>CM052443.1:66700411-66782080 GCA_028533085.1 Varecia variegata | reverse complement strand
ATAATGTCTAAGGTCAGATAGTCCCAATGTTTAGTCATCACACCTTAACTTTAAATTTATCTAGCTATGTGATATGTTTCTATTCCCTTAAAAATTTTTTTATTTTGAAATAATTTTAGACTCACAAGAAGTTGCAAAAATATTACCCAGAATTCCCCTATATCCTTCACCCAGCATCCCCCAATGATAATGTCTTATGTAACCACAGTACATTATCAAAACCAGGAAATTGACATTGATGCAATACTATTAACGAAACTACAGACCTCATTGGGATTTCACCCATTGTTACGTGCACCCATATACTCTGTGTGTGTGTGTGTATGTGTGTGTACGAGGCTGTCCAGAAAGTATCCAGCCATTGTTAACATCACCAGAATGGTTACATGGCTGGATACTTTCTGGACAGCTCTTGTATGTATGTATATATGTTTGTATGTATATAGTCATTCCTCAGTGTGTGTGGGGACTGGGTCCAGGACCTCTCACAGATACCAAAATCCATGGATGCTCAAGTCCTCAATATAAAATGGGGCAGTATTTGCATATAATCTATGCACATCCTTGTACATCTTAAATCATCTCTGGATTACTTATAATACCTAGTACAATGTAAATGCTACGTAAGTAGTTGTTATACTGTAGTGCTTAGGGAATAATAAGAAAAAAGTCTGTACATGTTCAGTATACACGCATTTTTTTTCCTGAATATCTTCAATCCGTAGTTGGTTGAACTCATGAATTTGGAACCCACATATATGGAAGGCCAACTGTATAAGCAGGGGAAGGGCATCTAGTTCTGTGAAATTTTATCATATGTAGATATTCATGTACCACCACCACAATCAGGACACAGAACTGTTCGATCACCACAAAGAAACTGCCTGTGTTACTCCTGCCAGTCCTAACCCCTGGCACTCATGTTCCCCATCACTGTAATTGCGCCATATCAAAAATCTTTTATTCCATTCGCATTCCATTCTCTCAAAGTACAAAAAATAATTTAGAATGTTAAGAATGACATGATTTGAGGACAACCAGGTGAAAATGACTGTTCTGAGCACTATCTTCAAGATTTCACAGAGCACTATTCTCTCCTTTGTCCTGGGGAAGATGGAGCACGGACATGGACATGGTTTCAAACACACAACTACAAAGTGTATACACAAAGTACCAAACTTGTGAACAAGGTTAAAGAAAAGGTGGAAACATTAAGAGAATTGGAAGGAGCTAGCTAGATCTTTGACTCTTTTATACCCACAAACAAAAGACAGTGAGTTCTGAGGTAATGAATATTTGTTGGATGGGTGGATGGATGGATGGATTTCCTATGCCTGAGATACAGTTTTAGCATTACTTAAACAGCAGTTTTACCAGTAGTGTGCCTATATGAATGATATCTTTAAATTTGAAACTGAGTGTTAAAAAGAAATATTATGTTAAGTCTGTAAGATTTATGGAATTATAAAACAGTAGGGCTAAGTCTGACTTTAACAAAGAAAATTACTGCCTCTTTGGAGGTATCAATTCTTTAAAACAAAAAAGTAGCAGCCCAGAAATTCCTACTGCAAATCAACTAATTTGTATTCTAGGGGCCTTATCCTGGACACATCAATGATTCTTTAGCTATAAATCAGCTCTTTATTAATAAGAACCAGTCTGATATCTTTAATTATTATAAAACTGGCCAGAGGACAAAGAGAGGGAGGCTGGGAGAATATTGGTGTGAAAGTCAGAAAGGAAATGCAAAAATGGACTAGACCCAAAATTTTAGTAAATATCATGGCATGGCCTTGGAGTCCTCTGATAGAGTTAACATGCTCATGTTCTGGGAGTTGATCTGTACCTTATTCTACAGATAAAACTAGCTCATCACATCATATATACAAAATCAACTGGCTACTCTGTGTAGATGTAGTTTTCTAATTTATCAGCTCCTTGATTTGAAAAGCTTGAGCACATATTTTGAAATCCATAAGATCACCATTTATCTAACTATTGTATGTAAGAACTTATTTCAGAGGAATCAAAGAACTTTAGATTTACACTGGCCAGTTTGCTCAAAAATATGTTGCCCAATAAACCACTTCTGCTCCTTTAATGCCATACACAGAAGTCAGAACAGAGGGTTGCTAATTCTTGTATATAAGGTGCTATGGTGTCCTACGGTAGAGGAAAATTGTGGCTTTCTGTTTCCTAAAGATCAGCCAAACAGATTACTTGTTGCCCTCCATTTTAAAACACAGATGTGTAGTTTGCACAGGAGTATTTAAAGAACCAGCACATGAAGTGGGAAATTACCTGTCACATTGCTCAGTAGGAACTTTGATACTTTATCTCCAATTTAGAAGGATGAACTGAGCTTCCTGGAAAATATGCTTGGGTAAGATAGTACACACCTGCAATTGAAAAATCACTGACAAGGGCTTAGAGGCTACTGTAAAATTGTCAGTGGTATCTGTCCATAAATCCAGGGTACTGATATTAGCTGGGTATCTAAAATATCCTTACTTGCAAGAATACTTTTCCCTCCTCATCTTCTTTTGCTCCTTTTCCATGGCAGTGTAGTTCATAGAGAATTTTAAAAACAGCATAACAATAACTAACATACACTGAGCACTTGGTGCTTGCCAGGCTCTGTCTGTTCATTGGCCGAGTATGAATGTGTTTCATGGCAAACAAACAGCCATGAAAGATGTTCCATACATTTCTGATTAACTTAAGAGTAAACTACAGTTTTTACTTGACATTCTTTTTGCTTTGCCTCCGTTAGATGGTGGAGAGAAAGGCTCACTTCACTTAGGGTAGTGAAAAAGTTAAATTAATCTAGTTTAACAAAAGAAAAAGGCTGAAGGGAACTCCATCCAGCTTTGCTAGTTGCAACACACATCAACTAGAACCAAAATAAACCAAAAACCCCAAAACAAGGCAAATGGAAACAAACCAACAGTAAACCCCCCAACCAAAAGACAAACTATTTTTTCCTAGAGGAAAATCCAGGCACCTCAGAAGCTACCCAGGATTGAAGATATGTTGCAGACAATTTGTGAAGCAAGTGAAACGTGCAGACAACCAAGAACTGCATTTTGTTACTGCCAAGGAGAGGCCAGTGTGAAGAGCCTCTGCCTGTACACTCCTCACCACCCCCTCATTCTGGACTCACAGCACTACCTGCATTTCAGGTTTGCTTAGGGAAAAAAGCCACTCTATTCCCTTAGAAATGGAGGTCTAGCATCCTCATAAAACCAGTGCATCCTCATTTGTTGATCCTTGTCACATTTTGAGAAAAAGTAATAGAATCTCTTATCTGAATTCTACTTTCCATTGAAGCATTTCATATTCTGAAGAAAATCTTTGGTGGACTGTGGGGGACAGGTTCATGTTGGATTATTCCATTCATTCAACCTTTTAAAAAGAAACATCGCAGTCTAAACAAATTTATATGGCAGAGTAAATTCAGAGAGTTAATTATAGCCATAATTTGTTTTGTAGCAATGATTCTGAGTGGCTGCTGAGGTCATTCTCAAGGGTGTTGCTATGGTGACAGGCACAGGTACATTTCCAAGGCAATGTATGTGTAACAAGTGTCTGGCAGTAGCTCTCTGCTGATGTCAGGGACAGAAAGCGCCCATGGTATACTCGGGACTTATTAAGTACCTGGTTCCTAGGAGACTATTCAACCATGTTCAAGAGTGTATTATTATAGAAAGGGGGAAGGTTTAACTGCTTAAACTCAACTTACTCTAATCCATCCATGGGATTTAATAATGACTTTCCATTGTGTTGAGACATTTAATTAATAGTTTGATTAAAAAAAACTCAACATTCTTCCATGTTTGCCCAGTTAGCTATGGCCCTCACACTTGGCAGTTGGGGTCCAGGACTACCCTGGTCCATAACTGTATCACCAACACTTCGCCAAGGGCCTGGGATACAGCAGGTGCTCAACACGTGACCCAAATTAAACTACTTTATGGAAAAGGCTGTAGTGGTTAGAAAGGCAGGTTACAGCTTTTAGGAAAAAATATAGCAGTCGCGAGGTTGTTAGCTACCCATCTTTACATAATTACCTCTTTGGGCTATTTTACTGGCCTGAATTATGTAATAACTAAATTCTGAATTAAAACGCCTCTGACATTTAAAGACAACACGAAAAGGAAAGGCATTTTTTGTTTATTAGTAGATGTACTTCCTGCTATTCTTTAGGTCCTGGCCATAGAATGATATAATTTGTACATCCATTTTATACCTGTTAGTTTCAAGCTTTCGGGCCTTAGGATTCTGTCTAATTCAGTGCTGAGGAGGTGGGACCTTATCAACAAGACATTTATACCACAATCTCTTTAATGCAAGAAACAGCTTTTTGATGGTTTCCAGTGAAAAGTGAGCGGACAAGGAGACCCATATAGTGATATTTCAACAATTCCTTTCCTGCCATGAGCACAATGCAGAGTCATTTGGAATTCAGCAACCCATTTTGACCATGACATTATGGTCGATGCTACGAATATGAAGATTCATTGGATGTGATCCCCACCTGCAAGTTTACCAACTTGTGGGAAGAAAAGGGTTATATAAAAATGAAAAATGGTGGGATTTATTAGGAATGGGATGAACATTTATACATAGTCATTTTCTGGGAACCTGTTGGAATAGTCTCTAATCCTTGGTGATAATCCACAAATCATCCTTCTGTAGTATGAATGAACTATATGAAAGACTTAACAAAATCATATCTATTAGTTTACACCTTGTAACAGCTAAATTCTTTAGACGTTTAACTCACGATCATCTCTGGCTGCAGAAAAATAAATTCAGAAATAGGATATAATCTACTACTTTAAATGATTAAAAATATATGAAAGAAGCTTAAACTTTACTAAAATAATATGTCCAAATCAGATTAAATATGCCATTTTCTCTCTTGAATATGTTTCAAACAGAGATTCCAATTGTTCCTTAATTTTCACAATAGTTTGTCAATAACAGTTTTGAGTTGATCTTCAAATTTAACTTATGCTCTAATTTGACAAGTAATGAAAACTTATTTTTAAAAATCTTTTTAAAATTAAAAGGAAAAAACCTCACCACCTCTGACTGGAAGGGTAATTGAAATCTAAACCAAGAACAGCACAGAAATTAAAAATTCAAGTGCCATTGTTTTTTTTAATGAAGCGAAGACAGAATAAAATTTAGAGATATGATTTGGCAAGTCAAATATATCACATTACAGCTGAGGTTAGAAAATTTTTATAAGCTGGGCATGGTGGCATGCACCTATAGTTCCAGCTACTTGGGAGGCTGAGGCAGGAGTTCAAGGCTGTGGTGTCCTATGATCATGTCTGTGAATAGCCACTGAACTCTAGCCTGGGCAACATAGTGATACCTTGTCTCAAAAAAAAAAAAAAAAATCTCTGACATTTGGTGCAGAGCCATCCAGACATAATAAGATAAATGAAAAGAGCATCTTCGGGTATTTAACACGGCATGCTATGGGGTGTGTGTTGGGGGGCTCTTTAACCCGTGTAAAGGCCTCCCATGGAAAGGCTGCATTTCCAATACATTTGCAGTTTAAGTCAAATATTAAGATGAACTTATGGCACAGAAAATGATTCTGGGTAAGTTTTCACATTTTTAATTATTGAAAAGAAGGTTAGAAAAACTAGGTCGACTTCATTAAAAAAAAAATTAAGACCTCATTGTGAGAGAAAACAGTCTTTGGGGAGTTGAAAGCTAGATCATGCCAGGAGATAGTATCTGACAGTGTCAAAGGCAGCAGAAGCTAAGGAGAAATCAGAGACACACACGGTTATTGTAAAGTGGCTCTATGACCACAAAGATCCAAAGGAAAAAAGTGAAAAAATTATAAAGTGACCTTAAAAAAATGGGGAAGTAACAGTTCTGCAAAACTGCTATCCTGAGGGGAGAGTCAAGTGGAAGTTTTGGTGCCATGACCCATTCAAGTCCCTCCCTCATCTTGCAAACCCTGTTGCTGCTATGAGCTCGGCCGGTAGGCTGGTAATCTGGTTAGGCTGGTTAGCTACACGGGATTACTCATTACACAAACACTTCCATCTCCTAAAGAGTTCATTTTGTGGAGGGCAAATCAACTTTCCTCTTTCCTTTTCAATACCCGGCATACCATGATTAGAGTTCAAGGAGGTGCAGCATTTATCATAGGTATTTTGTTCATAAGAAGTTATTTGTTTTTCATACCAAATTTGTTTAAAACAAAGATCATTCAGTGGTGGCAGGTGGGTTACAATCCTACTGTTTATGAAAACTGTTCCAGGGAGACCATTCTGTAGGATAAAAGAGAAGTCTTCAGGATTATGTATTTTAATTTCCCTTTATCAAAGAACTAACCCAAATCAGAAAATCAGATTTCAAAAACTAAATTAAATATCTCCTAAAAAGATCCTATCACTGCATTTGACAAATATTATAGTTTCAGGATCTTATGAATGTTATATATGGAGGGTTATTCCGAATGTCTAACATAAAGAATACCAAAAGGCAAACGGGTCAGGCAACTATGTCTCTGTCATGCAGACACCAGGGTCAGGGTCAGGGTCAGGGTCAGGACTTGGGTCACAGCAATAGATTCTCAGGGGTGGTGCTCAAACAAATAAACTGACCTTGTAATTAAAAATAAAAACAAAACAACAACAATGAGAAAGAGACAGAGGCAGAAAGGAAAGGAAGGAAGGAGGCCTTTTTCAATTTGTCTATTTGGCTTTGTTAATTTATTCATCTTTTATGTGTAATATTAATAACTCTCAAAGCTATTGACTAATTTTGGTACAATTCTAAAACATGAAGAAATATCTGAAGACTACTTTTTATTCTAGTCTGCCTGTCTTGAAATGTGATGGCAGTGCTTAATTCAGTTAATTTACACATATTTATTGGGAATCTATTATATGTTAAATTCTAATGCAGTGTGTAGGATGGAGGGGGGTTGGCACAAGGGGCTGGTACAAAATACGTTAAAATATATTCTTTACCCTTAGGGATGTCAGGCTACCTGAGAAGCAAAGAGAGCACAGATGAATCAATTAAGAAACAATTAAGTGCCAAATTGTGAGCTTCTAACTATGAATGCAGTAAGAAGGGAGAGATGATTATGAACTGTAGCCACTGGAGAATAGTGTACAAAAGAGGTGGGGGATGAGTTACATTGTGCAGACAGAATGGGATTTGAACAGGCAGAAGAGAAAAGAGTGATGAGAAGAAATTAGGAAAGGAACAGAATTTCCTTGTCCTTTTATTATTCAGCCATTCAACAACTTTTACAGAAAGCCTACAATAAGCTAGGCACTATGCTGAGCAGTGAGAGTGAACCACAAAGGAAAAAGGACACAAATCCTGTCCTCAAGGAGCTTGTAGTCTGGCAATGAAGATAAATGTGCTATAATTAACTATACTACAATGCAGATGCGATGTGGATCCTAAGAGAGGTTCCAGTGATTGTAGCCAAGAGTCATCCTTGAGCAAAAGGCCACTGATTTAAGCAGGTGTCCTGTGGTCATGTTATCTTAACTTGACTTAGAAAACTTAACTTATCTTAACTTGATCTTAACTTAACTGTAGGATCAGAACCTTCATTTTGACAAGGATGATCAGGTCTGGGGAGCTGGTCATGCTAACTTGACTTAACATGAACTAATTACAGGTCAAAATTCAATTCATTACTTTCAATTGAAAAGACACAGTGATAATGAACAAGAACATCAGAATTAGCCAATTAGTGTCCTCAGGTGGCTGGCGTGGCAGGCAGGGAGTTAAAAAAGAAGCATCGGCATGTTACCTTAAGGGTTACCTGAAGATAGCAAGGTTCCTCGGCTCACCTGTGACTGGAGGTGGGGTTGCCTTCTAGTCAGGTGCATGTTATTGATATATTAGGCCCCTTACAAAAGCCCATCAGTCCTACCTTTGCTTCAATTGATTAAGTCCTATTCCCTCTCCTTAACCTGCTGCAACACAGCACCAGGTACTATGAGGGGGGCAAAAGCCAAGACACACAAGACATAATCCTTGCACTCAGAGACAAAATCAATGCAATGAACATTTCTGGTCATTTATGCCATCTTTAATGCTAGACACTCTTTGTGTGGTATTTATAGGTACTGCCAGGGAATACAACCTAGAGCTCTCTGCTGCTCACTTGCTACCAAAAGTTTTGTTGTGCAAAGCAATATTTCTGGAGGATTGATGAAGGAATGAAGGCCATTCACTCTCTCAGGACTCTGAAACTTACCTCTGCGTTAAAAAATAAGAGTCTTAAGCTAGGTTCTATCTAAAGGGTGGAAGCAGAGTGCTAGTTGCCTTTCAATATTCATTCTTCTCTAGGAGGAGGAGTTCGAAATTTGCTTCCGTGTGTGTGTGTGTGTGTGTGTGTGTGTGTGTGTGTGTTTGACTTTCTCTTTGGGTACAAGGCAGCTATAGACAATACATAAATGAATGAGTGTAGCTGTATTCCAATAAAACTTTATTTATAACAATAGGCAGCAGGCCAATCCCTGTTCTATAGTAACAGCATCCCTGGCTTTAGCTGGGCACAACAAAATCCTGAATAAAGAGGCTGGGCCAGGCGCGGTGGCTCACGCCTGTAATCCTAGCACTCTGGAAGGCCGAGGCAGGCGGATCATTTGAGCTCAGGAGTTCGAGACCAGCCTGAGCAAGAGCGAGACCCCGTCTCTACTAAAAATAGAAAGAAATTATCTGGTCAACTAAAATATATATAGAAAAAATTAGCTGGGCATGGTGGCGCATGCCTGTAGTCCCAGCTACCCGGAAGGCTGAGGCAGTAGGATTGCTTGAGCCCAGCAGTTTGAGGTTGCTGTGAGCTAGGCTGATGCCACGGCACTCACTCTAGCCCGGGCAACAAAGCAAGACTCTGTCTCAAAAAAAAAAAAAAAAAAAGAGAGGCTGGCAAGCCCTATAAAGAGGCCAAACTCCTGAAGGTGCAAAGGTCCTGCTAAAACGTGAGCAAGCAGCAAACTGACAGAATGAGCCTGTCTTCCACACCCACTTTGCCCTTCCTGCAGAGTGAATGATTGGCAAACAGGCCAATCCCAGTCCTTTCCCTGCCCCTTCTCTGTGTTGAAGGTTAGAGCGCAGTTAAACACATCTACACCTTATCTTTTCATCCCTAAAAGTACTCTGAAAAGGGAATAATAAAGACTACATCTTAGAATCATCACAGTTTACTGTGGACAACAAAGGCAGGTTTTACTTTTTCTTTCTTCCTTTTTTTTTTCTTATCTGTTTGTTTTACTCTTGCAAAAGGTTATTAGGAAATGTGGCCCACTAGATAAAAAAACAAGTAAAGATGTCACTCAAGTGAAAGGAATGACACCCCATGTTATTATTGTCATTCTTTAAGAAAGAGGAAACACATACAAGATCAATGCTGTCTTCTGAGATAAAGATAGCATTTTCAGTAATTTAAACATGTCAGGAATAATTTCTCTGTTCATTCCATTTCCAGGTAAATTTGGGGGATGTCAGGTTTCCACTTGACTGCATAGGATAATGACTTCTCAGATAAAGGCAGAGTCTATGGTAACAGAATCAAAGGACTTCAGAATTTAGGAAAAGAATTTAAAGATTACAAATCACATGCCACATCTGAGGAAAGTGAGGCTTACTTAGACAGCTGGACTATGTATGACCTAATATTCCCATCATACAATGGTCTTATCTGCCTTCAAAAGCTTGGAGCAGGCTTAAACTTTTTTAAAAATCATCAGATAAAGAGGAAGGTCTGAATGGCTAGAAGAGCCAAACCAATATCCCCTGAGCTTCCAGTGTTTGACTCATCCTCAGCAACTTTTACAAGGTACTTCCTCAAGAAGGATTTGGCCCTAAATTAGGTGGGTCTGCTAATCTCATTCTGTACATTTTTTTTTATTTTTTTTTTTACTTTGAGTTGCTGTCTTGCCTTTTGCATTTTAAATTCAACATGGTACATAATATTGGTGCAGGGTCATAATCACACTCAATTAAAAATTTAAGCATGAGTTTAGAAGGAAACTCTAATACTGACTTATGCCAAAAAGCCAATTAATTTATGCACTTTGGCCTTACGGGCTCTGGATCATGTGGAAATCTCAAGAAGGTGTCTGATCTACAAACTCTCTGGAGAAGAAACTTTCTGGAGAGAAATCAGAAATTATTTGGTCCCTTAAGATGAACACAGAGCAGTCTTTAGCCAAAGCCTGCAGTGTGAGACTTTTCTCACTATGTGCCAACATGATTGAGATTTGTGTTCTCTGGCTAATGTCAGGGAGCTTTTGGTACTGTACACAATGAACTCACTTGACCTACAGCCATATGTTTATTGTGCTCTTTATCTAAACATATTCAGAGCCCCCAGGCTTTTTATCAATAACGGAGAAATTAACAAAGGAATCTATAAAATTCTCCAGGATCTTAGAATGCTTTTTTTTCTTTCATTAAATAGAGTTGGAAGAATTCACCAAATTAAAGCCAATTGCAAACTTATTCCAAACTGCTTATCAATTATCTCGTATTTCCCATCTCCCTGTTTCTACCATCACTGCTTGTCCTTTGAGTCATCTGATTGCTTATGACGATAGTTAAGGTGGCTAATCAAAGTAGAAAAAGGGAAGCTCAAATCATTTTTTTGTATCCTCCTTATTGGTTCCAGTAAAAAGTGATTTGGTGGAGTGTGTGTGTCTAGGGGGGTGATGTGGTAGATAAAGACTGTAGGTTAAAATAAAGAAATAACATTTCTGAAGTATCTGTGACTTAGAACATCTTCCATGTTAATATGGCTAACTGATGCTTAGCTAAACATGGCTAAGTTTTCTTGATGATGACAAAAAAACCTGCTGGGTTTGTTTTCCAATAAATTCTATATAATTTTCCCTCCTGACCTTATAAATATGAAACTACCTGTAGAAAACATTCATAAAAATTAATAATTTGTACCTTTCATGGTGATTTATAAGATACCTAATCATAGATATTTACCTATCAATTCATCTATCATCTATATATCTATTTAATGACTAGCAGTCATCTATCTGTCTTTCATCCATCCATCCATCCTCTGTGAGGCTGTATTTCACAGTGGTTAAAAGCTTAGGCTATGGAATAAACAAATGTAAATTCAACTCCTACTTCTATCACTTACTATTGTGTGACCTTGAACAAATTGCTCAATCTGAGACCTAGTTTCCTCTTCTGTTAGATGAAAATACTAAGAAATATCTACTACTGTGGGTGGCTTTGAGGATTAAATGAAATAATGCATGTAAATAACAAAGCACAGAATCTAACATATACTAAAAGTTCAGTAAACAGCAGTTATTATTGTTTTTCATAATAGAGCTTTTCAGATCCCAGGCCTTCAACAAAAGCAGGAAAAAAGATTTGAATGCCTTCAGCTCTGAAACTTCATAGTTGGTCTGTGAGATGATATCAAAGAGAGATTGTGCCTACACCATGGTCACTAAAAGAGTGGAAATTATCCATCTATTATTTCATTTAAAAAATCACTCGTGAAGGTCAAACATGAGCAGTCACTGTTAGGCACTGAGGGTGGAGGAGTGAGATACTTTGGTAAACGTGATAACAGATAAGACAGAGATATGTACAAAGTGTTAACATAGATGACAGTGACTTATGCCATTGGTGTTGGGCAAGGTTTTCAGAGAGGCGACTCCTGAGTTGGGTCTTAAAGGATGAATAGGAGATCATCAGATAGAAAAGAAGAAGAATTCGTGCTTGCCCTCTGCTCTCAGCGTGTTTGGTAAGTGGCTTGCACTGAGTCTCACAACCAGCGGGGTTCTGGAGGGAACAGTGACTATGCCGCAACCTTTAAGCAGATGTGTGTGGCAGGCCCCGATTCTCACACTCTAGAGATTAGATATGCATCCTGTAAGTTTAAACCGAAGACCTGCCAGCAGAAACAGCACTCAGAGAAGTTGGTCCTAAGTTCAGAAAGATTTTTTTGTAAGGTAGTGATATATGAATAAGAAATTAGGTTCAGAATATTAATGATGTATATTTTATTTTAAAGACAGAAACAACAACATGGAAACCCCATATGAAGAAAAGGAGGCAAGATAAAACACTGAAGATACACCAGGGGAAGGTGCACAAAAAAAGTCAGAAAGGAAAAGGAGTAACAGCTATCTCAAACACAGAGAAAGGAATTATTCTGTGAAAATGAGTTCAATATTGGGAATTAGTGATGTTCACTATATGGGACCTACATATTTGCCAGTGCTATCTCTGCAGTTGATGGAACATCTGCTATGACTACACTGGAGAAATCTCTGGAACACAGCAGTAAATGAATGACTCCAAGATGCCACAGGTCCTATCTCTAAGTTGAGAGGGTTTACATGGTTAAAGAAAAAGTGCCCGGTACTAAGATCAGGAAGAATACGGTGACTCTCACACTCAGGCCTCCTGGCACAGTGGGATTGAGGCACACCAGCCAGGCTGCGTGGGCACTGATCTACAGAGTGCTAAAACATGCCTGGAAGAGACCAGAAACATGGGGCCACTTAACTCTGGTTTCTCCATACAGCCTCTTACATAACTGGCAGGACTAAGCTGGTTTTATTTCCCTGGAAGTAAACAGAGTATTCTAGAGAAAATGAAGGAAACAAACAAACAAACCTCCCTAGGTTTCATTTAGTGACAGTGACCAAATGTCTCTGCTTGTCCTAGAGATTCCCAGTTTAAGCCTGCTATTTCAGTGAAATTATCATTAGCAATCCCTTCCTTTTCAATGTGTCCTGGTTTGAATGATAAATTATATGGTTACCATCTATTTAGTCCATGCAACAAATTGCTGACTGTAAACAAAAGATTAAAACATATACCTTTCCAATAGGAAACCAAATAGCACCAGAAAAAAAAAACAACCAAAAAACAAAACTACAGAAGAATGCCAATATAGACCAATTAATAAAGTAGCAAATCATTCTTTTACAAAGCCTTATGGAATTATTGAACCATTCAATTATTAGTTGGAATTAAATGCATTAGGTGAAAAAATGATGGGGAACTGGAGATCACTCAGTGACAAAGTAACATGGCAAGAAGAAAAATATAACTTTACAAGGGAGGGTGCCACTACCCTAATACTGTTGTATATCTTAACTTCAACAACTATGGGTAAGCCAGTATATAACATCACTTATAATGCATTCTAGTCACAACATTTAACTTGAATCTGAAAAAGACTTTAAATGTAACTTCCAGTTTACAGTAAATCCATGAGATATGGGAGCAAGCAAAATCATACTATGAGAAGCAATCAGGCAAATCTAGGCCAATCCCTTGAAGATGCCAGTGAAATGCAAAATGGGTCTCTACTAGATTAGAAGAGCCTTAAGGGACATAACAACCAGATGCAATGTGTAGTCCTAGAATTAACCACCTCTAAAGGACATTTTGGAAGAATTTGAGAAATCTGAATACGAGCTGGGTATAGAATGATAAAAAGGACTGATTATTAATTTTAGGTATACTACTGTATTATTTCCTATGTAGAAAAATGTCCTCTTTTTTTTTAAAGAGACGTATACTCAGATGTCAAAGTCTGTAACGACATGTTATAATTCACTTTATTACTTCAGCATAAAATATGGCTTAAAAAGAATTAGGTATACGTACATATACATATACCCAAATATTTATAATTTAGAAAATCAATTTCTCTTCCTCCCCACTAGGGGAAAGTAGAACTACTTAAAGCAAAATTATCTGAAGGGGTTTGGATCAGCCTGCGCCAGTGCCCCCACAGTTTGATCTGGCTCTATCATAAGGGATGTGCCCACAGAGCAGGCTTGTTTCCAGGGTAGACTCAGCCTGTACTGACAGAATGCTAAGGTGATGGTTTCCCCAGGATCACAGCACTGACAGGGGCCTGGAGAAACTGTCTAGGATAGAAAGCAAGTAGATAGAGCAGCAACCAGTTCCCATACTAACTAACGGGAACATGACTAGAAATCCACAAATCTAGACTGAGGGAATGTCCTCAAAGATGTGATGAAGCTCTGTCTCAAGTATGCATCCACAGTAGCTGATACAGGTGGCCCCGGTGCAAAGAGGAATCTTTCTGAGGCTCTGTCCCAGGAGCAGAAGGCAAACCCTAAGGGGGAGACCTAACCCTGGCAAGCAAAAAATTACTAGATACTGGTGCTCTGACTGCCCAGTAGCAGGTCTCTCTGTAGGGAGAAGAGTTACAGGTGACAGGTAGAGAATAGAACAGATAGGGAGGGGATGAGATAAGAGTTAAAAGTGAAACCATAGGAGTTAAAAGGAAAATGATGAGAGGTGAAGAATTTATTAGTAAAATGTAACCTTATAATGGAGCATCAGTTGGCAAAGGCCAGGGCAAGGCATCACGGTAGCAAAGGGAGAAGTAGAACAGAGCTAAAAAAGAGCCAAAGAGAATCCAAGATGAGGGTGGACGGGTAACAAGCAGACAGAAGAGGCCACAGTGAGCGGGAACGGGACAATGGTTAAGACACAGCAGCAACATGGGGACATAGGGAATATTTGAAATGGCAAAGGAAACAGAAGGACAGAGGGCGCAGGAAGTAATAGAAAGACAGCTGGTCAGAGGTTGAGGGGGCAGAATTTGGAACAGACAAGAGCTGAGTGCATCTTTTCCATCTCTGTACTCAGTGAAACTTAGTGGGAGCCCAGGAGAGGAAGGAGAGAGGGAGGGAGAATGGGTGGAAGCAGTGAAGGAAGGCGGGCAGAACAGCCTGGAGAGCGAAGTGAAGGTTGGAAGAAGGAAGAAGAAAAGAAGGCATGGGGAAAGCACACATTTCGGAGGCACACAAGGGGGTTAATGTTAGCTAAAATATGATGGGCTTGGTGCTCATGAGCATTCTATGTCACATTCCAGAATCGTGTAATTCAAATTTACCATATGAACTCAAGAAATATTTTGACCAGGCAACATTTCTGTGGCTGATGTGAATTATATCTTACACAAATGCCTAGAAGCATGGTAACTTTATTGAAAAAACAGTCACATAGCTCTTGGATCTTCCATGCGCTGCCGAGTGATGCCAATCAGCCTGTCAGGCTCCTTATTTTCCCCAAGGGCCTGCTCTCATCCAGTGGGTCACTTTATCATATGCACTGGCCTAAGGCTGCTGAATTCTTTCCACCCATTCTTCTGTTGCCCAGAACCAAAACAAGAGGCAAATGCTGGATTGAGATAATTAACGTAGACAGAAATCTGGCTAAATACTACAAAAACAACCCCCATTATTCAGGCGCCTGATTATCTAGATTGCTGACTACATTGATTACATTAATCCAATGATTGCCAAATCTTTACTTTCTGTTGGGTGGGATTTAATCTACAGAATTAACAGATCTCCCTAGGATGCAAATCTTTCCCAGGACACATGAATCTGACTGACAGCTCACAGTATTATTCCGGAACGCATGCAAAATTAGACTCACACGCAATTTTCATGCACAGGAAAACCTATCCATCAACATAATAGTGGCTCTCAGAAAGCAGTCAAGGTTCTGGGTCTGAAAACTGGAAAGTAGGAGGTCTGATGTTTTAGGAAGCCATAATCAAACATTTTTGTTGGCAGTTTCTAATATGTGTAGGTGTTTTCTAGTACATGAATAAGATGAGAATTTGTACCAAAAATTATTATTACAAGATTTCAAATCACACTGGTGCATGTGTTTGAGAATCACTGGTTTGCAATTTGGGGGAGGAGACAGGTTGGTGAAATCAGATTCCCAGAGTCTTCAGTCTGTTTTTCAAACAGAAAACAGTAAAAGAAATAGTCTCCCTGATTCATGATACAAGTCCCTTTTAATCTATCTAGATTTATGAGGTTGGCACAAGTCTAATATCTATATTTCCTAACTTTGAAGTTTGAATCGGATACATATACACAGCACAGACATCAGAGAGTTACGGTAACTGCAGAGCACCACACAGGAAAGCAAGAGAAAGACCAAAGGGTCTCCTGGATGATACTCACTATTTGGTAGAGTCAGATAACTGATATTCTCGTCGTCTATCATAGCATTCCTGGATTCCAGGATCATTCCATAAACTCTTTATTGCATCTACGTATGGATTCTCAAAAGCAGACACCTTCTCCACATCAACTTCTCGAACTAATTGTGCATGAGCCTGTTTAAATTAAAAAACAAAAAACAGCAGCAGTTTTAATATCCTTTCCATTACTTTCCAAATTGTCTTTGGTTAGCACATTACATTGACACAATTCAGGTGACATCTTCCTTCATATAATGGTTTCCAAACTGGTTTATAACAAAGTAATGATTCATATTTTTTGTTTTTGTTATAGAAAACACAGTCCCAAATCTTTTCCTCTAGAGCAAACCTTGAGGCTACTTAAAGTTGATCAGAGAATGGCAGCATGGTCAGCTCTCCCATCAGAACAATGAGAGTGTCATGCTACATATACCATTGTTTTTAGGTAATTATCATAATCCTAAAAGAATATTATTAAAGGAAAAAAGGCAGAATAATTATCTCCTGCATTTTATAGTTTATTACAATCAAACACATAGTATACCTAGCCCAAGGATATTATATGTCTCAGCAGAAACTAAATCAGAATCCTTAACTAATCAGGATTAGTTTCTATAATTTACTTTTAGGATAAAGTATAAAACCACCAAAAGAACATTTTAATATTAGCAATTTAATTTGGACAACAATAACAAGTACCCCTCTACTCCCACATAAATTCCCAAATTCCAAAATATTTATTTTATATCTGCCTTACCTACATTATCACATTGAGGATCCTATTCAATTTTTTAACAATGAAAAAGATCTTTGTTATCTCCATTATACTACATTTAACAGGAAAGAGATAAAGAGATTTAAAAATTTTTTCAACAAGACTAAAATAAAAATGTTTTATAGTCAACCCTCAAATTAGCCAGAATACACCACTGATTAACAATCCCAGTCAAACTAGGTTTCATGGAATGTTATACACAAATTACACATACATATAAATATGTAAATAAACTAATAATAAATAACTAATTACCTTAGAAATTGGAGACAGATGGCTGACAATTATTGGAACAGTCCTGATTTTGTACAGAAATACAAATTTTTTAACAAGGTTAGTGAATGGCTGCCATGATGACATCATGGCCAAATTATTAATTTCATAGAGTATTAAGCAGATAGAATTTTAATAAATTTAATCCATGCCAGACCCTGTCTGGTTCTCATTCTTTACCTCTCCTCTCTTCCCATAAGTGGGAAGGACCCCATGTCAATAGACTAATCTTTTTTTTTTTTTTTTGAGACAGAGTCTCACTCATTTTGCCCTGGCGTCAGCCTAGCTCACAGCAACCTCAAACTCCTGGGCTCAAGCGATCCTACTGCCTCAGCCTCCCGAGTAGCTGGGACTACAGGCATGAGCCACCATGCCCGGCTAATTTTTTCTATATATATTTTTAGTTGGCCAGATAATTTCTTTCTATTTTTAGTAGAGACGGGGTCTCGCTCTTGCTCAGGCTGGTCTCGAACTCCTGACCTCGAGCAATCCACCCGCCTCGGCCTCCCAGAGTGCTAGGATTACAGGCGTGAGCCACCGCGCCCGGCCCAATAGACTAATCTTGACCTAAGGTTTTAAGAAGCTTAACACAGAGAGTCTGAAGAAATCACCTTTCTTACTAGTTCTGCTCCGACAGTAACAATCAGCTCTAGTGACTGAGAAGCCCTACCTCTACTCCGTACCCTGACCTTGGAAATGGATCCCACAGTTGCTTTCTGTACTGAGTCCCTCTGCCTAGACAATGTGCCACTTGGCCACAAAATTGCCATTGGAGACTAAAGAGAAGAGGCCCATAGAGGCAACAGTCACTTGTAAGCAGGGGCCTTAACACATGTTCATAAGGGCCAGGAAGCCACAGACATGAGTACAACAGGCTAGATACAGGCAAGAGGGAGTAACAGAGCCTGCGGCACACCGAGAGATACATGCCCTAATTAAAGAGGGCAGCTGCTATTTAGCTCCAAACAATTATTGACATTGGGAATGCAGGCTCATTGTGATCAAATTCTCCAATTTTTTCAAGGGAAGCCAAGAATCTAGATTTTTCTTTGAAATATCCCTAATTTTATATCTTGGCAACCCTATAAAAGATAAAGTATAACCACGCCTGAGTTGAGTTGGGGGCCACTCATTTGCAACATTTGTTCTAAAAGATTCTTCTCCCTTTGCTCCCCTCATAAGCTTCACCAGTAACATTATGTTCCCGCACAGAATCTAGAAAACAGTACGTGGGTGCAGGTTAACATACACGAATAAATAATTTTCCAGCATTTTACTACAATGATATCTAGACAAACTAATTCTACTGTGTATGGGAGAAATGGCTGAGACCCCTCTCTGAATTGGGTCAAAGCTGGTGACATAGGTTACTATAGGTAGTATTTCTAAAATGGTTTTGATACTCACTACACTAGACCAGCAATGTCATTTGGAAGGAGTTCTGCTTCTGCTTCTAGAGCAGTTAGTTGTTTTCTGCAGGAGAAAAATTTCAACATACCAAGACACTTTTCTCACTATTATGATCAAATGTTTACCAGACCCCAGTGAGATGCTAGCAATATAAGAATAAGGGAATTAGCTCCTGCCCGTGTGTGTGTGTGTGTGTGTGTGTGTGTGTGTAACAGTTCCTATAGATGGCAATCAAACAAAGCATAGGATTATGTGCTCTGGGTGTAGGAATAAGAGGGAATATCTGCATTTCCATCCTGAATTCCAGTTGACTCTAAGGGCATTTAAATAAAGACAATCTTCTCAATGATGTATAAAGTTGTAACTTTCCACAAAGAGCCTACTTATGTAAAATAAAACTATTTTCTATTGCCCGAAAATGTCTGTAATTTCCTATCTTGGTCTACCTCTGCTTGCTTTTTCTCGCAGCTAGAATGATGCCTTCCCTCTTCCTTTTTGTAACTTCTTTAAAGAGCTTTTGTTCAGAGGCTATATCATACTCCATCTCTTACAGGAAGTTCTTCCTGACTTTTCTCCTCTCCAAAAAAAAATATGATCTTTGTGTCCTTTGAACCATGGGAATTCTACATTTTGCTTTATGTTAATAGTTATGTCTTAACTTATCCCTCTTCTAACCAACTGTATACTTATTGATGGAAGAAAGGGCTGTGGCTGACAAGCTCTAATTTCTTTTGGGGCCCAAGCAAGCATATAACAAATACTTGTTCAATTAATTGCACTGAAAAAGTACACAAAGATATGATGCCAAGACTAGTCAAAGACAATTTCTCAAGAAAATCTCCCATCCATTATCTACTCTTATAGGATTACATAATCCTTAACAACACTTAGTTTAGTAGTTAGTGTGCATGTATTTGTGTAATATTTATTAGTACCTGCCTCCCTAATCACAGTATAAGTGCCAAGACATGCTCAGGGCCTAGTAGAATGCCTGACACGAAGGAAGGAAGGAAGGAAGGAAGGAAGGAAGGAAGGAAGGAAGGAAGGGAGGGAGGGAGGGAGGGAATTGAACTAGAATAGAAATCAGGACATCTAATTTCTAGTTCAGGTTTACCCATAGTATTAGTCATAACTGTTAGGAGAAACTACTTTACCTCTTTATAATTTAATTTTCCCTGCCCATAAGATAAAGGAATTGAACCAAATCACCTAAGGGTTCATCTAGCCATAAACTGTATGATTGTAAATATTTAATAAATGCATCTACAATGCATAGGGCACCAAGGAGTTATGACACTGTCCCTCGAGGAGCATATGTATCATTCAGAAAGACAAGACCTTACTATTTCAAACCATACCTGACAATACAGGGCAAAACATAGGTCAGTAAGTATATAGGCAATGCTGCATAGGGAGGGAGCAAGTACAGCTCAGCATATGGACTGAGGAGGTCAAATGAGGTATCAGAGAAAAGACAGGATTTAGCTGACAGGTGAAGATGAAGATGCATGACACCCCAAAGCCTCAGTGGATAAAATAAACATGGCATTTTCTTTTAACTGTGAAAACAGTCTTGTGAGGAAGTTTCATGTTGACTCTTAATTCAAATTAACTTCTACCGTGAAAGCTGTAACAGTTTTCTCCACGATGAACCCATAACTTAGAAGTCAACAGACGTCTTCATCATCTAAGAAACAATATTGCCCTCAAAAACACACCAATCACCATGTTGCCTTCACCCAGGTCAGAATTTCTAAATCACTTTTACTGCCTCCTAAGCTTCATTGTTTAATTCCATCCTTGCTGTTTTGGAAAATGACATTCAAATATAATCAACCATAATTTGCATTTATGTAAGAGCTTTCATCTGAGGTTCTCTTAAGTTATTTAAAAGTATGACGGCATTTTACAAAATATGCACAGAGTTTTAAAACTGTCGATATAAATGTCCCCAGTGAAAGCACAGTCCTCTCAAGTTTTTTTCTAAAAAATGTTCTGTATGTGGAAAGAATATTTTTTAGTAAGTTAGAGTAGGAAGTTAAATTAGATGCTTTCTTCTATTTGTCCAAATGTCAATAGTAGTGAAAAACTACAAGTAATTATGCTAAATTAAACAATTATTAATGAAAAAGACTACGATGAAAAGTCCCCCACTTCCACCCAATATTATATAAATAACAAGTCAATTACCATTGACTACCTGTTTACTTTGAACATTGTGCACAGAAAAGCAAAACAGGTATGAGTTAATGAATCATATAAGTAAAATGTAAAATAAAATTCTATTTCATTTTATGTTAGAGTTGAGCATACTGGGTGGAAATATTTAATGATGAATGCTAGCTTTCAGAATTCTTAGCAAGCTGGTGGCAAGCCTTAGAGGGAACATTGTGAGAACTAAGTAGCTACTCTCAGGAACTCTGGCAGAATTCTAGGGAAAGACCACATGGAAACCACAAGATGTGCCAATGTGGTAATGTCTTGTTTTCGTGACTCTGTGGTCATAAAATTCAGGTAAATCTTAGATGTGTTGATATTTCCACGGTTGCTTCTGCAAACGGAAGGATGAACTGGGGTCCCACAACAGTGGGTCCTACCCTGCCCACAGAAGGCCAAAGCTTCAGATGAAATGAAAAAGATCTCAGTCACTTTGGAAGGATTTTCAAAATCCCATTAACAACTGGAGATGGCTTTAGACAGGAATGTCACACCTATTCTGGTTCCTATCCTGCAGAAGTAGAAAACCAAATGGTAACTTCCACATTTGCTGAAGTTCTTAGACACAAATACTCAGCTCCTTAGGCCTACTCTGTTTGAAGAGATGCCCGACAAAAACAGAGGACCTCCAAATCAGAAAAAGTGCAAACCACCATCAGAGCCCATTTCAATTCTGAACCGAGCCTCATATATTCCTACTTTTTTTTTCTTGGTGCTTATTTCCATTTTGGCATTTGACTCTAAATAAAAAACTGCAAGCTCCTAAATAAACTGAGAAAAAAAAATCCCAGCCTTTTTTGTTTTCTTCTGCTCAGAGGAAGTACAGAGTAAAATGATGGCCACTGAGACCAGACTGCTTATGTTGTAATCCCACCTCCACCCAGTACTAGTGTAGTGTGACCTTGTATGAGCTATTTAGCATCCTAAAACCTTTGCTTCCTAATTACCTCACTCTCCTGATCTGTTAATGGGGGTAATAATAGCACTTATTTTAGTGGGTTAAATTACAGGATGCATATAAAATACTTAAAAGGCAGAGCCTGACACCTGAAGCTACTAATTATTTGCTTTTTTTTTTTTTTTTTTGAGACAGAGTCTCACTCCGTTGCCCGGGCTAGAGTGAGTGCCGTGGCGTCAGCCTAGCTCACAGCAACCTCACACTCCTGGGCTCAAGCGATCCTTCTGCCTCAGCCTCCCAAGTAGCTGGGACTACAGGCATGCGCCACCATGCCTGGCTAACTTTTTCTATATATATTTTTAGTTGGCCAGATAATTTGTTTCTATTTTTTAGTAGAGACGGGGGTCTCACTCTTGCTCAGGCTGGTCTCGAACTCCTGACCTTGAGCGATCCGCCCGCCTCGGCCTCCCAGAGTGCTAGGATTACAGGCGTGAGCCACCGCACCTGGCCTAATTATTTGCTTTTTAAGGCAAAGAAAAAACAGGACAGAAGACATAAACCATGGTACAAACACCTACTAGGTTCTGTGACCTCGGCCAAGTCACCCAAGCCTTAATTTGCTCAAATATGAAATAACATTCTGGAGGCCCTGACTGGGGCCTCTAAGTCCTCAAATTTGCAAACACCTCTTAGCATGAAATTTCCTGCAGAAAACTTGGATACAAACTGTATTTATCAGACTGCTTCACCTGTTCTGACCTTATCACGATCTGAACACCTGACCTTCTTTCAGGTGTATTATGTGCAGAGCAACAGTTGTTGCTGTATCTTTTTATGAGCATTACTGCATAAATGACAAAGAACAGCAAAGTCACACTGAGCTGCTGCTGGCTGGGTTCACGTCGTGAGTGACTCATTCCCACAGAACAGGCTCTCCACACTTAAGATTCAACTCGTGGCTCAGCAAAATTACAAATTACTACATGACACAGTCTTTTGAAGTCCCTCATGAAGATGATAGATCTCATGTATAGAACTCTTCAGTGGTAAGCATCTATGGATTTGTCTTTGGTAAACTCTCATTTCCCTCTTAACCTTGGTACCAGATAGAGACTACTAAATCTCTCACTAATAACTCTGGGAATCACAGTAGTGAAGAGGAAGAACTTGCACAATAACCTGAGACCAAACCAGGCTTTTATCATAGCTCATGTCTTTAGGCAGGTCACTCAACTTTCCTGAACCTCAGTTTTCCCATCTATGAGATGGGGATAACTGTTCCTTGTAGGGCTGTTAAGAAAATTAAAAGAGATCTTAGTAAAATGCCTAGTACAAGTATAATTACTATAAAATCTTGTGGTGTCTCAAAATTATCACTAATAATTATTTCAACAATTTTTTTTTCTTTGAGACAGAGTCTCACTATACCACCTCGGCTAGAGTGCAGTGGCATCATCATAGATCACTGCGGCCTCAAACTCCTGGGCTCAAGTGATCCTCCCACCGTGCTAGAATTACAGGTGTGAGCCACCTCACCCAGCCTATTTCAGCAAATTTTTATCTCCCATGTGTTAGGCAATACACGAGACACTGATAAAGTAGAGAAATTACGTTAAATAAAATGTTCTAGATAACAAAATATTAGATAAGAAAGCTTATTAAACTGCCATATATTCTTTTATTAAGACTTTTCCAATTGATTTATTAACCCATTGTTAAATTTGCTCTTTTATCATTAGATTTTTGTTTTTGATCTCCACTATGGTCTTCACCAAAACAATCAATGACTATAGGGTATACTGCCTTTCCCAAAAAACATTTGCTGGAAATACATTTCTCCTTTTTGTTTGGTTTCTCTACAGGCTATATCTGCTTGTTCTAACACCAAGTAGATTCCTTCTTAGGTGGAGGAAATACTCCTTCTTTATTGGTTAAAACATTTGTATTCTTTTCAAAGAACTCAATCTCTTCCTTAGACCTACCACTACAATTTTCCATGTAAATATTCTTCTATTTAGTTCTTTGCTTGTCATTTCCATTTTTCTTGTTTGTCTGTCATGTCATAATTATCAGTATCAATGACATCGGAGGTCAAATGCTTGATACGGCATAGCATAACATGTTCCGAAGTGTGTTGATTGATGTAATTGCATGATTCCATTACAAAGAATCTTGCCCTCATGTCTGTAAAATCTCAGGGTACAATATAAAATTTTTTTTATACTTTGAAGTGCTACTTAATACATTCATGATTATGATGATAATATAGTATATGTGAATGTACATTATGAATGTATACTTACATTATGAATACTACTAAAAAACCAGTTTATTTTCAGAGAGTTTATACAAAGTCACCGTGATAAAGAAAAAATTAGGAGGAGAGATACTTTTAAAGACAAGCATATTCATTAAAATTCAAAAGAATTGTCTTTATGGCTCTTTTCAAAGAATATTTGAAGAAAATTAGTTAATTGGAATTTTAATAATTATTTAACAAATGGGTTCCGAAGTCAAAATAAGATAAATGTTGAGAAAGATGGTTATAAAACATCAAATGTCTGTACTGCAGAACTCAGAAATTTTGCTAGGTAATGGTGCTGGGAATCCATGAGCTTAGGGTTGGAGATGTTATTGAATTTTCCAAACTTGTTTGACCATGGAAGGTTTTTTTCCTCCAAATCTGTTGATGGGACTGGTGTTCTAGTGGATCACACTCTGAAAACACTGACTAGTGACTGAGACCCCCAACAACAAAACTGGGGGTTGATTTTATATAAACAGTATAACTCATTGATTCTCCCCCACTCTGGAATAACAGGTAAATGCCTGCTTTATGGATTTACATCATCTTCATTTATGAGATCACATACTGTATGTGGTTCATTTCCTGATACTACGTCTCAAACAAAACCTAATCATTTTAGTCCTCTGTGACGTCTGTACTCCTGTAATCTTATTAACCAGAGAAGTATATGTTGCTGCTGGTTTGGAATTTTATTTTGTTTGACAACAGAAAAAAAACAGATAAAGAAGATTCCCCTGCTCAGCTTGGTAGATTTTCAGACAAAGCCAAAAGAATAAAAAGAACAAGCTCTCTAACCAAGGGAGGCCCAAATGCTCCTGAGAATTCCAGAGTCCTGCACAGGGGATATCACCTTTCTGGAACATCCCACATGAAATCTGACCACTGCAGCTTCAGACATTCAAGAAATTGTGTTTGGAAAAACTAAAAGTGAAAGGCTTACTTTCCCAGAATCTTGGGAAAGGAAAGGAGCTTTTAGAATACCTCGTTTAAATGAACCTTTAACTCAGAGAGCAAGAAACTGTTCCATCAATAAAAATATAAAAAGAAACACAGCAATGATATCTCTTTGTCCTATGAAAAAGAGTAATGAAACATTTAGAATCTGAGTAGGAGAAAGGGAAGGGACAAAAGAACTGACATCCTACCAGGCATATGTTTTTTGTAAATATCTATGGTAAGTTATATAATTTGTCACTTCAAATAAGGACCCATATTTCAGGAATATTATAGATAAGAAACTGGTAAGTATGAAAAAGGCTACCAAAATAGTTCATACTATATATCTTTAAAATATGTACTGACCAGCAAATCAGTTTTATTACATTGGTCTTATGCAAGGAAATGTGTGTATTTTTAAAAATAATATTTTCAAATATAAAATTCTTCCTAAAACATAAAACATTTATATATTAACATAGATTAAAGGAAAGAAAATGAGCAGAATATTTTTCTTGATATCTTCATGTACTTTAGTCAGGTTCTTAGCTGTATTTGTTTCTAATATCATGTTCCTAACATTTTTCAGTGGACTACATTTTTTTCAATATAGACATACTATATATTTAACTATTTCATAAAATTGCCTGCAATATTCTTAAAAATTACATTAACCATTTTAGGCTAATAAATTTGAAATTGTTAGCATTTTCAATTGGGCCTGTCTCTGTAGACCTTAATATTTTTTTTTTTTTTTTTTTTTGAGACGAAGTCTCGCTTTGTTGCCCGAGCTAGAGTGAGTGCCGTGGCATCAGCCTAGCTCACAGCAACCTCAAACTCCTGGGCTTAAGCGATCCTTCTGCCTCAGCCTCCCGGGTAGCTGGGACTACAGGCATGCGCCACCATGCCCAGCTAATTTTTTCTATATATATATTTTTAGTTGGCCAGATAATTTCTTTCTATTTTTAGTAGAGACGGGGTCTCGCTCTTGCTCAGGCTGGTCTCGAACTCCTGAGCTCAAACAATCCGCCCGCCTCGGCCTCCCAAGTGCTAGGATTACAGGCGTGAGCCACCGTGCCCGGCTACCTTAATATTTTTAATTCAGAAATATTCTCCCTTTGGAGGCTGAGGTACTTGGTAAGCTCAGAAAAAATTGTGCTAAATGGATGGTAATCTTACTTTATTATGTTTTTCAAATGGAAATATGTAACTATTTCAGTTCAAATATTTTCATAGGAACTATCTTTCTGTATCAGAATATTATTCTTTCATAAATATTTTTAGGAGATAAAACTCATGATTTGGTAGATAACTACAGCTTGTTTGGACACAATTGTGACTTATACATGAGCCATAACTAATTCTAAGTACATTTCTGGTCCACAGACTTATTAATTTAATATATACATGTTTTACCATGATACTATCTATGCTCCATCACAAACTATATTCACATTATTACTACAAAATACTTTTATTTTGAATATTGACTTTTGAAACTTTAAAAAGAAGCAAACACATTTGCTATAACACACAAAACCATGTTAGATATTTCACATTATCAGCATCAACTACCAAGAGCTTCATCTCGATTCTATGAATTAATGGAGGGAAAAAAACAAACCATCAATTATTTGCAAAGTTTTCATTCTGCTAAGGGAGTTAATAGATTGTTAATGCTTCATTTTTTTTTACACATGCATAAGAAAACCTAGAATAAAAGATGAGCTAAATTAACTTGGAAGGAAAGTCACTTGCTCTAAATGAAAAGTCATGCTTCACAGAGTAATACAAAAATGCATTTTTCTGTAGCCGCACATGCTAAATGTCATCTTTGGGCACAGTCTTCTGAATTTTGTGTGGTTTATGATATCACTATGGCTACAATGGTGGATGTTAAGTATAGATAAATAATTTTGTACAGATTACACATTATCATTGACATTCTTGAAAAACAAAAATTCAGGGCCGGGTGTAGTGGCCCATGCCTGTAATCCCAGCACTTTGGAAGGCTGAGCCAGGAGGGTCACTTGAGGCCAGGAGTTTGAGACCAGCCTGGGCAACATAGTGAGACCCCCATCTCTACAAAAAATAAAAAGAATTAGCTGAGCATGGTGGTATGCACTTTAGTCCCAGCTACTAGGGAGGCTGAGGCAGAAGGATTGCTTGAGCCCAGGAGTTTGAGGCTGCAGTGAGCTATGATGACACCACTGCACTCTAGCCTGGGTGATAGAGTGAGACACTGTCTCTTTAAAAAAAAAAATCAGTATCTAATTTTTTATTAAACATGCATTTTCAGGCTATTTTTAAAAAGCGTGTTATGGTTGAAAGGATTTGTTGCAAAATAAAAGCATTATCAAACAATAAAACAAATAGATTTATACCAAACAATAAATGTTAAAACTATTGAAGCAAATGCCTGCATACCGTCACGGTAAGACTGACTCAGCCTTGATTGTCCACACACACTTCATATACACCTAACATAACTTCCCACTGACCCTGCTCACTAATGGTTTGGCCTCAGTGGACCTGGCAGCCTACAGGCCAGACCACACCCACAGCATGACTGGCTGATGCAAGTAGACAGTGAAGGCAGCAACACCACATGCTTCTCTACTACCTCTGAGACTGGAGCTGGGTGGCTGGCTGGCCCTAGCCATTCTTGTCCGAGTTTACTCCATATTAGTAGGAATGGCCATGTGCTGTCTTTGAAAGAGAGGTGCAGTTACCTTGCATCTGGGAAGGATGTGGAAAAGAGTTGGAACATGTTTTTGATTTAACCAAGTGTTAAAGGGAGAATCTGTTTAACTGTACAGGCAGAATCTGGAAGTACAAAGTGAAGGTCTATCACATCCATCCTGGCTTATTTTAATGAAGCTATTAATAAGAATGCTTCATTAAAAACTGAAAAACTGGGACAAATGCTAAACTGGTGGGATGCTGGGACAACAGGTGTACAATGCAAGTATCTCAGCCAAACTGGGACTTATGATCAACCTGTGCCTGGGGAGACTTGAGCTGGGGGAATCAAGAGGTCTAGAAGTGAGGTGACTGTCTACACACCTACTTGGTATAGCACAATTTTTTAAGGGGTCGATAACTAAAATTGAGAACTTTTGAATTAAAAACAACAACAAAAAAAACCAAAATCTAAAAAACAGGCCCCCTCAAACAGACATCCTACTTTTCTTGATAAATTGGAAGACCCAGCAACACTGCATTCATCTTCCAAGAGGACAAGAGGCTGTAGTAGGCTACCAACTGCTCCTCACTATTGTAAAGGATAATGGAAAAGTACATATTTTTTTATGAAAGTGAAAACATTTTACATCCTATAATGCAAAAACTATGCCATGTCAATGAACAGAACCTGGCCAGCTTTTAGTTACCTGCCTGACCCTGAAATAATTTGAGCTTGCACCCCTCCCCGACACCCAACTCACTCGGTGTTAATTCTTGTGTTCTTTGTTAATTCTTGTGTTCTTTGTGATAAGGAGCCTTGCATACTCTCCCTCCGAACTGAAAATTATGTTGACTCTGATTCCCACCAGTGGGTATTTTCTCAGCTTCTTGGCTAGGATCCATTAAAAAATGCACACCTGGGATCTCCTAATGTTTTCCCTTCACCTTTAATTTATGCCCTAGATGCTTGTGTTATGAGTTCCAATACACACCAGTCTAACCAAGGGAACCGTGGCATGCATTAGATAGCAAATAGTACCACATGATCTGGGCTGTTTGGGGTGGTCATAAGCACCATGGATAAGGGCCTGTGGCTTTAGAGTCAAACCACATTCCCATTTACTTGCTTTGGGGTTCCTCCAAGCTTCAATTTCCTTATCCCTCAAGTGAGGTAATGATAACTATGTCACAGTATTGTTGCAAAGACTAAAGGTAATAATATACATAAAACAGCATAGTAACAAGCACATACCAATGGGTCAATAAATAGCAGCAATCCTTAGTTTGTACTTCAGGTATGACCCAATGGGATGATGGTCAAATATCCTCATCCAGCCCTTTTTTGTATACCCTCTTTGGGGGTATCCTCTTTTGGGGATATGTTCCAAAAATTATGCAATAATTTCTATGGTTCCTACCAACGTGCTGTATCACTATCTATGTTATATCTTAAGGAAATGCTGTTTTAAATTCTCAAGTTATGGATTATACATACATATATAAAATTATAGTGACCACTGGTTACTATAACTTTACAGTCCTAATTGTTTTTCAGCTAGAAGCAATGTTGAGTTTAAGTGACATATAAAAGGTTATTTCAGAAAATCCCTGATTTTATTATACTGCATTCATCTCAATGTTGAGTTTTCAAAGCTTACAAAGACCACAGCCAGATCAAAACCTCGTCTAAGACACCCAAATATATGTGCATGAAGACTTTATCAGACATCATACATCCACATGTGCTCTTCCCCTTGAATTCTGATGAGTTTCCCATGAAAAGCCAAAATGATTGGTGGTATAGCACTGGTCATGAAATCAAACCAAATCCATCCTTAAATAACTCAAAAGGACTTAGCAACTTGCATTGCATTTTTAGGAAGATAAAAATGCATGTTGCCTCTTTTATGTGTTCTTAGCTATATATCTATTTTTGAAAAGCTTTCATATAATTTCTAAATTTAGCTCCTACTTCCTTTTTACTGTGTCATCTGAGCTACAGTCAGCATCTGATAACATTCTGGTCTTCACTCCAAGGAACCTATACAGAAACTGCCTCTCAGAACGAAGATAACCTCTCACTAACCTCTTCTGCATTTGCAAACGAGGCGTGTACAAGGCAACCACTTCTTTCCCTTCTCTAGTTTCTCTGGGCACCACTTAACACACATTTTAAGTACATTAAAATTACCTTTACTTACTTGGTAGTAGGAATTATCAATCTTTCTAGAGCATCAACATTTTTTATTAAACTAATCTCTCACTAAGAAAATATTAGTTAAAGGAAGAAATTCATCTCTTTTAACCTAAGGCAGAAGACTGAGGGGAGAGAAAACAAAAAGAAGGGGCAGTGAAGAAGAAGAGCTGGTGTGGTGGTAAGAGGTTAAAGATAATTGCATGTGTGTAGACAGAAATGTCTGAATCCTTTACACCTGGGTTAATTACATTCTATAAAAATGCTCATCTCTTTTATTTTCTATTCATTAATAGCAGATTTAACATGGATGAATTATATAGAGATATGAAAATTTTTTGGTATAAAGAGAAAATATCAAGCAACATATTAAAAATTGCAAGCAGAAACAATCTGAATGTATAGCCAGTAAACATAGCACAGTAGTGCTAACTATAGACCTAGTAAAGAAAGAATGTGTAGTGGGTTCTCAGACTTCCCAAGATCCTATCCATCCTCCCGTTTAAGACTTTCCCAATTATTCTTATCCTCTCAGGCCATTTACAGTCTTCATAACACACTTGTTGGGGACCAAGCTACACTGCCTGGCACTGCTAGTTAACTGCTTCATGTTTGTACGTAGAGAATTTCCAGCAATGCAGCAAGTTACTTTAGGTCAGGAACTAATATTTTCTTGTAGCCTAGCACAAGGTTAGTGCTAGATGAATAAATATTTCTGCACTGGAACTGAGTTGTCTCCCTTCTTACACATTTGCCCAGAAATGTGATCCAACAAGACTGAAGAGAAGATGACATAATGAACAGTACCGGGCAGAGGAAACTGTCCTGCCCAGGAAGCTGGGAGGCCTGGCTGGTCCTCTGGTATGATCCAGGACTAGTCTCTTAACCTTTCTATACTAAGGGTTGACTGCTATAACTGGAGTATTGGATTAGATAATGGCTGAGGTGACTTGCCCTTCTGATTACACATGCACACGTAAGCTGGGGTAAAATTAAACTATTTAACCAGTAGTATGACATGGATACTGGCCCTGAACTCTCCTTGTCATGCCTCATATCCACCTCATAAGTGCTGGATGACAAAGAGGCCAAGATGTCCTGTGGTAGGACCAGAGCTGCTAGGATCACTCGAGGAACTTGGGGCAGCAGATGTAATATTATAATTTTTTAGAAAATATTTTAACACTGGTATGATCAGTGGTAGGGGCTGAATACTAACCCAGCATATCAGTAATACCTTTGAGTCATAAATGTGTTAATTTTATTCAAAAGTTATTATTCTTATCTGAAGGTCACAATTGCTTACAGAGATGAAAATAAAAAGAAAATAGAAATTTCCACCAATGCTATCAGTAATGTATCCTTTTGATTCTGTTCCTTCCCATCCTTACAACGCAACATTTTTTGAAGCAGCCAGTCTGTAATTCTTGGCTTCTCCACAATAGCATTAGTTCACCTTGCAATGAGGAGCCCCTCTGTTCCCTGCTTTCCTCAATAAATAAAGCAGAAAGGCCAAGAACATATCTAACTACTATCTTGATTTCACAGATGTGAAAAGTGTTATTTTTTGTTCACAGTAAAATTCCCTATGACATGAAGCAGGAATAACGGGAGCCTGAACCTTCTCTAGACACAACCGCAGCTCCGTGGCCCACCACCAGTCTTGGGAGCGCGCCCAAAAGAATAAATCAGGGAATGGCTCGGGAGGGAGGGTGTTTAGGCCCCCAGCAGGCAGATCCACTGAATGGGGATCTCCAGGCTAACAAGATCCCCAGGTGATCTGTGTGCACATTAAAGTTCAAAAAGCGCTAATCAGGGCTTCTCAAATTTGCTTGAACATTAGCATCACCTGGGGAGCTTTAAAAAAGACTGACATTTAGGCCCCACCCATGGAGATTATGATTCAACTGGCCTGGGACTTGGCCAAGATTTTTTAATGCTTCCCAGGTGGTCTAGACTGGTGGGACCTTGGTCTCTGAAGTAAGGGGCACATAACCATCCATGCGGTGCAGGAAGAAACTAGCAAAACCCATGTGTTTTATGTGAAAATGAGAAAGATAGCAAGTTTTGCCACATTTAATGCACAGAATAACAAAGGCACCCTGACCTGTCTGAAAGCCATTTGTGGCATCTAGGAGTCCTGAGGGAAAGGCAGGAGGTTCCTGAAGAGTCCTTACTGCTAAGTGTCTCTGCTAATGTCTCCCCAGCTAGGTAATTTACAGATTCTGTAATCTTAAATAGTAGAATATTGACAACAGTTTATTATGAGAGGGGGAATAATCATAAAAACATTTTGGGCCACGAGAGGTTTCTTAGATACGTGCTGTAAACTACTTACAAGAATTGAATAACTTAAAGATATCTTAAAGAACACATTTTCCTTTTACAAAATGGCATGTGTTCCAAATATGCTTTTTTTTTCCATGACAAAGGGCTGAAGGAGCAGCCTATCTGGCAGAGATTTCTGTAAAAATAAACATATTTAATCTCTCCCTTCAAGGCCAAAGAGCATTTTAACAATGAGTGAGAAAGCAATTGCTAGGAAACTTGTGCTACAGAAAGAGCCTTTTGAAATGAATATTGGGAAATGTTTCCATTGTGATGTGATTTTGCTGTCAAAACCATTGTTAAGGTGTTATACTATGAAAAAAACTGATCTATGCGTAAACTTTAAAAACTTGAGAAAAAAAATCTCTTAAAGAAAGAATTCCACCAGCCTGAGCAAGAGTGAGACCCCGTCTCTACTAAAAACTAGAAACAAATTATCTGGCTAACTAAAAATATATATAGAAAAAATTAGCCGGGCATGGTGGCGCATGCCTGTAGTCCCAGCTACTCGGGAGGCTGAGGCAGAAGGATCCCTTGAGCCCAGGAGTGTGAGGTTGCTGTGAGCTAGGCTGATGCCACGGCACTCACTCTAGCCTGGGCAACAGAGTGAGACTCTGTCTCAAAAAAAAAAAAAAAAAAAGAATTCCAGTGGGGTTTTTAACCCATTTGTTAAACACGAATAGCTCAAAATCTTTCAATTAGTTTGAAAGAATAGCTGACTGACATCAGTGAAGATGTAAATTTACTAGCAAAATGTCAATTAAAAACCTTTGTGGAATTGGTGAATGGGACTGAAAATGGGTGCCACAATTTAGCAAGCACAGCCAATGATGTAGTTCCTTCCACTTATAACTACTTATCTTGTGTGATGTCTTTTTATTTATGAAATGTTAAAAATAAGCACTAACTTAAACTGAACTTATAACCAGATCACTGAATTGCTGTTACAAAAAATCAATCAATTAAACAAATTAAAACGTTTTATATCACAAAGAACTCAATTTTATCAAGCACAATTTTAATAAAAGCCAAAAATAATTTTTATTGATGGGGTGCATGTTAAAAAAGAGTTTTGGACCATACTCAGTTTAATAGTCTACCCTGGGTATTCAATAGTATGCCACTCCAAAATTGGAAATCTCTAGTGAGGAGACAGGAAGTTTGCATTGCATACTGTAGACAGCGATTACCAGTTGGGTTGGTGGTATATAGATGGGGTGGCTGAAAAAATTGGAAATTCTTTGTCCTAGAGCGTGAGCTATAAAGAATTGTCTGGAACTCTGCTGCAGATTTGTTTAAAGATCAAGTGTAAAGGTTTAATTGCTTTAGTAGTCAGGTATACACTTCACCAACTCAAAGAACCTAGAGAAAGACTTTGACTCATATTTTTTTTTCTCCTAATGTTTCTCTCATACTATGGTTTTTACATGGTGAGTGCTCAAAAGATGCTGTTGACAGAAGCCAACTATTTTTTGGTGAAAAACCTGTACCATATCAGCACTATATTACGAGGATCCACTTCCACTAATGCAACATAAAATCAACATTCATATCATTGATAATGTATTCTGATATAATATCTATGATGGTCAGCCACCAGGAAGTGGAAAAATTATTAATTGGTATCACTGTATTATAAAAAGCCTCTGTTAAATATAGTACAGTGGAAAACTACTAGACAGCATTCTGAGTACCAGAAGACACCTGCTTTCAATGTGTTAGAATTATCTGTTTCATACTCTATATATTAATATTTGGTTTTATTGCTAGAATCGTTAAACGTCTTGATCTTATTATTATGCCTGTAAAAATGCCCATGTGATACAATGAAAACCGGTATACAGATATTACATCTTATCTGATCACAGAAATACTGTTCCTGCTTTTGTGAATTCTTACCCTTAAAAGCAAATCTTCAAGGAAATGGATGAGCTGGAGGCAATAAGTATTCATGAACACTTTTATGTATCTATATACCTTCCCTTCCGTTTCCTAAGAGTGTCAGGGTCTCATGTGACCTAAACTAGTTATATGTAATTGCCCTTGCCAGCTCCCTCTCAGAATGCATTAACTAGCAGAAGAACCACTGGCTCAGTGTCACGTGCTCTTCTCACCTGAGGCACCTCTGCTCCGGGTAACTCTGAGGATATAGCACATGTAGGTCAAAGACATCCTTTGGAGAAATTTAAACTGATCCCACACCCCAGGCGGCCTTTAGAGCACTTTTTTTCTCTTTGGCTCTTCCAATGCTTTTCTATTTTTCAATATGGGGCACAAAAATCTCATTGAAAATTCAGCCAGAAAATTAAAAGTAAGACTCAATCTTATGCTGCTTCATGTTCTCCATGCTGTACCCATCACATACAACTGTCCTACTCATTGTACTGGAAGTGTCTTTTGCTCCCTGCTTTCTGATTCATAATAGAGTTGGAAAACGAACAAGGTGAATCCAGACTAAGCTTCACCTACCCTTACACTTTATTGTTCCTTAAATCCAGGTGTCCAGTAATAAAGTTCTTGCTTCAATTATTCACAAAGTGATTTGGTTTGAAAGTTATGATACAGACTAGACAGCTAGCTCGGCAGAGCTACATGTATTATGCTGAGGTATTACACTACCAGGTAGGAAGAAATTGTGGTGTACCTGGAGGAGGATGCAGGCAGGAGATGCTTAGAGTTAAAGGATACATGAACATAATATTTTACTGATGTCTGGGTGAGAAACCACAGCATCTCTGAAGTTAATATTAAAATGTGTATTCAGGCCAGGCACGGTGGCTCATACCTGTAATCCTACAACTTTGGGAGGTTGAGGAGGGAAGATCACTTGAGGCCAGGAGTTCAAGACCAGCCCAAACAATACTGTGAGACCCCGTCTCTACAAAATATAGAAAAATTAGCAGGGCGTGTGACGCACGCCTGTAGTTCCAGCTACTCAGAAGGCTGAGGTAGGAGGATTACTTGAGCCCAAGAATTTGAGGTTGCAGTGAGCTACAATGATGCCACTGCACTCTAGCCTGGGCAACAAAGCAAGACCCTGTCTCAAAAAGAAAAAAAAAAATGTGTATTTAGAAAACACCAAAGAAACCCCTAAAAACATGATCTAAGGAGTACTTAAGTCTATAATAACAAGTAGATATCATCTGTCCCCCTTCTTGTTAAAGTTAACTGAATGTGTACTTCCCAGCCTTATAGACTATTTTAACTTTAACATTATTCCCCACATCATTTTTTTTTTAGCCGTGAAGCTGAATCCCCACATCATTTATGGGGAATATCTAAGTACCTACCGTTGTGCACAGCACTGTAATAGGCACGTTAGAAGGTGCCAAAATACAAATGGTTGGAAAGACAATTATGAAAAAAAATAAAGGAAAAAAAAAGGAAGGAACCTGGAAAAGAACATGGACAAAGAAGGGTTTGATTAAAAGGTACCCCCAGAATGTACATACCAGGGATATATGCAAATTCTTTTGGGAGCTATTCACATGTCCCTTAAATCCTCGATGCCTCAGAGGAGGAAGCTAGGTGAGCACAGTCACCTTGTATGGTTGTCAGGTTATTTACTGCGTGAGGCCCTAAGCCAAAGGGAAAGTTGAAACTGCACCCCTGGCTGCAAGCTGCTGGCCAGGCACACGTGAACTGTGTCCACTCCCAGGAAAGACTTTCCTATCTCACACGAAGGCACTGCCCAGACCAAGCACGGGCCTACAGAGAAGGCATCATGGAGATGTCTCTTCTCTGACTCCAAGTAGTATTTGTGGCATGTGCTACACAACTGAGCAGCTAATTATATACTGTCTTGTGCTGTTCTTGCTTTGTATTTTTTAAAATATCATCTCCTAGCTAGACTTTGCCTAAAGGGTAGTAGCATCTCTCTCCCTTGGGCAGTTCAACTCCCGAAGGGGACTCCCTTAGTGGCTTCTGAATGCCTATGTTCCAGGTACCTGTCTGGCCCAGAAGTACAAAGTGAGCGATTGGTGGGTTGGCACTCAGCCACTTTAGGTTAATAACAAGTCCCCAGGGTGTGTGGGAAAAACTTCTCATTGCTTTCTAGGGTTATCTGGTTCATATCTCTGCCTTTGGCCATGTACAGACATGAAACTATTCTTGAAAAGATAAAACATATATTATATCCTAGGCTTAAAGTTTAGTTTCCACTTCCTCAGAGGCTCAAGCTGAAGATAAATTAGGAATTGAGAGGTTTTCCTGTAAAATACTTTTCATATGACATAGCAAGGACTTTGGAGAGCAAGGCAGCAAGCAAGGTCCATTTCCTCTTTCGGGAGGGAGTCTGGTCAGACACACCCCTACTTTTAATCCTGCATTCTATTGCTAGGCAGGCAATTTGCTCAATAAGGCAAACTGCAAATGTTTTATGCAGCTGCCACCCTGTCTTTTGTACAAATACACCCCACAGAAGAAGAAGCTGATCCAATGGTTAAAGTATGAAAAGACTTGGCTGTTCTGGAAAAAATATCTTCTTCCAACATCTAGGCAAAGACAGTTTCCAAAATTCCTACAGTCTGATAAAATTAAAACCACATGGAAAATGGTGTTGAGGTTGTTTTTTTTTTTTTTTTAACATAGAGAAAAATATTTTAAAATATGTAATAATACATTTAGAACTTGGGTATTGGGTACCAATAAATAGTATCAGTTTTTGAAATTGAATGTCAAAATTTCTCATAATGTTAAAATAGAAAATAAATAAGTAGTAATCATTATGCAATAATGACTTAGCATCACACTACAACTATTCATTTGTACCTGCTGAAATAGAGTAGTTTAAGATTTTAGTCGTGGCCCTTAAATGCACAGCAGGTGAGCTTTGATGAAGGCAGCTCAGTTATAATATATTGTACTTCCTCATCTTTGCTCTCCTGTAGTTTACAACCATTCAAAAGAAACACTGGCTATTGAGAGATTAATTATGACACACAATATGAACTGTTAAATAAAAGTGGCATTTTTAAAAATTTGTTTAAGTTTTGTGATTCTCAGCAGATATCTTTACGTCAACTTCAATTGAGATTCTATGGCTTGGATGGTTTTTGGTATATAATTTTTAAAATTGGGGACTGTTCTTTCAAATACTCTATGACTCTATTTTTTTTAAAACAAAATAGTGCAGAGCTCCACATAATTAGCCAAAGCTAATGCACCACATTCTGTAACCCTAGTGTACTTTAGAAGGAATTGCAAACCTTACTTTGAGGACAAAGCCTAGGTCCACAATTGTTAAAATGTCCTGAGGCAGTCTGATTCCTGGCCTAGATGCTGGGTACAGGAAAGGTAGTGACTTCCGACATTTCCACAAGATTATCAAGAACTTTCTTCCAGTGTACCTGGTAGTAAAAACAGGCCTCAAAATGAATAAAAACCTGTGCCCTACCCCCAATCTGCCTTAAAAACCAAAAACAACCTGACTAGGGAAATGAGAATAGTGAAGATCTACTCTGAGGTTCTCATGCTGATTAAATTTTAAGAGAACTACACAGGCAAATTTTGTCCTCATATTGGTTGATTTTTCAACTTCAGATAAACACAACACATTACAGTAGTCCTCCTCAATTTAAATAGAAAACCATTTAAATAGAAAATGAGGGGGAAATGAGGAGGATACGTTCCAAGATCCCAGTGGATGCCAGAAATCGTGTATAATATTATACCAAACCCTATAAATACTATGTTTTTCCCTATGTATAATACTGTACAGGGTGGATATGCTGGACAAAGGGATGATTCACATCCCAGGCAGGATACAGCAGGGCAGCGTGAGATTTTTATGACTATATTCAGAATAGCATGTGATTTAAAACTTATACACTGTTTCATTTCTGGATTTTCCCATTTAATATTTTCAGACCACAGTTGACCACAGGTAACTAAAACCATGGAAAGCGAAACTGCAGATACGGGGAACTGGGTGACGTCGTCGTCTCTTTGTAAAGTTAAAGTGATGATTACACTTCCACCAAAATCAAAAACAAATAGCAACTGTATATTTATGCAGTTGTTACTAACTCTTCAGACTATAAATGACTAGTGAGGAGAGGAAATCTAATACTTTAAATATGATTTAACAATACTGGGATGGGAATATCACTTTTAGAGTGCCATTCTGAACCAAAGTAGAGAAATATTTTATACAGCATAACATTATATATGTATAACCCTATACAGTAAAGACAGAAAAAATAGCTATTTTTGATTGAGCATGGACCATGTATCAGACAGGCAATGTTCTAAGCGCTTTACATAGAGTATGCATTTAATCCATACAACAACCATAAGGTAGATACTATTAGCCCTATTTACAGCTCAGAAAACTGAAGGGAAGAGGGAAAAATTGTTAAATAACCAGCCCAAGGTGACTCAGCTCATAAATGGCAAAGCCAATATTCATTCAATCCAGAGTGCCTGCATCATAATAATACATGAACAATGGAGATACAAGAAAAAGTTATTTGTGTATACATTTTAGATAAAGAGGCTGAAGATGGTAATTCTAGGTTATTGATATAGTGGGAATGTTTCCAAAAGTGAATGCAAAATAGGCTTCCTGGTAAGATGATTTTAAGGTATGGAGAAGAAAAAAGAAAAGAAATCTAAGATTTGAACATTTACCATTGTCAATGGCCAAAATAATCAATCTAGACAGGTATATTTGGGGAATATGGTTGAAGATTATGGATTGGATGGAAATCAGGTGTAGTAAATTAGACCTGCAAACCTTTTCCTACATTTTTCCTCTAAATACTCTTATTTCCTCATCCCCCTGGGGGGATCTTTTTTTAAATTTTACACCAAACCTTTAGGCAGAAAAAGCAAGCCAGGTTCCAGGGGAAAAAAATGTCTTATTGGCTTCAGTCTTCTAATTATCAATGCCAGAAGATACTACAATAATGTCTATAAAGTAAGGAGGGAACTCAACAAAAATCTAAACAAGCAAGAAGGTATCAGCCATTCTTAAAATAATAAAAACAAAACTACAAGATATTTAAATTCAGTCAAATTGAGAAAACAACTAGTAGTAAATCCTGTATTTATTAACATATTGACTGCCACACTAGAAAAAACAAATTTTTTCTTGGGGCCACGGTGTTTTATTACGAAAACAGAATAAAAACTTTGAAAACAAAATGATCCTTTCTAATTTAAAGAAAATTTAATGAAAAACAAAATTTACTGACTTCTATTCATTTAATCCACCTTCTTAGAATTAACTTGTCAATATTAATTGTAACAATAAGAATGTGAACAAGTAAGATTTTCATGAACCAACTATAGGGTTTTGCTCAGGTTTTGCTTCACGAGGCCCTGGGCTGAAAACTAGCATGAATTAGGCCAGGTGCCATGGCTCACGCCTGTAATGCTAGCACTCTGGGAGGCTGAGGCAGGAGGATTGCTTGAGGTTAGTAGTTCAAGACCAGCCTGAGCAAAAGTGAATAGAATTTTTTCTATTCTATTAAAAATAGAAAAAATTAGCTGAGCATGGTGGCACGTGTCCCAGCTACTCGGAAGGCTGAGGCAGGAGAACCGCTTGAGCCCAGGAGTTGGAGGTTGCTGTGAGCTGGGCTGATGCCATGGCACTCTAGCCCGGGTAACAGAGTGAGACTCTGTCTTAAAAAAAAAAAAACTAGCATGAATTAAATACAACTTCCATGGCAGTTAACGTGTTAAATCTAGTAGTACCTATTGGAACATTAAGTATCACAGTTTATATATAAACTATTACTATCAAACTAGTAAAGTAGTAGTAAATCCTGTATTTATTAAATCTAGTAGTATCTATTTAAACTATAACTACCATATATAGTTTATATCTAACTATTACTATTAAGCTGTATCTATTTAAGCTAGTAGTAAAACCCGTATCTATACAATTAAAGTTGTGGAAATTGTGTTTATAAAACACACTGTTAACAGTATTCATCTTGATAATATAAAAATATTAATATAACCATATGCTGAAAGGTAGGTGAAAGAGGACATAAAAGTTTTCTAATTTTCTATCTTCCATGGCAGTGAGTAAATAGATGAGCCCTAAATTGAAATGTACAGTTTGTTTAAATTTTTATTTTTAGAGATGTGGTCTCTCTCTGTTGCCCAGTCGGGAGTGTAGTGGCGCAATCATAGCTCACTGCAGCCTCGAACTCCTGGACTCAAGCAATCCTCCCACCTCAGCCTCCCGAAGAGGTGGGACTACAGGCTCTGGCTACTGCACCTGGCTTTGAAATGTACAATTTAAATTTCAAAACTATGATGTTTTCTATTTCTTTTACCTTCAGTTGTAGGAGGACCTTTTAGGAACTAATTTCGTGTGAGAAGAAATGGATATCTGAAATTTAGTGACTTTTCTTCGGGGTCTTCTTAATTTCTTTCTACTACTTCTTAGTTCAAGTAAAATTAAGTTAAATAATTATATATATGTAAAATATTTATATGGAAAGATATACGAAGTTAATCAGTCTTTCTATCCATCTGGAATGATGTTCACCAAACGCTGACGACAGCTGTTTCTCAGGCGTGGGATTATGAGTGACTTTTCAAAGTTGTTTCTTCATACGATTGACTTTTAAAAAACAATAGTGTATCATTTTTCAGAAAAAGTAATAAAATCATTATTCTTAAAAAAACATCTAAATGAGGCCAGGCAAAGTGCCTCATGACTATAATCCCATATTTGGAAGGCTGAGGCAGGAGGATTGCTTGAGGACAAGAGTTCAAGACTAGCCTGCACAACACAGCAAGACTCTGTCTCTACAAAAAATATAAAAATTAGCTGGGCATGGTGGCACTCGCCTGTCATCCCAACTACTTGGGAGAGGATTGCTTAAGCCAGGACTTTGAGGTTGCAGTGACCTATGATGATGATGCCACTGTACTCTAGCCTGGGCAACAGAGTGAGACCCTGTCTCCCCCCCGCAAAAAAAAAAGCAACAAAATGATTTCTAAATCTATTGGCTGACATCAAAAATGCTAAAAATATAATATTGGAAGTAAGTAGATTATAAAATACCACTTTTATTTTAAAAATCTATATGTATAAATTAAAATCCCAAAAGAAATATAGCAAAATATTAAGTGATTATACCTAGCAGGATACTGGATGATTTTAATTTTTAAATTGATCTTTACTGGCATTTTCTGATTTGTCCACAAAGAGCTGCATTACTCATGCAATTTAATAGAAATAAATGTACACATTAAAAAGAGAACACCAACAATTTTCACTGTAGTGTAGCTAATATTTTTAACAGGAATTCTGTAGAGAAGATGATTTGTAGATAGCACTTGTGACTCTGATGAGGAAAAAAAAATTCTACTGTAAAAGTAAACTTTAATTTCTGAGCGCAGACTTCATTAAGAGATGCATGGACTGAACTCACACGGCGCCCTCTTCATGATCATCTTCCTTAGGGTCCATACTAGCTGGGTTGGAGACTGCCCCATCCCCTTCCCTGTTGCTCTAGAGCTTCCATTTCTGGTTCTCAGACTCCATCTTTCCTTTCCCCACAAGCCTTGTGCTGAACAGCAATATATGCTCAGCTGCTACTGCAGCTGGTGAATAATCAAATTTCCTTCTGAACCATAGGTTAACCAAAACTAGAAGTTCGACCTGACAAATCAAGACCTGTAAGACCTCATCAAGAGTCTCAATTTTTATAGTAAAATGGGGTGGCCATTGAAATATTGCTTTATTTCAGACAATCCTTCATTAGCTTGTTTGAGACTAAGATAATTAGAGTTGATATGGTAACTTCTCCTCTCTGTAAATCATTATGCCTCTCAACTTTACCCAGAGACCATGAGCTACCAGGTACCCAAAGTCCTGGGCTGAGTATACCGGAGAGAGAAGGAATGTGACACTTCCAAGTTACAGCCTTCATACTCAGGCCAAACTCTGCTTTGAATTCCCCATTTTATTTTATTTTAAATACAGGTTTTCCCAAAAAGGTTGTGTTTCACTTTCTAACGTGCTGCCTTGTGGTACTGAAATCCTTCTGGGACTGCCATGGATATAGCAGCACACTCATGTAATGCCTGCCCTGAAGCATCACTTGTGCCGTAACTGGAATGGGAACCCATGAATTGGAGAGAACCAGAAGGGGGTATAGTTTTGATAGCAAGAGTTCGCTCTACTTTGCTTGAAGAAAACATCTGATTAGATTTGGGTGTGGTGAAAATTTTCTACTTAAATATAACTACCTTCCTCCATAGTGGGCTAAAAGCTTTTAAGTGGGTTAAGTGCTGAAAAAATACATAAGAACTATGTATTTAATTAGAACATTAACCCAAAAGTGCCTTCCCTAATACTTTAGCATTCATGTACCCAAGGTACAATGACAGAGAACTTTGTTTTTTAATACTTATGAGATTTCTGAGAGGGCCAAGTTCAACTTTTGACTGTCTGTTTTATTTTCTTCACAGTCAACTGGATAGTATAACTTTTCCAAATGACTCAGTGATTCATCTTTAATTCATTTTTCCTCTCTGGAAACCCAGACACTTTTTCTGCAAAATGCTCAAGAAGAACATGTTTCATTTTTTAAGAAAATGTTACAGGTCCTCTGCCATTTTGGATGCATAGTGTACTCAGTAAATGGTTGACTGGATGATGATTTTTTTTTAAAGACATAGTCTGGTGATATGAAAGAATTCATGTACTTCTAAATGGAATATTACCTTCTTCAAAAACAATGAATGCATTACCATGTAGATAGGTACAAGTTATTATCTCTGTTCTTATTCTTGAATTGGGTATTTGGTGCAGATGTGTGCATTTGATTGTTTTTTAACTTACATATGTTATGTATAGTCTTGTATCTGAATCAAATATTTTGAAACAAATAAATGAATGGGTGAATTATCAGTCTTCCATTACTAGTTTTATATTCTAGGTCATGACAATGTGCTAGTCTCAAGGGGAGGGGTAAGAGGGAGATGATTTGGGCACAGACCTTGAGTTAGCAGGGGTAGTTCCTTTATTCTTTGAGCCCAGAGTCACAATTCATGCTCTTCCTTCCCCTTCAGGGAGAGCAGTAGAGAGAGATGAAAAGGAGGCACGAAGAAAAGCAGGCCAGACAGGCCACTCCTGAGTACCATACAAGGAGTATCAACTGTACTTTGGGGAGAGAGACGTGGGGGAAGGAACAGCACTCCTACCAGTGGCTGCTGAGCCCATGCTGTTACACCTGGACCCCAGACATTATGCCTCATGTATTCATGTTTTAAAAAAACTCAGTCCAACCAAATTGGACTGAAGCACATGTGTGCACACACGCACACAAAGAATTTTCAATAATATTTTCTGCCCCCTATGGGAGTTTATGCTGACCTATTAGAGGAAAAAAAAACTCTATATACAAAACAAAACCTTTCTTAACTGCTTTGTGGCGAGAGGCTGGCATTAAAAATAGACATTGGAAGCATTTAAGTAAAAAATTATCCAGCATCTCACACTGGAGTCAAATTTTGAGCTGAAATTTCCTGCAAGGGCAAATGGGAGGAAAAAAGCCCAAAGCTCTCAGCGTATATTTAAAACAGCATGGCCACAGGGAAATGACTGGCAGTGGAACAATCATCATTCTGCAATTTTCACACAATAAATTGGACAAAATCACTGCAATTTGGTATAAACGTTCCTTTCAGGTATATTTCTCAGAGTAGGCATTATATTTTATTCTAAGGTTCTTTTTCGCTCTTTACCTCCAACTTAGTTGCATCCTAGAATTTTTATGTATAAGGAATCTATAATAATCATTTATTATTTGTTTTAGATTTCTCAAGAGTCATGCCCAAATATTATGAGTAATTAAACACATAAATAAAATGAGTAAGTGAAACAAATAATATGTAAATTATGCCATCTTTTCAAAAGACACAGTTTGGCACTGGTGAAAGTCTTCCAACATATGACCTTCATTACATAGGAGTGACTAGGCACCAACCTTAAGTTTTCTTTTTAAGAACAAGGAGAAACTGAGTCATAAATAAGTTCTTAGCAGGAATGCTCAGTGGTTTCTTGGCAAGGTAAAGCTCTTCTAGTCTGTTTTCAAGTTGGGAGTGCCCTCTACTGCCCAAAAACATGGCTTCAGTTTGGGTTATCAGGAAGCTTTGCATGATACATGCCAAATTAATAAAAATGAGAATAGCCGTTTTAACTCATCTGCAGGTGTATAGCTTAGAAATCATTTAATAACTATGTGGCCTGTAAGTTTAATTTTCAATAAATCAAATCCCTCTAGGGGGAGTTCTCTGCCATAAGAAATTATATTAAATTGAACTCTTTGACTGTTTTTCCCCTTACAGAGAGCTATCATCAGAGCTGCAACACCTTCAGTCCCCATATGGCTTTCTTCAATTCTAACCCTAGCTATTCTTAGGGAAGGGCAGTAGTATCTTCTGCTAGCCTCGTACTAGCCTTGTCCTGGGATGGAGCTACAACCTGGACTTCAGGGCTCCAATCACATAGCAAGGACAGTTGGGCTGAAACCATCAGATGAGTTCTCTCTTTATGGCTGGGTCAATCACGCCAGTACAGTGTGAACAGAGGGCACAGACTTAACAAACAACATTCCTTGGCTAAGAAAATGAATCCAGTTTTCATCAAAACCAGTTTAGTCATGCTACTAGGTGGAATGTACAAAGAACCCCAATTAATATTTGGGGATGGAAAACAACTTTGTTTTAGAGAAAAAAGATTTTTCTTAATTCTGATTTCTATTTGCTATGTCTTAGAGATGCTTCGTTGAAGGCTGTCTAGAGAAACAGAGAACTCAGGAAATATAGGCCATCATGCTCACAGCACACTTTCCAAAGCCGGGGAGGCCGAGACATTCCCCTGGATCTCCATGCTGCTGACTCCTGGACCTTGGGATTCTCTCAGCTTTGGCAGGACAGCCCCTCAGTGACATCGAGTCCCCCAGGTGTGTGGCACAACACAAGCTGAGATGGCTTTTGGAATCCTGGGATACTGTGATGAGTATATGCATCTTTTGCAAGGCTCTGATGAGTATGTGTACCTTCTGCCAGGCTCCTAGAACTCCAGATATAATCTCAGTGCAAAGATATCGATTATTAGAGGCACCACACTGACCCACAGCAATGCCAGTAAAAAAGCTGCCTAACTAGAGCCCCACCCCCTCCAATCTCAGTCCCTCCATCCCTACTGAATGGGCTCAAATGACAGACCATGAAGTCTGAGCTCAAAGCTTTTATTATGAATACCTGCAAACAGAAATAAAAGTACACATAGATTAAGGGATGTATAATTTAGTTATGTTTTTGTTTAATGCATTATTGCCTTTTTAATAATACAATTGGAAAGACTTAAAAACCGGATCTTAAGGTTAGATAGCATTACCTAAAATCAATCTAACCCATCCTTGGTCATTACTGTGGCACTGAAACAAAGCATGCGACCTCTCCCTGCTCCTCCTGCTGGCCTGATTTCCTCCCTGTCAAGGAGGTGGGGGAGTAAGCCATGTAGGTATCTGGGGGAAGACAGTTCTAGGCAGACTGACACGGCGTTAGGCGGGAGAAGGCCCTGTTCCAGAGACAGCTGTGGAGGCTGGGGCTGAGTGAGCGGGAGAGGGTTAAGGTGAGAGATGCAGGCCCTTGCAGAGCTGGCCCGGTTTTACTGGAGGGTCAAAGACTAGTAAAATAATTTCTTTATTCCTCTCACAGAGCCCACCAAAGTCACTCCCAGGTAAGTGGGTGATGATTTTGCTGTTTGTAGAAGGCACCAGCTGTCAGTCCTGCTCCAGATGAGAATTAGCAAAGGGGTTTTGAGCAGAAGCATGAGTGGGAAGGATGCTGACCTCTAGGGTAGGGTAGTGTGGCACATTTGCCCTGCGAAGTCAGTGGAAATTGACCTCAAGTAAACCATTTATTCTGAAATTGGTTTTCTAGGAAAAGGAAGTTTGCGGGGAACCTAAAGGTTAGTTTGGAAATGTAATGAACATACAAGTATGGGGGTGAATTTCCAGGCCATTGTGTAATTTTGGGGGGGCACAATTTAAACAGCCATTTCTGGGCATGTTTTCTGCATGGGGTTGTGGCATGACTTATTCATCAGACTAAGCCACCTAATATCCTTAGCTTCCATTTGCAGCTCCCTCTCAGGGCCCTTGAGAGCCTGGATAAATACGTGGCTCCGGGTGCGTGTGCTTTTGTTATCATACCAGGATCTCCTTGTAACTCAGAAAATTTTTGTACTGACCACACCCCACCATCCTTGTAGAATCCGACTGGTGCCAAATTATTCTCCTGCAATCTACCAAGGAGATAGTAAGGAACACAACTCCCAGGTCTGGGCTTGATTCCTTTTAGGGGGAACTCACAAAGATTCTACGTTTTTGGGTTCCTAAGACATAAAAGAGAATACCAACCTCAAGTCATCAGATGGCCTGTTCCCCAGAAAGTTATGGTGCACTAATGGCCACTCTAAGCCCTCACCTGGTAGAAACAAAGGGAAGTACCAGGGGCTCCACCTGTAAAGCAATGATCCCACCCCGGGGCAAGAGGACAAGACCAAGGCCAAATGAAAGAGGTAGGAAGGGGCTCCTTTTTCACCTCCTCAACCACCCCAACCACTGTGGACCTTTCTCCCACTAAAATGTCTAGGAAAAAGAAAGATCCATTCAACTGATTGGGTCCTTATATTATTTTCTCCAGTGACATATGTGTTTTAACCAGAGACAAATGCATACGAATAAAATGAATCATCAGGATAAATTTTAATCAGGAAATTCCCAGCTTCAATCAGCTGCTGAGTATAAGATGGATTCCTAATATTCTGAAAATCACAAATTATTGGAAGAAATTAAAAATGGAAGATGTGAATTAGAATCTCAATATACTACCTGCTATCTGTATGCCCTTGGGCAAGTTATTTATTAATAACATCCCCAAAGATCCCTATTTTTAATGTATAAAATAAAATTAATAATCTTTTTAAAAACTATTTCATCTACCTCATTATGAGACTATAGGGATTAAATGAGATACTATATATGAAAGTGTTTCTAAACTGCAAAGTGCTACCCTAACATGAAATTACTTTTTTATTTTTAGCATTTCAAGACTGTGATTGGTTGGAAATATAACTCACAGAACTAGAGATTTTAAAACAAGCCATTTTTGGAGGAGTTCTGGGCTCCACTTTTTGTCAGAAAATCTAACATGGTATTGCATTTCTCTCTTCACTGGTAATGTCTATTGTTTGTTTTTTGTAATGAACCAGTGTCAGAATCAATTGTTGAACCTAAGTTAGAGCTGGGACTTTCTTTTTTTAAATAAACTTCTTGATGGCGAATTCCTTCAGTGTATTATTTCATCAGAAACTTGAGATGGAATAATGGAAATTCCTTACTATCCATCTGGCATCATGAAGAAATATAGGTTAAATTGGTAAGTACCTGCTGAACACATTAGAAAATCTAATCAGTTCCTTTGTGGATATTATTTTTGAAAGTAGTTTTGCAGCCTGAGCAACACAGCAAGACCTCCAGCTCTACAAAAAAATCTAAAAAATTAGCTAGGCGTGGTGGTGTCCACCTGTAGTCCCAGCTATTCAGGAGGCTGAGGCAGGAAGAAAGACTAAGCCCAGGAATTCAAGGTTACAATGAGCTATGACTGGGCCATTGCACTCCAGCCTGGATGACAGAGCCAGACCCTGTCTCTAAAAATAAACAAACATAAACAAAATTAAAAAACCCAGTAGTTTCATGTGAGCAGGGTTATACCCTCATATGAATCCCTAAAGTTACTTTAAGGTACATAATTTCAAGTTCATTGCATAACCATAGTCCATCCTTCCCTCACAGTCTCATAGCCATCTCTTTATTAATAATTAGAAAGATGACCTCCTCATCCAGAAATGCTCAAAGAAGCAAAAACACTTATTCCAAAATTTTACAAGATATAAATAATTTTCAATGGATGGAGAGTGACCGGTATGAGAAGTCATCACCTTGCTTGAAGAAAGAGTGGCATCTTGGAGGGTCTAGCACAAGAGGCCTGAAAACAGAAAGGTCTAAGCTGGTGTAGATAAACAGGTCCTAAAAATGTCACTGTCAAATAAAGAAAAAGCTTTTGCTCAGAGTGGAAGCCACCTTACAGCAGATCAAAGAGAAACGTAGCTAAGTGAAACCAGAGTCAGAGGCAGGAGAGAAGGTGGATGCTCTAGTTGAGCACTGTCAATACGTGTTACCCTTGAGGAAATGAGGCACACATGACAATGTGCTCCAAGATCTGAGGAAGGTCACAAACCAGCCTCTGCTGGCGAAACATAGCTCACAAGTGTGTTGTTTGGCCACACTTTGTTGGTTTGCATAATATAATTTTAAAAATATTGAGATAGCTTCCAATATTAAAAATGGGGAATGCTGGGTGTGGTGGCTCATGCCTATAATCCCAGCAGTTTGGTAGGATCGCATGAGGCCAGGAGTTTGAGACCAGCCTGGCAACACAGTGAGACCCTGTCTTTAAAAAAACATGGGTGGGGGGAATTTCCCATAAAAAACCTGATTTCTGCCTTCTCTTGAAAAATAGTCAGGGTTGGCAATTCCACAAAGCAAGAGCTGGCTGAAGCAGAGTTGCAGCTGCCCCCTTTGGAGGGACAGAGGCTTTATGGCCTGCAGTGATCCCATCAATCCCTCTCACCCTGCCTGCTCCATTCACCTGCACACTTGCAGGGATTTGAGTTGTTCTCACCCAGCTAGAAGAACAAGCTGGTTGATTATGATTAAAAAAAAAGATGATTGAAGGGGGAGATCCTTATGGGCATGCAACGGGTCCAGAAAGGCTTGGGCAATCCTGGGTGGGCCTACAAGACCTCTTCAAAAGAATAAGGCAGAGAGAGACAATGGTTAGAAGGGCAAGGTATGTCATGAAGGGGACAGGGAGATGACTGAACTGTTTATCACCTTATTTTCTCCCGAATGCAGCAGAGAGCAAAGCACATGTCCCTTTTAATCTAACTATAGTGAATAAGGATCTCGCCCTGGTTAATCTTCCTGTGGAGAACAGCACCCTTAGAGTCTAACATAAATAACATTTTTAAATGTTTGAGAGTTAGCAAAGCACTTCTACATATATTTTCTTTCATTTAACCCTCAGTCACAATTCTATGGGCTACTGTTACTATCTCATGTTACAGAAGAGGAAGCAGAAACTCAGGAACTTTGCTGGGATGGAATTCAGGCTGGACCAGGCTTTTGCCAGTACAACCCACGAACTTGCCACCCCTCAACAATGATCCATCCTGTCCTGAAAACACTGGACTATTTCACCCTTCCTGCAGCTGCGGTCACTGACATACCAACGCTAAACTAGTGATTTTGAAGGTTTTTCCTTACTAGGATAATCTTGCCCTGAGCAAATCGATCCCAAAAAGCTCAGATAGTCAGGAGTCTGTTTGCTCAGCCTGCAAGGCAGTGGTCAGTTATGTCTAGAAACTTCCCTTATTTGTTCACGAAAGTCCTGCAAAATATTTTGGCAAATAAATTCAGAAAGCCGGAAACACTAATTATTAGGCAGAGACAAACCCACAGTAATAACATAAACAACAAAGTGCCTTTTCAGTGCTGCTATTCAATGTGCATTCCTGTTGCCAGTGCCACGAAAAACACGATGGGAATGGCCCGGAGGAGATGGAAGAGGAAATGACTCCTTTAAAGACCATGTCCTGTGGGCAGAATGTTGCCTTATGATTTGCTTTAGCAGATATCAAAAAGGAAGGGTGGGTAGTATAATTTGTAGGGAGAGAAAAATGGTTTAAAAAAACAGAGTTCCTTAAGAACACTGTTAAGGTGGGGCACTTACAATTAGTTCTTTAATGGATGAACTTTTTTTTTGTTTCCTTAGCTTGGGAATGAACAGTGGGTACGTAAAATAAGGATTTGCTGAACTGGTTGCAAATACCTACAAACTAGTCTGTTGTCAAGGCAGATGCCTGTGTAGGTCCTCCATGTATGCATTTTGCACCTCGTACAAAGAAGCACCTTGTGGGGATCAAACTGGGGCCTGGAATCCAGCCGGCATGCTGCTGCTTACCAAGCCATGTGCCTTGGTTGGTCAGGAAGAAGCCCCTTGTGTAATCTGCCTGCCCGAGGGTCTGGGGATGCCTTTTCTCATTTGTACAAAGGCACTCTAATTGTTAGCAGCAGCCCTGAGCTTAGGTAAAGGTTTCTCTGTTTCAGCTTCTTTCTCTTCACGATCATGTCATTTTAGGTGTTAGGAGACACAGTTGTGTTAGATGCCTGGAATTTGAGCCAGCCACGGAGGACCTCAGACCCACTGTGAAGCCATTGCCAAGAGTCTAATGATCACAGTTCTTTCTCCAATGTGTCCAGTAACGTCTTCTACAGAGCTTTAACATCTATGAACACCACACTCTTCCTCCTCATTTAAGTTGAAAGAAGAAAGAAGCCGGTGCAGTGGTGCATACCTGTCGTACCAGCTACTCGGTAGGCTGAGGTGGCAGGATCATGAGTTCGATCCCAGCCTGAACAAAATAGTGAGACCTTGTCTCCAAAAAATAAAAATAAATAAAATAAAAGAATAAAATTCAGTGACAAGCTAGGTGGCAAAGGACTCACAGGCCCACCTGAATAGGGCAACTTCCACTTCCCAAGCAAAGCACACAATTTCATGAATCTGAATTCAAACCACTCTCACAGGTCTTCAAGGTATTTCACTACAGTCTTAGGGTATAGCTCTCTTAACAAACAACCTCACTGCTGGCATCTCTGAGGCAGCATTTCAAACCCCAAATTGGCTTGTTTCCCCCGACAGACTGCCGGGATACAGATTCCTGGCCAAATGCAGAAAAGCTGGCAGCTCACTACCTCTTCCAGAGTTGGCTTGGCCAGGGCAATGCCGGAACAATTGGTCTCATTCCCTTCTGAGATGACAATTAATTAGTGTAGTGCGAACAAGGAGCGGTCTATCCTGGGACCGAGCCTTTGCCCTTCTGAGGGCTGTGGCATTGGCCTCTCATCAGAGCCAACGTCTGCATCATGAGTTGCCCTGTGGACGGCTTCTGCCTCCCTTAAGGCAGTCTGGAGGGGGGTGGGGATGAAAGGCTTTCCACGGGGATGAAAGACTTTCCAAGGCGTTCTTTGTTGGGGAAAAGGAAAAAGGAACAAACACTAGCAACATTAAAAATGCAACTCACAACCAGAGACAAATATTCAGCAGCAAAATGCAACGATACATTAGAGAAGACACTGTTCTAGACATGATAAAGGGAAAAAAGGACAAATGTTTCATTGAGAAGTGTCTCAGAGAGTGGCATGAAGAAAAATGTGTGGTGACAGAAATCCAGCCCCATTGAGGAAAATTCGAGCTCAGTGACAACATCCTCAGCATGCTTTATTAGGCACTAGTACCAAGTACGTGGCTCAACATGCTGTGAATGAGAACACATGAGTCACAGGATAGCAACCCCCTCCCAACTCTAGCCAGCAGCAAAGGACATCTCTTACTTAACTGTAGAAGAGGATGACTGATGACTCCCAAGGCCTTTCCAGAAAGGAAAATAATATCTCACTGCACGGATGGGTGATTTAAAACATGACTCTCAAGCAACCGAAAACTATTCAAAAAATAGAAATAATGCAACAGTCTTTTACCAAAGATTTTATATACCTCGCAGGGTACCACCTCCCCTAAGCCACAGATGAAACCTTGTTATTGAGGTGGCGTGGGGAGTTTGATTAGTAGTCGAGTGGAGACTACAAATAAAACCTCGGTTTAAACCTAAGTCCACAGATCCCTCACCTGCCAGTCTTTCTAAATCCTCTCCCAGCCAAGTGCAATGCAAGTGGTCATCCGTACTGGCTTTTCAGCCCCTTTCCTGACCCTCAGCCCCCAGCCTGCTGCAACATCTCCGCCACCTCCACTGAGGCTCCACAGGGCAAGAGCTGGCTGAAGATGAGCAAATCCAACGGGCCCTTTTTAGTTCTTCTCTTACTTGTTTTCTTTGCAGCAATTGATAACACTGTACCGACCACTCTGTCTAAAACTGTGTTCTTTTGTGATTTTCTGATATTACTTTCTCCTTGCTCTACGATTCCAGGGGCACCTTATCTTTCTATCCAGGCTTTTCACCTATGCCCCAGGCCAGTACTTCCAAATGTCTGCTCCACATGCCACCTGTCAACTATAAGTACTTCTATCCCAACATTCCCCCACTTGCCTCCCCGCCCCCAAAGTTGGTCTTCTTCCTCTTTTATCTGTCACAGTCCATGGTGCCCTCATTCACTGAGTCACCTCTGTCAGAAACATTGGACAATCTTGGCTCCTCCGGGCCTCCCACATCTACACTTCCAATTAATTAGTCTCTAAGTGTTCTTCAGTCACCGTCATGCTCATCTCACATTGCTTCCCTCCTCCCCACCTCTACTTCCAGTGCCTTGGATCTGGACCTCACGCTCTCCTGCTTGGCCCACAACAATAGCTTCTATACTCATCTTCCTGCACCCAGGAAGATCTCTTTCAAATCCACTCCCCACACTGTGATGGGATGATCTCTGGTGAACATAAACCCAATCACATCACTCACCTGCTTAAAGCGCTCCCACAGATCCCCTTGATCTACAGGACAAAACGTTTCTGATTTGAACCCCATGGACCCTCCTAACCGCCTCACTTCCTACTCTGTGCCTTTAATCTTAGCCACATGAACCTCCTTTCCGTTCCCCAATCCTGGCAAGCCCATGCAGACATCCATGCTTTCTCTCTTTGACCTTCTTTTTGCCTTGCATGCCTTTGTCTACCTGTAAAAACTGCTACATGTCCTTCAAGACCAACTCAAATGCCTCCTTTTCTCTGCAGGCTTTCCTAGGCAGTCACTCCTATCCCCTCACTGCCATAGTCCACTGTGCATCTCCCCTGCCATGTCTGTCCCACATAGGATCCATGAGTTCCTTGAAAACAAGGACCACCATTTTTCTTTTCTCCCCTCCTCGGCCCCTACTAAAGTGCTTGGCACCTCATAAGGGCTCAATAAATGTTCACTGGGGAAAAAAAAAAACAGAGATGTCACCGTTTCCTAGACCTTCACATGTATGTATAACTTCACATTCCCTCTTTCTATCCAAACCTGCATTTATGAATTTACACTTAAAATTTTATTTTACTCAACAAGGTCATTTCTAAGATGGAGAAAGAGAAACCTGCTAAGTTACATGGTGTGCCTAAAATCTGAGAGGAAATGATTGAGAGACCCAGGTTTTCAGATAAAAGACCTGTTTTTTCTCAATGATCAACAAAAAATTTTTGTAACAAACTTCCCTCAAAACAGGATGCCTATTGTATGGGCCATTCCTCCTCCCCCTACCATGGAATTTGAAATGTTCAATGATAGTATTCTGTGTGTCATTATCTGGGTATTCTGGGTAGTTTTTTGTTGAGAGCCAAGATCTGTGGTTCCCTAGAAAGTAGAACTCAACTTATCCTCTGAGGTCATTCTTATCCTCACAAAGGGCACTGAAAAGGACCCAAATTCACTGGGACAGGGAAATATCACTGTCAGTCCTAACATCACCATTCTAATTGCTCTGCTTTTGTTTCCATCTCCAAGCCTTCACTATGTACTTCTGCTCTAGTAACTGTCCCTGCCTGGTCCCTCCCACCAGTTTCCCAGTTGCTAATCCCCTCCCAGTATGGTCCCATCTGGGGTTATTAGAATACTGGCAGCAGCATGTCCTTGGAGGTTTGCTCTGCCTACTTTAATTGTCCTTACTTTACTTCTGCTTGCTGCAAAGACTCCCTTTCTCTCCACTCCATCATTTTCTAACCTCATGCAGCAACACACACCCCATACCAGCTGAGCTGGCACTTTTCCTTCAATGTATTGTTTCAAAGGAAGGTTATTTTTTTTGGCTTAAAAGGTTTTCTCTTCCAGCACTGGGTAAAAATCAGCAAAGATTCCTGTTCTTATCAACTGAGTGCTTAAGTAAACAGAGCAGGTGCCAAAGTCAATAGGCTATGGAAAATGATATTTTGCTGAAGATTATTTGTAATGGGGATCAACTGCTGACATGGAATCAGGACTTCACACTTGATGAAAAAGAACATGAAAACAGAAAGAGCCAAAATTTCAAAACAGAGGGTAGAGGGTAGGCAGGGTTAGGTTGCCTGTACCCATGTGGTCAGGCAAGGTTCACATTTTCATGTAACTGGTTGGAGTTTCCTCTTCACGCTGGAAGAATGCTCTGTCCACACAGAGAAAGAAACACTCCATTCTGCCCCACCCTTACTTTAACAGATTCCCAGTGACCACTGTGCTGCCTGACCACTTCACCCCCTTACAACAGTCCCTTCTCAGAGCTCAGAGGCACAAGTGCTTTAGCAAAGTGATGAGGAAAGGGGCTGGAGTGTAACTGTGCAGTGTCTGAATAACCATGGCAACGCATACCCAACCTGTTCTGCCTGCCAAGGCCCTGGAGCCACAAGTCTGCTAAATAGGGTGTGCTGCTCCTGGCTTTCATACCCTGAAGGCATATTCACGACCCTTCACCACCAGTGGGATTTAAAGGGTTGGCTCTTCCAGCCCTTCACAGCAACGTGAATTTACACCCTCTTTCCAGGTGCTACAAGTCTCTTGGAGCATCCCTGCTCAACTCGGGATATATCATGACTCCCAGCTCAGTGTTCTTCCTCCTGCTACTCTTCTCCTCCGTCCCTCGAAACACAGCACCTTTTCCAGCCTGCTCAGGTATCTCAATAACTGATGAGGAAATCTCACAATTTTTACAATAATATTCCTGGTCTAGTACTTACAATTAGAGCTGAAAGAAACTGACATCAATCCTTCATTAGTACTTTGATAGGAGGGCATAGACGACTTCATGTCATCAGTGGGAAATAGACAAAATAAGGCTGAAGAATTTAACACCTGGGTCATCAGTGGTAAGGCATGCTACAAAATAGTGGCTCTTTCACCATACCCCTTCCAACATGTACAGGTGGAGGAAAGACCATCTATTTTCCCTTTTCTCTTTCTATAAAAATTGATAGTATTTTAGAAAAGGAAGAGAAGAGAGACAAATGTGGGTAAGAATTGTTATCAACCAGACTATGTCAATATGAAGAAAATTTTAGAGTATACTACATGCCACTTTCCTGTTTCATGGGTTTTTCCACCCAGAAGAACAAAGAGAATTTGTCAGCAGCAGTCAAGAGTCAGATCCGTCTGAGATGGAGTTATCCTACCATGTGGCTCTCCGGGCCTATTTCTAACTTCTTAGTTCCTCATCTGAAAATGAGGACATAAGAGTAGTTATTTCAAAGGGATATTATGGGGCTTACATGAAATGATGTATATAAATAGTATTAACAGGGCCTAGCACAAGGCAAATGGTTAATATACTTTGTGGCACATTATTATCATTATTATTATTCATAGTATTCGATAAATTTTTAGATGCTGACTTCAGTTAAGTGTGAGCATAAAATTTTATTTCCAAAACCATTTACTATGAAAGCAAACCGTGGAAGCCACTCTCTTGACTAAGAACTCAACAGTCTTCCTGACAATACAAATGGCTCAGTATAGTCACAGTGATTCTAGATTTTGTGTCAAACCCTAAGAAATCTTAATCAATTGGCAGTTTGAAAAATAAACCTATGAAACTCACAACCATAGGTCACACATACAGTCATGCTGTATATAATTCAGAACAGTGGCTACTCCTGTGTGTCCTATTATTCCACTAAATTTCAATTTAGGATCTTTGTGAAATTACTACCAAAAAAAAAAAAAAAAAAACCCACAGGCACTATTTCATCAGGAAAAAAAAGCAATTACCTTATATCCACCCTGTCCCATTTCTAAGAATTTTTCCACTATTACATAAACCACCTAAATGAATTTTGGAGTGCCTCCAGGCAAAAGGACAGAACTTGCTGAAATTTGTTGATATGATAACGACAAGCCATTGCTACAGGAAAATATGAGTTAGGGGTTCAAACTATTTTTGAACCTAAATTAGAAGAATCTCTGATTTTTATCCTGCAGCCCAAATATAGAGTTATTATTTCATATGGAGCACATGTCCCCTGTTATATCCTGTATATTTTTATAACTCTAACATGTAGACCCATGAGTACGTAGTATAGAGGACTGTGGAGTTTGCTTCTGGAAAAGTACTCATTTGTATCGTTTTTTTAAAAATCACTTTTAGTCCAGAGATAAATATGTTTAAAAGACTATTAAAGATGCAATGGGTAAAGAACACTGTCTAATGAGAATTAAGAACTAATCAACTTCAAGGTTAGACCTAATGCAATTGATACCCCTCCACTTATTTCTTAGGAACTATAGGTCTCAACAATTTCAAAATCAAATTTCTGAAAACATGTGCTATGGGAATTATCAGGATATGTTAAAAAACGAAAACAGTGAAGATCTGTCATGGGGTGAGATTAAACACAGGTTAAGTGGCAGTGATATGCATGCTTGGGGAATTATCTGTTCATTAATTGCTTCAGGTTTGGTTTGTTCGTGCTTATTCTTTCTTTTTAAATGGCTCCTGAAGCCAGAAAAAAAATCAGCAAGATGTGCAAATGTCCTATTTTCTTTGCCCTGGCTGCCCTATTCATTCATGAACACCTTTTAAGGCGATGAGGCCAAGGTAAGCATATTTCCTCTCTCTATATACTAAAACCTATGCAATCATAAAGTTTGAACTCTGCTAGAGCAATGTACCTAATGCAATCTAAAGGGACTGGGGGCAGACAGTATAATTTATAGGTTGGCACGGTATGCAGGATAATGGTATAGATCCTGCTTTTCTATTAAGAGAGTATAATTACAACATGTAAGCTTTGCTAACCTAGAAATTCAGTGTTTTGTGTGGAATGGAAAAGTTTAGTTTAATTGAAAAAAACCTACATTTTCACAGGACAAATAACCAGTCTTTCCAGTAAATGGACATTTCAAAAATAGGAAAAGAGAACATTCAATAAAGCTCTGCAGATAGTTTATTGGTTACTGTCTCTTGTCCCAGAAATGACTTCAGTGGTATCATATGAAAGTACCATTGTGTCTTTGTTTCAAGCTTACATCACACCAACTTGTATCACAAGAATGGTCAGATGGCATCCTAGTGAGGAAATTTTTCTGAAAACATAAAAATTCAGCAAGGAAATAAGAGGAGACATGAAAATTGGTGTAATGGAATGGAATCAAGAAAAATTAGGATTAAGATAGCAAAAGTAATTACGGCGGATACAAATAAATTAGAAGAAATATAGAGAACCTAGTTAAAGACCAGTGAACAGTTTTTTTTAATAAAAAGTCCCGTTCATAAATAATAAAAATCAATAATAGCAAACTGAAGCTTCTGTGGTTTCTTGGCTAGAGATATAAGCCATGTTCAAAATCATAGTCTCCCCAAGAATGACTTTGCAGGATTATACTTTGATTTTGCTTGGTATACCTAGAAAACTAGCTGATTATCTCATTTTCCCCCCTCTTTGACCTCTTTGAAATAAAGTATATTTTATATGAAAACACAGAACATGTTTATGATAACTAAACATGCAAAAACAAACATGATTACCCACGGCAAGAAAACAAATGCCATCACTGGTAATGTTAGCCCATGAAGTCATTTCAGGGCAAAGATGCTGAGTTTTTATTTCCTAGGGAAGTCAGTTTCATTATCTCCCAATAAAAATGCAATAAACTGAACTCTAGAGAAAAGTCTTCTGCCATTTGCTATAAATGTCATGACAAGCTGTAATAAGAGAACTAAAAAGGAATGAATCAATCAGAAGAATCTACCGATATCTTATGATTTCATTAACACAGAAAAACATTTTAATTCAGCTCTTATATTTTATATACACTTTGGTTGAGACACACACATACACACACACATACACACACACACACACATCTCAACCTTCCAGTCAAAAAAATAAGAAAAACAACACTGGCTATCGCTAAATTGCTGGTATAGGACTTGGCTCACAGATTTTGGTTACCAAATATTCCTTGAATGAATTAATAATCTAAACATCATTTATATTTGCTTTATATTTTAGCATAGGTAGTGCCAGCTTTTCAATTAAAGGCATTCCTGGGCCTACACAAGTACCTTCATTCTTTGACTGGTGTGGGCAGAGGCTGTCATTTACAGATATGGTTTATCCTATAGTGCTGCAGCCTCCCCCCCACCCCACCTGTTAGGAACCTGGCCACACAACAGAAGGTGAGCTGCAGGAGGACGGGAAGGCAAGCAATTGAAGCTTCATCTGTATTTATAGCCGCTCCCCATCACTCACATCACTGTATAAACTCTGCTTCCTGTCAGATCAGCAGTGCATTAGATTCTCATAGGAGTACTAACCCTATTGTAAACTGCACATGGGCGGGATCTAGGTTGCACACTCCTTAGGAGAATCTAATGTCTGACGATCTGAGGTGGAGCTGAGGCAGTGATGCTAGCGCTGGGGAGCAGCTGCAAATACAGATTATCATTAGCAGAGAGGTCTGACTGCACAATAAATGTAACGTGCTTGAATCATCCTGAAACCTACCTCCCCCTCCCCAACCCCAACATCCGTGGAAAAATTGTCTTCCATGAAACTGATCCCTGGCGTCAAAAAGGTTGGTGACTGCTGCTACAGTGATCCTCCAACTCTGGAGGAACTGAAAAGATGTCCAGGTTCTTGGTCCTGTGACTTCAGACTTAGCTCGTCTCTAGGAAATCCAAGTGCAATAGCCCAGAGCAGGGGAGAGGAACATTTTATATGCAAATGATTGATGTGCAGCACATAGAAAGAATCAGAGGAGATAGAAATATACAGATATCTATAGGAAGGAGGATGTGTGTATACAAACTAATACTAATAAGTAATTAAGTAGATTAGCTTGACCTTTTAATAAACTGGGGAAACTAGGATTTTCTTCTAAAGTAAGTGAATAATATCAGTATTTCATATATAATAACTTGCAATTGGCAGCATGTAACATCTAAATGATTATTTTTTGATGGAGAACTTCTTAAGGAGGTTGGGCCTTACCCTAAATTTTAGAAACATAAACCAAACTCTTTCAACATGACTATGGCAGAAGAAAAAGGACAAAGAAGGACCATCTACCAGATTTAAGGAGACTTCTTTATGTAATTACTTTAAAATTATTTTTATGATATACACTGAGTACTTTCTAAATGGGTCTGCTCAGCAGGCAATTAAAAATTACTCCAGGAATAATTAGTCAGGCTGTGTATCAATTAAGCCTTTGTAACTTTTTCATTGTTTAACCTTGTAAAGCAATATTATGAAATAAATAAGAGAACTATTTAAACATGACCTCATACCAGCAGTTCTTTTAAATATTTGTTTGTTTAATTGAATGGGAAATTTGTGAAGAGGCTGGAAATAGTCTGTGGAACCAAGAGGTGTTAGTACCATCTGAATCCACATCTCTTCCAAATACCTTCTGTCCCCATACCCTCACCTCCCTCACCAGGGAAAACCAAGAGCTGACCTTAGTACTATGATCACCACCACCTCTAAAACTACAGGAAAAGCTGAGAAGTTAAGTGGAGCAGACTAGGCAAGGCAGAGGAGTGAAATTCAGACCCACCAAGGCTCAAGTGGATGAAAAACCCAAACATGGAATTGGCTGGACTGTCTCCATCACTGTCGGCATCGGCATCTTGCCACTGCGAGCCCTTTTCTTTACCAAACATGGAATACTCTGTTGTGAAATTCAATCACTTTCAACAGGCATCTATAACTCAACCTACACCTCTTAGCTTTGTAAGATCAGCGGTGTACAGCTTTCTGAAATGCCATTTTTAACATTACACTTGTTATCTAGATCTTTGTTTAACCTGCAGAGATCCAGAGCATACCAGTGTGCACGGTATTCCAATCAAAATGCACAGGGAGGTGAGGCAGGGAAGGAGGGTAGGGAAGGGGGAGAGGAAAGAAGAAAGGGAGGAAGGAAGAAGTATTCTGCCTAAGTTCCTACTCTGAATGTTAATGCCTGTTAGTAACAAAAAAAAAAACCTTTATACTCTTTTTAAAAGGCCATTTTCTTTTCTCCTGTTTAACTTAATGAAAAAACAATTTATAGGTAAAATGTGTTGAGAAGGCAATAAAGGGTTTTCCCCCCCTCAGTTTTGAACTGAGGTTACATGTTTCACATAGCATTAGGCTTTTATTTTTATTTCCTTACAAACTCCCCAAAAGCTTTTTTAAACAGAGCTGTCAGCTGTGTTTGTTCCAGTCCCTGATTTACAAAGAGCCCATGGATGAGAGCAAGTATCAAGTAGGAAAGTTACTGCAGCATTTCCATTTACAAACCTGCTTTTCCTACACCCTTCCCTGCTTTTCAAAGCGGCCACAGGAAACCCACTCTCTGCTCACCCCAACATTGGCAAATGTTCCACTGGGAAGATCTTAGATTTCAGGGGAAGGGATGGTTCTCAGCTCCAGCCCGATCATGGGATTGCGTCTCCAGACCTCACAGCAGTGTGGATTCTGTGTTTCATCCTCCTACACTGGGATTCTCAACCCAGAGACGGGATTTTGACCATGTAACCTGGGAGAGCTTTTTAATACAATACCTAGCCTGACCCAGTTGAAGACCATTGCTCTAAATCCACAGGAATGAGTGAATCAGAGAAGCTAGGGTTTTCTGTTGCCCCAGCTCAGCCCCCTCAGTCATTTAGAGCAATCACCACTACCTTCATATCACCGCCAGACCATGGGTTGGTATCTTCACTTCTCACTATTCCCTTAATCACCTTCTCTCAATCAATCTTCTGCTCTCGATGCACCACTGAAATGTCTCTTTCGGAGGTCTCCAAAGGCCTACTTGGAGCCTTTCCTCAATCTTCACCTTCCTCTGTAGTGCCTGACACCATCGGTCACCTCTTCCTTCTTGGAAACGCTGCACAGTTCTCCACCAACCTCTCTCCCCTTGGCTGCCTTCTTTCCTTTTACTGATGCCTATGGACAAGCAGCCCCCAGAATCCTATGACCGGCCCACTACTCTCCACGCCAGCCTCATTACCATCTTGGCCATACTCTAAACTGCAGCTATCACCTATGTGTAGGTGACACCCAAGTTTCTCTTCCCCAGCCCATGCCCTCTTCAAAGCTCCTGAGCTTGGGAGCACCTTAACTCAATTCACTCCTTCCCTTGGCCGTCTCTTGACTTTCTCCATTTCTGTTAGTGTCTTTTCATCTACTTCGGCCCCATCACACAAGCTATAAATCTCAGACTCTTGGACTATTTTGTTCCTCTGCCCAACACATCAACCACAGCACCAGAGACCTGCCTGTTCCTACCTAAAATGATCTTCCCATGTTGACACCCCTGATTTCACATCACCTGTGGGAAGTCCAATTCCTACTCTAAGTGCTGACTCCTGAAAGTTTTCTCCAAGCCCCCTTTGAACATGAGGCTTTTCTTCTTGCCATCACTATTCTATAATTGTGACACTTTACCCATTGCTGATAAATTACGAAATGAAACCCAGAAATGAAGACCTAAGGAAGGCATATCCTTACAGTACACTTAGAAGAGTTATCCTATTCATTCCCTTAATTGATTTGTTTGTTTTGCTTTGACTACTAATGACAAATTTAATAATTACATTACATCAATCCCACACTTAGATCCATTTAGCTGTTTGGCTACACTGTGTATAACAAAAAGTGTATCAAGTTTAATAAGCCATTTGAAACCTGAAAATATGATTTAAAGAGAATTGCCTCCATTTGTGTAATTTGGAATTTCTGCTTTAAAAGTAAAGAAACAATACTTACCTTTCGCCTTAAAGACATCGACCCTAAATCCTGGTAACCATAAAATCTAGACTTATAAGAAGATCTAAAGCTTATGAAAATTAGCTCCATTCAAGATGTTCATTTGTTTACAGAATTGGATAGAATGCACAATAGCACTTTTTCAACGGAAGCCAAGATTTTTAAAATGGTATTTTAAATTACCTTTAGGCTAGCTCCAGCCAAATAGCATGCCATAAAGTATGAGACCTGCTATGTAGGATGAAAAATAATTGCATGAACCTACCTTGCAGCTATATTCTGGGTCTCAAAAAAAGGTGAAGCTCTCATTGTCTCAGCAAGCCACTTGTGAGCTAGCAAAATTATAACTTTTTGTGCTGGATTTAGTAAAAAAATGTAGTGGTAAAAACCATTTAACTTCATGAGCAAAAAAAAAAAAAAAACCCTAAATAAATGCACAGACATCTATAATTTATCCGTTATATCAGGAAGGATAGAAAAGGAATGATTAAGTACAGTTTCATACAAACTTTTTCAAAGGAGTTTAACTTTATATTCTTCCCCATTTAACAGAAGCCATAAAATATTCCTAGGCTGAAATTTATATCAAGGCTCCCCTAGAGCAGAATCAATATTTCTCAGTAGCAGAGCCCATGGGCACCTGGGAATCTGCAGGCTGGCTGAGGGAGGGTCAGCTGGGGGCTAATGGCTGGGGTAGGTAGCAAAGGCAGCTCTGCTAGTGTTTGGCTTCCATGTGCTCTCTTGGTCCTGGGGCTCGGACAGCCCACCTTTCTGACTGGTTTCCCTCCCAGACAATGCTCTAGGGAGGCACCGCACACACATTATCGCTAAATGCTGCCAGCAACCTAGAGAAGCAGATATCATTGTCCTTGATTTATAAATGAGGAAACCAAGTCTGGGAGAAAGTTAAGTAATTTAGTAATTTGCATAAGATTGGGGAAGTTGGTTGGACTCTAAAGACTACCCATCTCGCTACCAGTGGTTCTTGAAGGGCGCTGACTGTCACCCCTCAGGGGGTGGGTATTTTGGTTGCTACAATGACTGTAGAATGCTACAGGGATTGAGTGGATGGGGACCAGGAATTTTAAATGTTCTGTAACACAGTGAACAGTCCCCACTCAAGGAAGAATTGTCCTGCCCCAAATGCAACAGTGTCCCTATCAAACAACACTATGCCACAATACTCCTGGAGTGTATCCTCGGAGGGAGAGAAACCACCATGAGAGGCCTCTGGAGGCTTCGCCAACTAATGTCATCAACAGGCTGGGGTGGCATGAGGGCAGCAGGGAACTTCCAGTAACATGGGGGTCTATGTGAACATACGTGAACTACTTCTTCATCAATAGCATGTAATAACAAAAGGTGTAATAATTTAAAGAAGACTTTACTAAACACTTGAGGATAGCAAAAGAAGACAGACAGACTGAAACGTAAAACTAAACAATACGGCTTTTCCTATTCTGGCTTCCAGCCTTGATGGTGGGCTTCTCGTTCACACGGACTGCTCAAGAAACCACACTGATGAGACACGTGGTGTTCTGGGAATCAAGACCTAGAACACCTACAGTTCCTGCGTGGGACGGCTTCAGTTTGCCCCCCCCCATTCCCCCCTTCTGCCCTGCTCCCGGTTTGGACTACACGGCATCAACAGTGCTCCTGTGGCCTCCGGCTTTCAGCTGGGTTCAGCCACTGGGGAGCCCTGGCAGGAGGCTGGAAGGCAGAACATTTATTCCCTTGGCTCCTTCCAATTGAGGTTGCCTCAGGCTAGATGCATCCCCCAGTGAAGTTCAGGGCTCTGCTTAAGGCAACGGACTCTACTCATCTCTCACTCTCGGTGGCAGGCAGAATGTTGGCCCTGCAAAGAAATCCACATCCTACTCCCCAGAACCTGCGAATACATTACTTTACATGGCAAAGGGAAATTAAGGTTGCAGATGAAATCAAGATTGCTAATCAGCTGACTTTAAAGTAGGAAGATTATCCTGGATTATCTGGGTGGGCCAATGTAATCACAAAGGTCCTTAAGGTGAAAGCGGGAGGCAGAAGAGGTCAGAGATATGAGAAGGACTCAGCCCCTGCTGCTAGCTGTGAGGACAGAGGAAGAGGCCACAGCCAAGGAACACAGGTAGCCTCTCAAAGCCGGAGAAAGCAAGAAAACCGATTCTCCCTTAGAGCCTCCAGAAAGGAATGCAGCTGGACTGACACCTTGATTTTGGCCCCTGAGACCCAGTTCAGACTTCAGACCTCCAAAAGTCTCATGTTGTTTTAATCCACTAAATTTGTGGTAATTTGTCATAGCAGCAATAGGAAACAAATACACTCTCTTCTGGTCCTTGTAACTGTTCTCCCTTTTAGGGCCAGGGGAAGCAACAGACTGTCTGCTATGAGATCACCAAATCTCCATGGTGGTTCCTATACCCCTACCTTTGCAGACAGTCACTTTACAAATAAACCCTGCTCTAGGGCATGTTGAGTGTGCCCTTGTTGAAATTCTGAATCACAGAGCCCTCCAACTTATCATTGGCTTGTTCCTGCTGAGAGAAAATTAACCCCTTAACCCTAAGCTGCAAATAGAGTTAAATTTATCAAAACCTAGGATGCCTCTACACTTGTAAGTAATCTATCTTATTATTTTTTAAACTGAACAAACAGCTCACTTTACTATTCCACACTTCTTTTCCTACCTGAAAGGCCACAGAGGCCAACCATCAAGTTGAGAGTCAGTACGAAGTCAGTCCATGTAATTTATATCATGGGAATAAAAGGGTCATTTTTTTCATCCTTACCTATGCATTTCTGTGAAATTACTGAACTTATACAGTAAGGAAGCTATTTTCATCATATAATCTGTACCCTGAAACTTTAGGAACTTTCTGGCTATATCAGATATCAGCCTTGGTTAGAAAGATGCTATTTCAGGATAGCCCAGTTAGACATTGTAAATACCAAGGAGCAAAGAAAGTCCTTGGAGCTCTACATGTAAGAAGCAGCATTACCAACCACATAACACATTTAACTGCTGGGGAGAGATGGCTGAGTGGTCAATGGGCCGTGGCTAGGAGTGTCACGGGAACGAGGCCTGACCACAAGGTGCCCAGAGTTCTAGGCCCAACTCTGCCAGACACTGGCTCTGTGTCCCCTGGCAAGTCAATTCTTTCTCTGGATCTCAGCTTTCTTCCATCCGAAAAAAGGAAATTAGACCACCTCTAACACTTGTTCCAGCTCTCGTGTTCTTTGAGTTCAAAAGTGCTACAAAATGATAATAAAGAGTTGGGTGAAGTTGACTATAATTAGCCTTTGCAATGCACATTAATTCATTTATTCAGTCGATGGTTACTGAAGATTTATTGTGTGCCAGGTACTATTTCAGGTGCTGTGAAAAAAATGATGATTAAGATACCTATCCCTACCCTTGAAGGGCTTACTGTTTAGAAGAGGAATATATATTCAACTGTGAAAGTTACTACATTAGAAGTTTACATGAGGTTCAGTGGGGATACAGACAATTGTGTTTGATTCTAACATTCTTAGAAGGGGAAGGAATAATCATACTTGATAAACTCTGCTTCATAATAATTATTACTTACTACTAGCTGATAAAACCAAGCTGGGCAGTGATTTAAAAAATAAAAATTAAACCACATCATCACAGCCAAGAAGGTTATTTGTGATATCTTGTCAGTTTTTACAGATTGAGCAAACTGTCAAATTATCAGTTGTATAGACTAATCATATCGATGGACAAAATAACCCAATCAGGAGCACTTCTCTAGAAATTTCACACACTAACTTCATAGATGCATACAGCAATGAGTTATAAAAAGAATATAAAAATAAAAGTAGTTCTTAAAATGTAAATTAAACATCACTGTACTGGGTTGACAATGAATGTAAGCTTAGAAATTAGCTGATACGTTTAGTCAATATTTTGTCTAAATTAAAATAGAGGCATATAAAGTTGTGTTTTTTATTGAAAGATAGTAGTAGTCATCTAGAGTTTATTCTTTTCTTTTTTCTTTTTCTTTCTTTTTTTGGAGACAGGGTCCTACTTTTCTTTTTTTGGAGTGCAGTGGTGAGATCATAGATCACCACAGCTTCAAACTCCTAGGCTCAAGTGATCATCCTGCCTCAGCCTCCCAAGTAGCTAGGACTACAGGTGCAAACCACCATGCCCAGATAGTTTTTTATTCTTTGTAGAGATGGGGTCTCCCTACATTGCCCAGGCTGGTCTCAAACTTGTGACGTCAAGAGATCCTCCCACTTCGGCTTCCCAAACTGCTAGGGATTACAGGCGTGAGCCACCATGCCCAGGAGTTTATTATTTTCTAAAGTTAGTTAATGCACTATATGAATATATTTAAAGAAATATATTCATGCTTTGCATCTTGCACTGAGAATTAAAAGATGTTATCCATAATGAATTTTAAAACACATAGTTACTGAGCTTGAAGAATGTACCAGTTGAAAACAGAGCTCCTTTAGTAAAATAGAATATGTTCTGAACATCCTTCCTACAACTCTCACCTGTGCAAACATCAACCTTTTATCATCCTCTCCACCCCTCGCTTCAAGACCCCGCTCAAACGCCACCACTTCTGTATGACTTTGCTTGAGCATCCCAGCCCCCAGGAACTCTCCTACACACTCAGAGAACACTCACGGTGCCAATCAACACAGAAGGACTTTTTCTGGTGGTTTAACTATTTGTTTGTATTCCCTCAGCTAAATGGAAAATTCCACAGAAGCCTGCACCAGATTCCAAACTTCCTTGTGTTACAAGTACAGTTTTTCCCTTTTCTACACTACTTCCAACTTACATTGTTTTGTTCCTTGTAAAACATTTATAATCCCTTTTAGATCAAGGCTGAGTACAACTAGAGAAACAAAGACCACCAGTAAGGACCAGAGCTGTGCCCCAGACATATGGTAAGGTCTTAGTAAAACATTATTAATTAAATGATTGATTTAAACTGTTACAGTCAAATCATAACTTATTAAGATTATATATTCACCTGAAAAAAACCCAAAGTGTGCAAATGAAGCAAAGTCAAGAAGAAGGAGGGCATGGGCTCAAACCCATGGTGTGAATCTGTCTCCAGGTGGCCCTCTGGAGGACAAAGGCAATCTTCCTTTGTGAATGGGAGGAAGAGCAACAATAGCTAGGTGTGGAAGCATCACACGCAGGTGCACACAGGCAGGAAAACAATTCTGACTCTGAACTGTAGTCCTCTCTATGAACTGGCTCATCCAATCTGGATTATTTCTAACCACAGTATTATGGAAGAGGACTAGAGACAGGTCTAAAAGGACATGCAATAATAAAACTTTTCAAAGGTCCCATCATCATTATGCTCCCCCCTAGAAAAACTCAAATAGGCTATGGGCTTAAATCACTTATCAACCCTAACCAATAATTGAGCTTTGCAATGTAAGTCAGTGCAAACCTACCAGCTCCCAAGCATAGATAACAGCCCTCTCAGACAGACCTCATTAGAGCCAATTTTGCTTAAGGGTGGTCAGTAGTTACATATGCTGACCTCTTTTCATAGATACAATAAAAAAAAGTATCAGCATATATCAGGATATACTTGATATAATGATATACATATATATCATTGCATATATGAATATACCATTCCTCTGTGTATATGAAACAACAGACATATACTTAGAAATAATAGCAAACAGTTATGCTTTTCAAAATAACCTACTCTGCCCAAACCAAACATTCTTGGTGTTCAATGTTGATGGTCACATTTTGTACATCTACAATAATGTTTTTCAAACAAAAAGCCAGCCCTCACTGAAACAGACCAAACTTTATGAATCATAAATTAGAGGATACTTCATGATTTGTAGCATAGTTTAATAGACTTTCCTTTAATAAGGAAACAGGTTATTAAATTTCTTCTTGAATGATGACATTTCCCCAAATTAGCTTTAAATATACAATATTAACTTTGAGAAATAAGAATGCTAAATACCAGGATACAAGCTGTGTTCATGGACTCAGTCCATATATTTCATATTATGAACATTATTTTCAACTGTCTTTGTCAATATTTATTGCTGTAAAATCTTATTTCTAAATAAACTAATCATGTAATTATTCATTCTATCATCATTTCAATAGGAAAAAAATAGAAAGAATTGACATTCTGGAGAGGAAATTTAGCTGTCTAATCTGTAGGACATGCCTGATTAAATGAAATCAGAAAATTATATTTTCTACTATTCTTCAATGTTAAACCATTTCCATTTCAGTGGAAATAACTAGCCCCAAACCCAGTGCTTAAGGAGAAAACACCAGAGGAAGAGTGATGAAATTAACAAGTCATGGTTTCCTGTGTTTATCACAGCATTTCGGGGACATATAAAATATTTATAAAAGAAGACTAGATGTATAAGAAAACAACCTTTAGGTTAAGCAGGTTAAATAATGTAATCAGCTTATGGAGAATTTTGAATTATTACCTCTTGAAATAATTTAGTTATCTGAATTTGGTAAATGACCATATTTGCTACATTTAATGTAGAAATGAAGACAAGGATTAAATCTTAAACACTACTCCAATGACATCACTGCCCTGCTAAAACATTCATAACTGCTCTCAAATGCTTCTAGGATAAAATCTAAACCTCACAATGCTGCCGATAAAATCCTCCTTAATTTGGCCACTTCCTACCTGTATAATTTTATGATCCACTACCCCTCAACATGGCCATGATTCAGACTCCTCTAAATGGTCCTCACTGCCCTGCCTGTGCCCAATCCCATGCCCTTCCAGGAATGCCCTTCCCGTCCCCATTCCTCAAGTTCTGACACAGGGTCCCCTTTGCCACTAGTCTTTTCTGGCCATGCAAGCTACAGAGAGAACTCTGATAATATGTAGAATTTTTAATGTGATAGATGTGTGTGGATAAAAAATCTATAATTTATATATCTACATGTATATAGAGATAGATTCTCTTCTAAGTAGTGTTTTCATAGCAGGGACTTTATCTGTGAGGTCTCTGAAGCACCTATAATCAGAAACACAGCTAGAAGAACAGGACAAATAACTGTTTCCCTCCATTGCTTGACTCTTCTCAATAACTCTTTAAGTTATTATGCTGATCTGACAGCATTGAAGATTAGGATAAAAAATGATCTTCTGCATCAAGGAAGCTATGGGAGCTTTATCAGCTAATGGGGAATTTTTAAGTAATTTTCTTTGGGGATAATTTACTTATGGGACATCGATAAACATATTTGTTACATATAAATGAGGTTAGGGAAGAAGTTTGAAGCCTCCAAGAAAGTTTCATGCCTTTTTTGATGCTAGCTTTTTTATCCACCAAGGGCTAGGCCTTACCCCAGCCATGTTCCCCTTGAGATAACTACTTGCTCTGTCAAAAACAACAAGTATAATAACCCAAATGTTCACCAAGAGGTGAATGGATCAACTGTCATACATCCCAAATTGAATACTACTAAGCAATGAAAAAAAGAAAACAAATTACTGATGTATGCAAGCACATTAACAAAACCTCAAAAACATTATGTTGTGTGTGTAGACACAAATCATACTGTAAGATTCCATTCGTATGGAATCTGAGAACAGGCAAAATGAATATATAGTCACAGAAAGCAGAAAATTAGTTGCCTAGGGATGGGAGACTAACTGCAATGACAGGAACTTTTTAGGATTATAGAAATAATCTCCATTTTTAAAACATTGGTGGTTGCACTATATGTACACTTGTCATAACACCTCACACTGGACGCTGGAAATGGGAACATTTCATTGAATGTAAATCATACCTCAAATAAAGTTAATTAACAAAAATTTTTAAAGCTTAGTTAATGACACTGCCTACAACATAAACCATATTATAGGTCATACATGGTAGCTAAAGGACTAAAAACTAGTTGACAAAAAACAATTCAGTTTCTTTTTTCTTCTGGTACCATTCCCTCTTCTTAAGATACAGTCCTCTGGGTCCCCCAGAAGAGAATTACAGTCCTCTACCCAGCACTGTTCTCTTCCCAGATCAGAACCACTACTCATCACTAGTATTACGCTTAAGAACCAGGGATGAGAGAAGCCAGCCCAGTGGTCTGCTCAAGTGAGATGGATTAAATGTAGAACTGAGAAAAAATCATTTTCAAAACACCCAGATTGGCTTAAATTTCTCCTTGCTTCTCTAAATCACGAACAGTTTGTGTTTTGATTTTTAGGGGTAGGAGGGTGGGAAGATCTGTTATGAAATCTCAGAGAGGTCTTCAACAGCCGTGGGCTTTTCTGATCCCTTTTAATACCTTCTTCAAAGGCAAGCTATTTAAGTACTGCCTCTTGGTGGTTCCTCTCTCAGTACCCTCACCTGGCTCTGCTCTCAAGTTCTGACTCCGCCAGCAGCTCCCAGATGGAGTGATAAGGACCTGTTACTAGTTCCAAGTGTGCTAGAAAAATATCACTCATTTTCTGATCTACAACAGAATTGCAGAATTTTATTATCTGAGTGGACAAATATGAAACCTATGGTTCTTTAACATCAGACACCAGTGCCATAAGAGAAAAATTCTCCTATAGGACAACTTGAGATGTTTTTGACTATCTGAGCAGCATTTGGTGGTGGTGGTGGGGGGGCAGTTATTTACATAAATGGCCATCTGTGAGAAGGTAAGGATAGAGACTGAAACTTTGGACTAAACACTGCTATGCTGTAAATTATTATCTCATGTATACTGAAGTCAAAGTTTTATTTTATTCCAAAGCTAATAAGGAATGGGTTTTAGTAGTTTCTCCAAATCAAATGAAAGGTAGCATGTGTGTCCAAATTTTCTTGAATAGGAAATGTTATTACTTGTTTGTCAAAGTCTTACAACTTCCTACCATATTATATCATATACTACTCAATATTTCTTGAGCATCCATTCAGCCCTGAGCTAAGTAATTGGAATTATGTGATATACAATGCAAACACACTGTGATTTGGTTGTAAAGTCAGCAGTTAAAAATTACCTATGGTCAAAATTACACATGAAAATTCCTAAAATCACTGTCGAATTACCATTAAACTACTAGGATCTGAGTTCTTGGAAGCTTAAAAGCCAAAAAACAACATTTCTTTTGTTTCTGCTAGCATTTCAGCTGTAGCTTTCCCTTCCCTGGAGCAATGGAAGCCAAGGTTCAGCTTCAGAGGGAACACTATGTGTAAATCAAAATCACCAAATGCGAAATGTGCATATGACACAGCTCTGCTGTATAAGAAACTGTTCCTGACTTCAGGAAACTCATAATACAAACATGTATTTCATAAGAGATGCAGATTACAAAGCACATTTCAACACATTTCAGCACGTTTAGTTCTTGACCACAAATGTGTCTGATTGGCACGGAAGAGATGACCCTCCATCTCACAGATGTGGACACAGAAGCCCAGAGAAATGGAGACAAAGCCCAAGGTCACACACACAGACTCCCAAAGTTTCTGACTCCTGTTTCTGTATTTTTAACGGCATACCAGCCTCCATACAGGTACAATGCACACACAATTGAAAGGGGCTTATGTATACATGGAAACCAGCACAATATACCTGAAGGCTTGCAAACTGATAGTGCACTTTCTCAGGGGCAAGAACCAATGAGAAAAGACAGGAAGTCCAAGGTGGAGTCTGGCAGGGGGAAGATCTGGCTTGGAGGAGAGTAAGAGGATATTCCAGGTCATGAGAATGTTCCCACAAAGGAACTGGAGGGAGGGAATAGCAAGCAAATTTGCTTTGCTGGAAGGAAGAATGCACTGGGAAATACAATACAATAAGGTTTTGTATTAATCCCCTGGGGTCTAATCCTGAGGATGTTACAACACTCAAACACCCCACTTAGCTAAAGCTAGTTGAAGAACAGAAACAAGATTGCAATAATCCTGGTAAGCAGATGTTCACCAGCACAAGGAAATATCTCTGCTCATGCAAGCAAGGTGTAACAGCTGATACCTACTTGGTGGCTGGGCACAGAAAGGAAATGAATCTTATAACATCTATTATCCTTTTTGAGGCTTGACTTTACCCCCAAGGGAAATAAATGCTTATGTATTCTCTAACGGGATAATGCCAAAGATGTCTCTTTATTTCATATTTATTTTCAGTGTTCCTAGGTGTTGAAAATTTTACCCCAAATCAAAGCATATATAGGAATTCAATCACTAAGCTGCTCTTCTGTTACTGCAAATAATGTATTTAGGAGTTTGTTGGCAGGTGTTTTTTTTTTTTTTTTTTTCCCAGTGGTATTTCCTGAGACATAACAATAAGGAAGGGGTAGGAAGGACTTGGAGGAGGGAGCCGAGCAATAAGGAATAATGTCTGGAGGAAAGACAGTGAACGCTGGCCACAGCACTGCTTCTGGGCCACGCAGCAAGGGGGTGCAAGAGATCCAAAAGCAGCTGTGCCCAGGCAGTACGTTAAGGACATAAACAAAACATCTATTGCATTTGCGTTCCGATTTCCCGATCATGGTGGCTCTCCCTAATATACTTAAAGCCTTCTGTTATTCCTTTTTCTTAAGTATGTAAAATTGCCAGGCTGCAAGGGGCACATCACACAAATGTCAGGCTCGGAGCTGGCTCAGGTGAGTCCAGGAAGAAAGCAAAATGAGTCTTTCTTCCTGGTCCTGCTTCCCCTCTCTGAAACCTCCTATTTTGGGCCTAGGCATGAACTCTTGGGGCAGTGGGCCCGGTTCCTTCCACCTCCTCCTATCTCCCACCTCTTCTCAATCTATTCCATTTTAACCGACTAGGCCTAAGAACATGCAGATAAAATTCAATACCAGAAACTTCCAAAGAAAGGAACTGGTCATTTCAAAAAGTCTAGAGAGACCCTTTGGGGCCAGGGTCTTTCCCCATGTCCCTTAAAGACCCTTGAACTTTGGTAACCACTACTTCTGCTTACATTCATGGTGGCTGGGCTCAGCAAATCATTTAAAGTTCAAAATAACCCTCTCAGATGAAGGAAAGCTTATGACCGAAGAGAAGCGGGGGAGCATGAGATAGTGAGGAATCTCCCCACCTCTCCAGTCTCGTTCAGTGTGATTTATCTGACCCACTGATATTATCAAAAAAAGAAATTCTCTGGTTAGGCTTGAGTAAATAGCATGCAAGCTTCAAGGGAGAGAGTAAGAGATGACTTCATTGTTGCTTTAGGTAACTAACTTACCTCACATTCCTCAAATCTGAAAATGGTCAGCTGGTTACCCTGCATCCTAACTATTAGAAATTAAACAGCTTAATTTTTGTTAGAAATTAAATCCCCTATATAGCCTATGTGAACCTCTTTAGTCAAAGGCCAAGTAGTTAGTTAACCCACATCTTTGCCTTTAGAATAAGTGTAAACATAAATGTATTTTAACTTTCTACCAGGCTCAGAAACAGTCTGCTGTGCTGTCCCCAAAGATCTTTGGCAAGAGCCACCAGACAGGTCGACAAGCTATTAGGTTGAAAGCCTGGGTGTTCACCACAGGCAGGTCCATCTTCTCATCTGCTAATGACTTTATGGATTTGCTTCCCGCAAATACGATCTCCATGGAGCTCTCAGGAATGGGGAAATGCTTTGGAGAAAGTCCACTTTCATAGATCAGAGCCAAGTTTAATGCCAATAAAGAGCTTCAGAAACTGAGCTGATGAACTGGCCGCCGTTGCCTGGTAATTAGAAGGAGAAGGGCAGAAACCACAATGCTGAAGGCATCCCTTTATACTTCCATCATGCGCACAGTGGGAACCTCTCAAAGTCACTGATATATAACAGCAAGGCCTTGCTGGACAGCAGAGGTTCATAGAGGTCAAATAAAATAAAATAAGAACCTTAATTCCCACCCACCCCCCACCCATTGCCTACACCATAATCGGATTAACTGGTTTAACTCATCATTGCTAGTTTTGGGAGGCGGAGGAGAGGGGAGAGTTAAGCTGAAGGAGGGAGAAAATAAAGAGAGAAACCTACATACAGACAAGTGCATGATATGCAGAATTTCCCAAAATCCACATATCATCTGCACAACTTTCTGCCATATTTGTATACCCCCAGGATTATAATTTACTTCATATTTTAAAAGACACTTGATATCAAGACTATAAATAAAAAACAAATATCATTTACCATATATACCTCCCCATAAACACAAAACATAACTCTTGATCTTTAAAAAAATAGCCCCTGCAGTAGAAAGAGGACAGGTTCCAGTGAGCTCAGGCACAGAAGGCACTCTCCTCCTCTGGGTCCCCTAGGAGGAGGTGTCTGGCCAGGATGCAGAGCTCTTGTTCCTGTGGGCAGCAATATGACCTGCTGATGGAGAATGAGGGCTTTTCCATCTGGCCTGGGTTAACTTTCTAGCGCCAACTACACCCTCATCTGGGAGAGTTTAGGCGAGTTGCTTAATCACTCTGTTCCACACAATGACAACAAACTTATGTTTTACGGTGCTTGTAGACAGCAAATGAAATACAGCAATGTACATAGAGCACATGGCACTTCACCTGCTCAATAAAAGGGGCCTATTATAATTGTTGCCGCTGCTGGTGCTGTAACTCTAAAATGAAGATAAGCAAACATATGTCCTTTACAGGATTGCCCTAAACCCATTGTTTTCTGCCAATGTTTATTAAAGGATTTGTCTCCTAGGTGCCAGGCATTATGCTAAGCACTGGATATTAGTGCTCATTTGATCCTTATCTCTTTGAGCTTCCCAATAACCCTATATGGTAAGTATTACTAGTAACCCTATTTTACAGAAGAAGAAAGTGGGACTTGCCCCAGGTCACTCAGTAATAAATCAGAGGGCTGGCTTCAACTCCAGGCTCTGGGAAAGCAATTAAAAACTGTGGATGGCTGTAGGAGTGGGAGCTATCTACAACAGCAATACCCTCAACTTGACTTTCATTATCTCTCAACCACAAAATAGAACCTTAAAAGGCCAAAATTCTCCACACAGAGTAACTGAGGAAAAATCAATTAAAATAGATGTTAATGTGCATTATTACATCATAAATTAAATGCAATAAACCCTTTCAGCTAGATTGATTTTCAACACACTAGCCAAAAAACTCCTATTTGGAAGCACTTGAAATTAACCATTTTCAATACTGACATTCCCAATGATTAGCATGCCCTGTGAATGAATGGGAGGCTGCAATTACTCGGTAACATGTTTCTATACCTAATAATGCTTCCAAATGCTTGTCTTCCAGACCACTTCTCCCCAAAGAATAGCCAAATATTCTATACTGTCATATAATTAATTTATATTCCCTATTTCATGTCATAAAGACTGTCATTATAAAGGTTATTATTATTACTGGCTTTTCATGGAATTTGTGCTAGCATCATAAATACCAAGTACAACAGCATCAGAAGCAGAAATAGCTCCTTCAACATCCCATGTGATGGGAAGAATAAGTAAAAACCCATCAGTTCTTTTCAAGGGACACTTGAAACTTGGAGCTGAATTGCTAGCTAACAAGTTAATATATTTTCAAGCATGGATTCCGCACATTTGATGAGCGACTGCTGTATTATTTTTCAAATTAGGGGACTCTAACAAGTGGGAAAAAATATAAGTGAGTAATAAATGTGTATCTTCCCCCAAAATGAAACTTGTTATTTAAGGAGGGGTGTGGTAACAATTACTATAACCTGCTTTAGTTACTAATTTACATATAAAACTATTATGATTTATGTACTTAAAATAATAAATTCATAAGCATTTGATTGAATAGTATGATCCCTTTTTGGTTAACAGGAATGACCCATTTTCACTGAGACAAGGGCAAGAGAAAATGGATTTAAACTGCATTGCAAACAACAGAGCCCCATCTGCAATGACCATTTCTCCTTGTTATTGTAATTCTTTATTTATGGCTTAGCAGTTCAAGTTCTTCCTCCAACAAGTTTGTCCTAACTACTTCCATCCCTGAATGCCCAATGAATTTTCAGTCCATCCCACTGACAAAAGTTTTATTTCTAACTCTCTCCCATATACTATTTACTTCCCCTTTTATCTGTTGGCCAGACTTATAATTATCTTGTCCCTCTTTCCCCCTTGCCTGGGTGTTCCATGAAGACAGAGCAGGGAAGGTCTCATTCCACCCTTTAACCCCAGCACCTAGCACAGTTTTTAGAACGTGGTGTTATGTTCAACAAATAATTGTTGAATAAATGATTGTTTTTGTTTAGTCTCTACCTTGACTGCCAGTTCCCAGGAGTATTACATGGATAGAGTTCTGGTTCTCTGGCAGGAATTATGCAAAGCAGTGGAGCAATTTTTTTGGTTTTCTTTGTGGAAACTCTTCCAAACACAAAAATCCTACAATCCAACTAGAAATTTAAACTCTATCTAGGGAAAATGGCACAGGATAATGGCAGAAAGGGGAGGAGAAGGGGAAGACTGAAAAATTATGTGCTTTTAATTTAAAATAGCTGAGGTTTGGATGCCACCTCTGTGCCTTACACACTGTGTGACTTGGGCAATTTCATCTTCTTGGGCTGGATTCATCATCTCTAAAATGGGGATTGTAACATCTCCTGGATAGGATTTTTGAAACTTAAATGCTCTGTGTATAAACCACCAGCAACTTTCTGGGTCATAAAATGCACCTCATATGTTGGTTTCCTTGCCTTTCCCAGAGTCACTTTTCAACCTCTAATTATAAGGATTTAAAGAAAGAGGATAATAAAACTCCTGAAAAAAGGAGGGGGCATGTAAGAATTAAGATGCATTTTGGTGCTATTAAGGTAAATATTTGAGATAGATATTTTAAAGACTATAAAAATTTTGGGGTAAGATTTTAATTTAAGATGAAGAAAATGATGAGCCTGAAAAGTAATGACAAACTAAGAGCATCTGAAAAATCTTGAAAATACAGTTTCAACTAAAATTCTAAAAATGACTATTTTTTAAAAAAATTTTGTCGTTATCCTGAAATTGTTCTTATTGGATGATGGATTATTCTTTCTAGACATATGAGTAGTACCTGTTCAAGCTTACGACAAGGGCAAATTCTAGCTTTGATGATTATTTTCCTGATAACTACTTAATATCTAATAGATATTTGTGGATAAGGCCTAAAATATTTTAGAAATTATACCTAATGACTTTATTAATTAAAAAAATGTATTCTTGCAAAGTAGCTACTTGAGGGGCAGATATGATAGCATGAGATTCAATAGAAAGATTTAGGTTGTGGCTATAAATAAATCAGAACAGATCTGCAAAATCTCAACTAACCAGTTCACTGAGGTTACAGGTAAAGTCTACCCTTTGGGTTCTGATACGTGGCTAGACTTGAAAAAAGATCCCAGTCAGCTGTATTTTTATAGACCCTATCTGGTTTTCATTATGTGTGCATTACATTTTCCTTCAAGAAAAACACAAAGTTCAGTAATTCGTTTAGCGTCCAAGTGTGCCACACAGCATATCACAGAGGAGAAAATCAATTACCACTTCAAGGAAAGGTGATAGGAAATTATCTCGTAATTGATGGTATTTAGAAATGTATTCATCAATCAGCCCTTCAAATGAACAAAGAAACTTGATGGAAACCGTGGTATCGGGAGAGACCTGCTGTGATAAAAAGCTGGTTCGTGCCAGCCTGGAGACACATCCCCAAACTGCCTGGGTCTCAGTTTCCTCCACTATAAAACACCAGAGAGTTCAGAAAGATGTCCCAGCTGATCCTTTAGCATTTATGGATGCATAACAATTTTTATTATTCCACTGAACTCCAAATGGAATTATTTATACCCTCTCTCAGTTTAGATAACCACCAATAAATCTAGAGCTCACTGGACCATATTTTCATTTTAGAAAGCCTACTTCATTAATTTCACATAGTTCCCCATATTTTATTTAGCTGAGTGTAAAAAAGAATTGGCATTCATCATGGAGAGCATTGTGTTCCCTCTTGGACCAGTTCATCTTCTGTTACTTTTCCCCTCCTGATACAGGTGTGCATGAAGTATGTTTTGGACTTTCTGTTGCATGAAAAACATGCTTCCCAGGGTCTACTCCTACATGGCAGGTTTATGGTTGAAGACAGCACTTTAGAGGACCATGAGCAAGGTAGGAACTGAGGCTGGATACATTCTGGGTTTGTGCTTATGGGTGTGCAAAAACAGCTTGAAGGCCAGGAAAGTCACCTTGAAGTCCTGGACCATGGCATGTCCCTGCCAGGCCCATCATGTGAGTCAGCATGCTCCCTTCCTTCCCTGCTGGAGGTCTTGGCCCAAATGTCAGCATCTCAGTAAGGCTGACATCTTACTTCGTTCTGTACAACGTGCCCCATCCCCCTTACACTACTATCTATTTTATTCCCATAACTTGGATCTTTTTCTAACCCACTGTGTAAATTACTGTGTTTATTATTTATTGTCTGCACCTCCTCATACATGCACACCTACGCAGATACACACACTGAGGTCAGCTGCACAAGGGCAAGGGGTCACTGTCTGGTTTGTTTACTGATGTATCCCAAGCACCCCAAACACTGCCTGGCATGTAGCAGGGGCTCCAAAGCTCTTTGGTGAATAAATGAACAGTGTCCCTTTGGCTGATTATTTTTTAACAGATGGAACAGGCTGGTTGACCCTTTTAGTCACAGCCTGTTTTCTGCCCAATTAAATTCTTCCATTGAGTTTTTACAGACACCAACCAAAGGTGCACAGAGGATTCAAACTCTGAAAACTGCTGCTGACTGAATCAGTTACCAAGAATTCTTTTAAATGGTATTACGCGTTTCCTGAAATGTCTCTGCACATAATTTTACGAAAAACAGACCCCGCTGAGATGTGAACTGATGTGAGGTTCTTTTCTCTTTTCTCAAATGTTGAAAAAAATGATATACAAAATGGGAGATGAGAATTGCTGTTCCAGATTTTATATTTAAATGATCTAAATTGAACACAGAATCCTGAAAAAATAAGTCACCCTGGAGGCAGTTTGACAAAAGCTTTGACCCGGCAAATCATAGTTCTAGGAATTTATCTAAAGGTTGCAACCAAGCAAATGTAAAAGGCTTTTAAGAATTTCACTGCAGCATTGCTTACATTAGTGAACAACTAGGAACAACTGAAATGTCCAACAACCTGGGTTGATTATGCAACCTGTTTACAGTCATCCAGTGAGAAAGTCCACAGCTACTACCACAGGACTAGAGAACACAGTCAAATGGCATAAAAAGGTAGTTACAAGGAGGTTCACAAAAATGATATGCTGAGATCTAATTTTTGGTGAGAGTGAGGAAAAGTCTAGGAAAAAAGATTGGAAGGATACTATTTCAGAAATATTCATCATAAGCCTATCAGGAAGTGACATTTGATGAATTAAATTTTTCTTTTTTACTTGTCTATATTTTTAAAAATTCTTTTAGTAAATAAAAACTATTTTAAAGTGCCCTTGTACAGATGAGATACACAGGAATACGATAGTGATTCAGAATGAAACTGAGTGTTTAACTTATTCATGATTTTCACACAACTAAGTCTATTGTTCTCACCATACACATCTATCAAAGGCATGGTTAACAGAGCACGCTTCTGGGGAAAAAACAGCAGCAAATTCTTGAAATCAAAATGCAAACACTTCAGTTCACATCCTACTAACCTAAGAAACCATCTATTAAGAGAATAGAGATGATTAGCAAAATAAATTAAGATGTTTAAGTGACTGGGAAAACGTAGTAGCTGGAAATATAAGAAGTAGGGACGTGTCCCATCAGTCAACTGAAATACAATTAATGTCCCCATCTATTCATCTCTCACTATAGTAACACAGTCTTTGTCCTGACTCTCCCCACGATGTGCTCCCAGCTAGCCTAGCCTGTTAGCAGCTGGGAAGCAACATCCTGCTCTGTATGTCTCAGCATGGTTTCAGCAGCGTCGAAAACATCCAGACACCTCATTCACCTGCATTCTCACTGCCTGGTTCAGAGAGAAGAAACAAAGAATCGGGGTCAAGTGCTTTTCTTCTAGATAGGCTGAGGAATAGTGGTTGCTTCTCACAGGAAAGAAGAACTGTTTTTTCTCAAAGTTTTTGTTTTACACCTGCTTCTGCACTGAGTCTCCAGACCACCTGTGGACCAGAGTATGAACAGAGTCTTCAGTGTCCGAGGCAAATGGGCTCCAGTCTATGCGGCTACATCCCCATCTTTGCTGCCTCCATCCCTCCAACCCCAAACTGCCCAGGCCCTGAGCCCTACCCACCCCCCACCAAAGTAGTTAAGATAACTCATGAGGTAGAAACTATCAAGTTTGTTTAATCCTTTCATAGGCTCTCAAATTCTTCTCAACATTTTGGTATTTCAGGAAAATGGGTTTAACTGAAGACAGGAAGATGTCTTTGACCAAACAATATGCTCTCAAAACAGACGTAGAGGGAGGCTTCTCTAACTGCAGATAAAATCTCTGAATGGGTAGCTGCTCTAGGTGAGAAGCAAATCATGCAACAACTGCCAAAAAGAGACAGCCAGCCCACTAACATGCTCAAAGCTACTAACATTTCTGAAGCTTGAGAAACACTTTCAGGGTTGGAACTGGGAGAGAAAAAAAAGATTCCTTCCATGAAGTTGTGTAGGTGATTCCTCCAGCACTTGCTTCTGGCAAGTCCCTGTGGGGGTGTGAAGCCTTTTTCTCATACAATCTGCCCATAGAGCCAGCTGCCTTTAGGACCACGATGCACCAGCTGTCTCTAATCAGTCTGCTGGCCATTTTGCCCAACTTCTCTGCTCTGCTGTATTGCAGAGAAAGAGAAAAGGCAAATGATTAGGAAAGCAAAAGGGGGCTTATTTTCATGTGGGGAAAAATTTTAATGTCTGAAAGGAAACAATGAGTAAAGCAAGCTGTAACAAAAGCGAAATTTTCCATAATGGTGAATAAGGTGTTAAGAATCTAAGTTGGGATCCTGGCTGCAAAGACCAGAGATGCCTGGAGGGAGGATACGTTCCTCCCGGCACCAAGGAAAACGAGGCTAAAACTCTACCTACACCTCCTGCCATCAGTTTGTGGCTGTGGTTAAGGAAGCTTATCCTACCTAAGGAGGACAGGCTATTGCTGTTACTCTTATCATGTGGCTGGCATTTCTGGTCCCCCACTTACAGTCTAAGCTTAGGTCAGCATTCCCTGAACCATGAATGTCTCCTCTTACCTGGGAAGGACCATTGTGAGTTAAGAAAATGGTCAGAAATCAGCAATCTCTAACAGGGGTCAGGGTTCAGAAAGTGAGATTTTGAGGACAAAGTACTATTCTCTCATTTGTAGTTTTGTGATCTTAAGGAAATCCACCAACTTCTCAAAGCTATATCTAAAAAATATACTCTCAATTCAAAACTCATTCCGTAATGGTATCTACCCACTGGGTTTCTAAAGACTAAATAAGAATGCACAGATTCCTGGCCCACACCAAGCTGTCCAAAGTCAAGGATTATTACTGTGACAATAACAACAGTTGAGATGGAGTTTAGAAATGCTTTTGTCCCACAACTTCATTTTATACCAAAAAAAATTGGAGCGCAGAGGAATGAAGAGATGTACCCAAAGTCTTGGTCTTCATCAGGACTCCCCAGCGCCCTCACACATGAGTACCCTGGCAGAGGTGTAAATTCTGCTCATGCTCAGAGGTCAGGATGCTCATGGAGTCAGGGAATGCCAAGACTAGCCAAGCACACAGCAAGATAATGCTGAGGACGAAAACAAAACCCCAGGAACAAACTGGAATTCTAACAGAGCTTTGCTGAAAAGTAAAGGTCCAGTAACTTTTTTTTTTTTTTTTTT
>CM052443.1:66664773-66699911 GCA_028533085.1 Varecia variegata | reverse complement strand
TGAGACCCCGTCTCTACTAAAAATAGAAAGAAATTATCTGGCCAACTAAAATATATATATATACAAAAAAATTAGCCGGGCATGGTGGCACATGCCTGTAGTCCCAGCTATTCGGGAGGCTGAGGCAGTAGGATCACTTAAGTCCAGGAGTTTGAGGTTGCTGTGAGCTAGGCTGATGCCATGGCACTCACTCTAGCCCGGGCAACAAAGTGAGACTCTGTCTCAAAAAAAAAAAAAACTTATTTTTTAAATGAAATAACCAAGGCATTTGATCATACCTGACATGGAATAAATATTCCCCAAAACAAATATGTGCCAGTTTAATGATTTGAAAATGTCACAAATCTCTGGAATGAATCTAGAGGAAATTCTGTGGCCACTTAAGAAATGAACTACATCATTAGTATTTAAAAGTGTAAATTAAAGTATCATTTTCGCCAATTATACTGGAAAGACTTACAACATGAACAAAACTCACGACTTAGCGAGGATGTGGTAAAAACAGGCCAGTTCAGACCCTGCACTGTAATCTAGTATGATCTTTCTGGATGGCAATTTAACAATCTTTATCAAAAGCCTTAAAAACGTGTATATGTCTTGACCCAGCAATTCCATTTCTAGCAATTTATCCTGCAAGGATATTCATTATGGCACAAGTGAGAAAGTCAGTCACAAAAAAGTATTTGTGGTTTATACCTGATTTTTAAAAAATCACTATTTACTTAAGGGTCTACACTCCTTTATCTATAATCTGAAATCTCAAATATTTCTAAGAACTGAAAGTTTTTTTGTAATTCATTTATGGGGAAATGTGTCTTCCTGCAAGGCTACTTACAATCTTTATTCATTCCACTAATTTCAAATATTAACATATTTTGCTGTTGAAATGTTAATGTATTTGACTACAGGGCACTACTCGAAACCTCAATGGGGGTTTTATTTAATATATAACTTACTGTGTATTTCTCATAGTATCTCTCTAAAAATCTAAAAAAAAAAAACCTTTTTGTTGAATTCAGAAACAATCTATCCCAAGGAGTTCTGGATAAGGGATAATGAACCTACATTTATATGTATATAGTTAAATCTCAGTATGTATATATATCATAAAATTCACAGTGGCCTTCTCACGTAGTGAGATTCCAGTGATTTTTTATTTTCCTCCTTTTCTATGTTTCCTGAATTTTTACAATAGGCACATTTATCTTTATACTTACAAAAATCAATGTATTTCCATTTTGGAAAAAACATCTTAGTATTTATAAAAACAATCAAGCTTCTTAATTTCACACATTATATGTTCACATATTAGAGCTATGTGTTTTATAATTGATAGTCAAGTAGTTTTTTTGCTGCATGAGCTTTCCAACTTTCTCGATTTGTGACTAAATTTTTCACCGACTTGTGCCATTTCATCAACCCCAGACTGCAGCAGTAGCTCAGACACCTTCCCCGCCTCCTAACAAAGATCACTCCATGGCAAATGGTGTGAAAATGACAGACACCCAACATTGTCAGATGTATCACTACGTGCACCAACCCAGAACGGCAGGAAGGAGGACAAAGAGGGGGAAATTATGAAAGGAAGAAAGAATATACTTTCATTTAGGAAACTTTTCCTCGACTGCAAATTAAAGAATTAAATAATCTGTTGAGTATCTTGCCTCTCCAAAGAGACTGCAAGTCCCCACACACAAAGCACATGGCTTGTACTTCCTCTGGCCCTAAGAGAAACGAATGAAAAGTACTCAGTGGGTTTTTTTTTAATTATTTAACTAGATGTTAAATGTGTGGATTAATCAAAAATATACAGAAGAAATAAAAAGAGTGAATAGTCAAGAAACAGAGGTCAAATGGATGGCTATAAGAAGTCAGTTTAAAAGGCCCATAATAGTAGTAGTATCACATGATCAGCTCTCTGATTAACTTTTGATGCATTCATTCTACAATATTTACTGAGCCTAACTGTGGGTTAGGACCTTTACTAGGTCCTGGGGACACAGCAGTAAATTTAGCTGACTGAAGTGGTAGAAAGACAGAGTGGCCACAGGTAACTCCACTTACTCTTTTGCATGAGGAAATTAAATAGATGTGTCCTTGGTGCCAAAGGTGTTTATGGAGTCAAGTATATGAGCTGCCTTTTGGGAACTGTTAGTACCCAACTCTTGTTTTAAAATCTAGCCCCATAAACTTTTAAATTGGGTGACTTGGGGCATACATTTTAAACATTTTTCATTTGTAAAATGAGAATAGTACTACCTACCTCACACTTTTGAGCATATTAAATGAAAAAGCAGACACCATATTGGGCCCAGAAGTGCTTGGCAAAAGTAATTTCTCTCCCTTTCCTTCCCTCGGCCTTCCCTTTTCCTTACTGGACTGCCAGCCTTACTTACAAACACCCTGGAGTCAAGATAACAAGATACTTTGACTATCAGGGAAAAGCCAATGCTCCTTGATCTCAGAAATAACAATAATCCATGAACCACTTCGGGGTCCCCACCTTCATCTACAAGAAACCTCTCCCGCACCTAACCATGGGAACCCATGTCTCACTCTTGGGTCACTGCCAATTCTGTATCCTTAAAGAATTAGCAATTTCTTCTCAAATATTCTGCACCTTCCCCAAAAGACTGTACATTTCTCCTCACCTAGTACTTTCTGGGAAGAATTCAACAACCATTTAGTGGACACTCACTATGCTGATGTTACTATCCTAAAAGTTTTGCGTCTATATTTTCTCATTAATGCTCACATAGACTATATGAAGTGAGCACCATTATTATCCTCACTTGTTGGATGAGGAAGGCAGAGTGTAGAAAGTTTAAGTAACTTGGTTAATGTCTCATTGTCGAAATCCTATTGAAGTATAAGTTCTTGGACCTTCTCTCCAAAAGTCAGCCCACTGAAGATTTCATACCGCCTCTGGTGGCATAGTCAGTTATTTCTGAGATCACTCTACTTTGGGCAGTTCTGGCATCACCTGGGAGCTTGTTAAAAAAGCAGAATCTCAGGCCCACCCCAGAGCCACTGAAATACAAATATGCATTTTAATGAGATCTTCACGTGATTTGTACACACATTAAGGCTTGAGAAGCACTGCTCTAGAACACAAAATTACTGTTCCCAACCCCATACTCGGTTAAGATGACCCAAAACTGCCACTGGACTATGTGGCACCACCCTCTGTGCAAATCAGAGAAAAGTAACCCTCCCCCCATCTGCATATAGGGTTTGGCAAAAAGATAATGGTGTTGTACAAAGAAAAAGGCGCCCCTTCTTTGGGGCCACCATTCTCCTCCATGGCTGGGCACAAACTGCACAACATCTACAAAGGCCATTTGCAAAGCATATGGTATTGGTCATTTTTTACAAGAATCAAGGTCAATTGAGGGATAATTGGATCCAAAAGTGTTTTATTTGATAATATCCAACTTCAGTGAGATATGTTGGCTGCAGTGTACTATATATAATTAAACAGCTTGATAATTGTCATTACCCTCCATCAGCAGCCTGTTGTCTATATTATAGATAAGGCAGTAAAATGGCTTTAAAAAAAAGGTCAAGAGACCAAAGAGGGGGCTAGTACCTTCAAGAATGCATATGGAAAACAATCACCCAAATAGCTGAACTCTTACCATAGAATCACCATAATTAAGAACTTTTACCACCTCCCAGACAAGCCAATATCTAGGACACTCAGTGTAGCCTTCTTTTTAGTTCAAAACCGTTATACTTTTACCACAGAGGAAGTCTGTACATTGAAAGCAGCAGATAACCTATCAACCAATCTAATACTACTTATTGTTCGCTTCAGCGGCAATATCAAGTTTCTTGACATATGCCAGTAATGCTTCTCCTCTCATTCACTTTTCATTTTGAACAAATAATACAAGATTGTAAGAAAACTACATAATCATCTTATAAAGTAGTTGTGGCAACAACTTAAAGGTATCTTCTTAGCAAATTCACTTTAAGAAACACAAAGTCAGGAAAATAAAGGTTTTCAAAGTATAAATTTACACTGTATCAGCCAAAATTAGTACTTGTAGCTTTTAATGAAGCACATTTTTATCTCTTGAAAGGAATGCATCATAATATGATGTACCACAAAAATGTCACTATTTTTTAAAGTACATTTCTTTGCTGATATTCATGTTTAGATACATGCACATGTACTCACGAAAATCAAGAGTTGGTTAACAACATGCTAATTTAAAAAGCACACTTATGTAGCAGGTGTAAATGATTTAGGGTAAAAATATAGTAAAGAATAAGACTACAGTTTCTTAGAAACAACAAAATTTTAGGCTTTGATACACATTATTTAAATGAACAAAACTGTTGCTTTGCCAAATACTAAACAATTCCTACCCTAAATTTCTACAATAGCAAAAAATAAGTGTGTCACTGAAATAACTTCTCCAGTGTCGTGAAAATGAGAAAGAAGAAAAGTGCTAGCGTTTTTCACACTTTCATTCAATCTTCATGAGGCATTTACTTTCCTTGGTTCCAACAAATATATTCTGCCTCTCTAATTGAAAATAGATGCATTGTTTTAAAATTAAGAAGGAAAATCATGCATTGCTGGGATTAATAGAACAAGGAAAGTATTCTTTTGATGCCTTACCAGGAGTTAACCAAGAACAGCCAAATGACCAGCTTCACAACTGCCTACTAAAACGCGTTAAACTATGCCACATGTGTTTTATGTGGTGGCTGTCAGTTCCTGGACATCCTGCTCAGGTTAGTCTAAGCAGCCGAGAACAGTTTAGAGAGAGGCTGCTCAACGGAGTTCTCTCGTGTGTTTGGACATATCGGTAGTGTTGCTTGGAGTGCTCACTATTTACTTTTTTAAAATCAGCCAAATTGGTTTCTGTTGACTAGCATATGAGGTACTTAGTAAACATTTGTTGAATAACTAAATGAAAGAACATCATCTCCTTTTACAATAGACCACACTTTCAAATTTTCCAGACTATGTAATTTAATTCTCAAAACACACTGTAAAATAGGCATTATAATCACCACCATTTTATAGATAAGGAAACTGGAATTCAGAGAGATCAATTTGCTCAATTTCACACAGTGATGTTTTGTAGAGGTGGGTTTCAAATCCAGTTGTGTCTAACTCACAAACAATTGTGTTCTTATGTAGTATACCACACAGTCCACAAAACCCATCACAGTGAACATTTGTTCATTCATTCATTCACTCAACAGAGTAGAACCATATGTCAAATACCATGCTAGGTTTAAACAAGTAAGGCCCAATCTCTACCCTCAAGTGTTAATTTTCTTCCTTTCTTCCAATTTTAAACTATGTAAATTGGCCGAAGATGGACTGAGCTGTAGATGTGGAAGATGTGGATGAGCTAAAGGTGAGCTAAGCAACTTTTGGATGAGATGGGCCAACAAAGCAGACAGGCCACAAAGCATAAGCTGAGAGAACATTATCCAAAGGCGGTCATTATATACATACAACATGGAGAGGATGCTGATCTTCCATCAGTTTTACATATATATACACACACACACACAATACAATGTCCAAAGGTCATTGCTAATGCACAATTATTCACAAGTGTGTGCATATGTATGTGTGGATACATACATTTACAGTTCTGCCTGCGCTTAATACTCCTACTTCACCAAAGTGAGTTGCTTCCCATTATCTGCATTAGGCACGAATGAACAACAATTTCACATAATAGGATTAAAATACTATAATTAACAAAAGGGCAAAATCAGCTTTTATTACTTTCTGACTTAACTTTAAGTCTAACACTGAGCTACATGAAATTTTCACAATAGTGAGAGATCACAAAACAAAAAAAGAAAATCCAGGTAAGCCTGTTCAATCTGAATGCTATAGATAGTGAGGATATGAAATAAGAGGGATTTCTGATGCCAAATCTGCCAAATTTGGGTGGTGCAGAGCCACGTTGGCCCAAAGAGGGATCAGTGGAAGGGGAACGTGGTAGAACTCTATTGCACTCAGATCACAGTCCAGCTCCCACTCTTGTTAAAGGAAATGCTAAAGCGAGAAAGAACGTGACCCCACTGAATAATAATGAAGCCACACAGTAGCTCCATCACCCTTCGTAAATGGGGTCATTGATTTTTTGAAAATGCCATGTTATTAATCTAGGAAAAATAAAAGTCCTCATACTAAGTAAACTATGCTTCCAACACAGGCTGAATAAGAAAATAATCTGAGGCCTGGAGAAAGGGGAAGATGTTTACATTACAGAGAATAATTAGTTTATTTAGATTTACCCTAGGAAATTTACCCACCAGTCAAAGAAATGCTTTTCCTTAAAGGTCCCTTTAATTACAAAGGAACAAATTCAGCGCTTGTGCAATCCTAAAGAAGAAAACCAAAGCTGAATGACTTTTACTGCCCAATGTTAAAACTTGCTGTAAAGCTTAGTCATTAATAGAAAATAGTAGTGACATAAAGACACACAAAATAGATCAACGGAGCAGAACAGAGAACAAAGAAACAAACTCACACCTATACATTCACTTGATTTGTGACAAAGGTGACACTGTATTGCCCTGAGTAAAGGATGGTCTTTTTTTCTTTTTTGTTTTAGAGACAGGATCTTGCCATGTTGCCCAGGCTGGTCCCCAACTCCTGACCTCAAGCAATCCTCCCACCTCAGCCTCACTTGAATTATAGGCATCAGCCACCACACCAGGGGCAAAGAAGGGGGTCTTTTCAATAAACGAATTGGGTTAATTAGACACCTGTATAAAAATAAAATAAAAATTTTACCTCGTATCATACTCTGTAATACATCTGAAATGGATTTTAGTTCTGAATGTAAAATGCAAAACAATAAAGAACTTAAAGGAAAACCCAGCAGATTATCTACATGACCTTAAGCAGGCAAAAATTACTTCAAAAGGATACAAGAAACACTAATCAGAGGGGGAAAATGATAAACTGGACTATATTACAATTAATAACTTTTTTTCACTGAAAGAACCATTAAGAAAATAAAAAGCAAGGCACAAAGTGGACAAGATAGTTGCAATACATTTACTCAACATGTTAGGCAGATAGCGAGGGATCTCCGGCTATGTTTGGGACAAAGGCAGGCGCCTCACCTTGCTGCTTTCATGAGCAATTGCCACACCTGGGGAAGGAGGACAAGGGGGGATGCCCCCTCTTGGTGCTGCCCCACTTTAATCCTGCCCCAGCAATTGTCATACCTGGGGGAAGGAGGAACCTCTGCCAATCCGCAAAAGAATGCAGGGAATTCCCAGCCAGAAGGCCAGGAAGCCCAAGCAGCCCAGGCACAATAGGATTTGGAAAGTGACAGAGTAGCCTAAGGCTAATTATCACGTAGTTAAGGGTCCATGAAAGTGGTTCAGTGGTGAGGTTTGAACCACAAGGAGTGTCCAATCCAGACACTATAAAACAAGATCCCAGACCATAACCAGGGCCACTTTGTAGTCTGTGAATGTATCTTGCTCTTGCTCTATAAACCTATCTTGCCCTTCCTCAATAAACTTCGTTTCACAGTTGCCTTGCTTTTGGTGTGTCTGGTTATTCTTCAGCCAAGAGCACACCAAGAAGCAAGAACAGACAACTGCTGACCCAACAAACAGAGACACATCCTTAATATATAAAGCACGCCTACAAAACAATAACAAATCAGACAACTCAACAGAAAAAAAAGGTGAAAAGTTAATGTATTTTATAGAAGATAACCACATAGTCAATAAAATATGAAAAGGTGTCCAACATGCTTAGTTTTCAAAGAAATGCAAATAAAAACCACTAATCTAGCCATCAGAATAACTACTAAAACAAAAAAGACTAATAATAATACTAGCCACCACAACAACTAAAATAAAAAGACTAATAATACCAAATGTTGTCAAAGATGTGAAGCAACCAAAATTCTCAAAGATCCTTGGTAGGAGTGTAAATTTGTATGACCATTCTGGAAAACTCGCCACCACAACAACTAAAATAAAAAGGCTAATAATACCAAACGTTGTCAAGGATGTGAAGCAACCAAAATTCTCAAAGACCCTCAGCAGGAGTGTAAATTTGTATGATCATTCTGGAAAACTATTTGGCAGTATCTACGTACTAAAACTGATTATATGCATTCCTTCTAACTCAGCAATTCCAAATCCTAGGTACGTATATATCCCAAAGAAATGCATGCTTGTGTTCACCAAAAGACAGGTACAAGAATGTTTATATTTGCATTATTTGTATTAGCCAGAAACACCCAAATTTACATTAACATAGGCTATATAAACAAACTATAATGTATTCATAAAATGAAATGTTATACAACTATGCCGTCCAATACAGCTGCTAGTCACATGTCAATTTAAATGTAAATTAATAAGATTAAATAAAAGTAAAAATCCAGTTCCTCAGTCACACTAGTCATGTTTCAGGAACTCGATAGTCACATGTAGCTAGTGGCTACTGTATTGGACAGAGCAGATAGAAAGCATTTCCATCATCACAGAAAGTTCTATGGGACACTGCTAAAACATAGCAACAAGAAAAAATGAATTACAAGTACAAGTACATGGGTGAATTCCACAAACACAATGTTGAGCAAAATAAACCAGATACAAAGGAGGGTGTACTATAAGCCTCCATTACACCAAGTTTGAACACTAACAAAGCTAATCTATGTTATTAGAAGTCAGGATGGTGGTCAATTCTTTAGGGCTTGGGAGTATTGAATAGAAGGAAACATGAAGAGGCTTCTGAGGTTCTGGTCATATTGATCCAGATCAAGAAATCTTGAGGCAAATGTGTTCACAATGGAAAAATACAACAGACTCAAAACTGATGTGTGTACTTTTTTCATATGTAACTTGTACTTTAATAAAAATTACCAAAAAAGAAGAAATATATCAGCTTCAGTCTATTCCTGAAGTCTTCTTTTGTTTCAGAGTCCTCCTTTGATGAAAATGAACTCCCAATATTCATCTTGGATAAGCAATATGGGATGCCTTGGGATTATGGATTAATTTTAGCCAAGAAAAATGGATAAAAAAATCTCATATTCATCTTGTATTTTCACATGGCTGTCATGGGCATAAAATGAATAAAGAACTGTGGCTAGGAAGTATTTGCAAGGCATTAAAAGAGAAAAGAAATTATAGAAAGGGATTTTGAAAGTTACATAGTTACTAGAGGCGCAGTGGTGGGTTCAACTCCCAACTTCTCCTGGAGAGAAGAGAGAAAGTGGTAAACCAATCTCAGAAGAAAAGCTGGTTGATTCATCAAGTTGGCCATGAAAAGTTCCTAGGTTCCTTTACACCTATTTATTAAAAAGAAGAAAATACTCAAAGATTTGTAGAAGCAAGATTAGAAAGTTTTCCCATGAAAAAGCACAGGTTGTCTTTACTGCTCAATAGCCAACAATCCAATTAAAATCACTGTCACTCACAAAAACCTGCATCTGATATTGAACTTTGAGCACTAAAAAAAAAACCCTACATAGATGTAAATATTGTAATCATTTATGGAATTTGGGGGCAAAGAAAACAAATTCGCCATTGGCCTAGAGACTATTGTCTAAATCTGTTGTTTACTGTCTTTTTTTTTTTAATTTTCATAGGTATTATAGAATGGAAAAAGTTCAAGCAAGATAGAAGCTTCAAATTATAACAAAATAATATTAACAATAGCTTCATCTCTTTGTCAGAGTCTTGGAATTGGAGAATCAGCATTAAGAAAAATAGTGCTGAAAAGGATTTCAGAGGTTGTCTAGTCCATCTCTCACTTTATTTTAGCAAAACTACTGCTTTAAATAATTTCACATGTTAAAAACACACTCTATTTTTGAACACATCGAGATAAGGAGATTTCTCCACCTCCTTAGGTATCCTGTTTCAATGACTGTCACTCTGAGGTGACTCTGAGGTTTTCCTTACATACCTCTTAAATCTGGTCATGCTGTGTAAGTTATTTTCTGTTTGTTTTATTCTTAATAAAGATGGAAGGTTAGTAGTATTCTCTCCATAATGACAATTCATTTTACAATAACTTCTAAACTTTTAAAAATCATTTATAAGACATTTTCACATACATTATCTATTTAAGCCTTGAAACAATCCTATTATTATTATTTGCCCCATTCTATAGATGTGGCAATTCAGGCTTAGAAAGTAAAGATAGGATGCTTGGGGAGAAAAATGGGACAATCCCAACCAAGGTTACTCAGCTATACTCAGTGCTTTGGCTCAAACTCAGCCACCTACTTCATATATAACTAAGTCACTAACCCCTTTAATTCCTCCCCCATTCCCAGAATAAGAAATTATATTTTAGGAAAGGCTTAGCAAATGCTAAGTAAAATTGGAGGGCTTGCTTCTATAGAGTAGCCATGTGTCATTTTATTTTCTAAATTGACTGGGTGCTTTTGCAGTGAAGATTTGTGATTTGTGCCAGCATCATTCCTCTTCTTCCACTAACTGTACCCAGATTTCCCTCAGGGACTGTCATTCAAATTGTTCAGACTTCCCCTGTCCAAAGAGCTAGAACATAAACCAGGCTAGACCAAATGGGCACTTTTTCCCAGGAATGTGAATCTTGGATGGGTGACAGAAGACAGAAAATGGCCAGAGTTTAATCCATCTCACAGATGAGTTCCCCAGGCCTGCTCTGGTTTCCAAGAGCTCATCCTTCAGCTTCTCCTCATCTCTCCCATATTCCCATGAATTCTTTTTCTACTTAATTTAGCCAGTGTTGGCTTCTGTTGCTTACAAGCAGAGAACCTTGACCGATACAACTCTTTAGAGCAATAGATAAAATATATATATTTATTACTTCTGCCTTTATTATACAGGTGGGAAACATTAAAATGAAATCAGCCTCTTGGCATTTTTTAAACTAAAAAGATTCCCTCATGTTGAAAAAAGTAGTAATTTTTAATTCAATTGATCAAAGACAGGAATAAGTTGGCAAGTGCTCCAGAATCTTGGCTATGTTAATCTTTTAGAAAATGAAAATTAGCTTCTGGGACTCTGGGTTTTTCAGGAAGTACAGAAAACTCACAAAGCATCAAAAGTGTTTAAAAAGGTACTTTCCTGTGACAAGTCCTTTCGTATAATTGTTCAGGGAAGGCAAAAAGTAATGTAGCAACGCGTCCTCTCAGTGACCCTCTATGCCAGGTGAAAGGCAAACAGGTGTAAGGCCTCAAAACTCCTGGCTAGCTAGTCAAACACCTGTAGCCTCGGTGCTAAATGAGCCCCAGTCATCAGGACTTTCAAGTCTAAAAGTAGGTATTGGTTTACAAAGAAAAAGGGAAATTATCTGCGCAACATTAGCACAATGTTGGGTTCTCTTCAATAACTGTCTTAAAATCACTGCATGAAGCAGCATTCAATCAGATTTTCTTTTCTCCTGAGATTGAAGAGAACAAAGGTCTATCAATACTTCAAAACTGTCCTAAGAAAACCCGATTTCACAGTTCACAGAAATTATAAGCCAACTATAAAGGGATACCAGGATCTGCTATCTGGAGTAATCCACTCAATGAACAAAAGCTCCTATAACATGTCTGGCATGTTGTGGAGGAAACAAAGAATTATTAAACAAGAAGCCTGCTAGCTGCAATGTAATTTGCTCTCTGACTGAGAAAATAAGGCACGCATGTATGAAATAACTAACAAAAGGAAATGCAGGGAAAACACCAACTGCCAGGTACAGACAATTAAGGCACATAAAAATCAGGGGTTCCAAACCTTCGGATCCACTTCCCAAAGCTGTAGTTCAAGACAGTTCCTTATTAACACAGAAGCTTTATATCTCTTCCTTTTATTAAGAGCTGATTTCAGCATCAAAGCAAAGAATCACGGAAAGAGCATGTCTGTATAAGACAGGAAGTCATAAAATAACGGTATAAAATTCTTTCTTTTGGAACTAAGAAATGACAGAGTAATCTAATGGTTAAATGCTTTGCACCCAGTGGAGCTTAAATGTATCTTTTGATTCGATCAAGTGACAAACATTTAATCCTTGTTATCATTAGCTATCAACAGTTATGTTGGGGGGGGGAGAAAAAATAATATTTAGGAATAAACAAACCCCAGCTCACAGTGTATTCAGAAGAAGTCCTAAAATGTATGTATTCTCTCACCTGGGCTGAGTCCAAGCAACTCACCTATAAACATTACTTGTTTGGCCAAGAAAGTCTAAGAACAGGATAATGAATATATACTTAGGGAAGAATTAATCTTTATTTTGGTAAAAGTTTACAATTTATTACAATTCGTTACAAGCTCCTTTCTGAATCTGCAATCCCTGAAATAGGGTGAGGTTTATAAAAGGGTATGCAATGCCACACCATTTGGTCCCCAGGATAGGGCCTGGACTCCCCTTGACCACTGTACCCTCTGGCCAGCTAACCAGGCAGGACTCTCAATTCATTGTAGTAAGACTTAAGCAGGAGCAAATGAAATCCCAGAGCTCTGGTGTGGCATTCCCAAAGCTAGAACCAACTTCATAGCAAACAAAACTGCAAACAATTTTCCAGTTCAGAAACAGGCCATTTCATTTGTAAGCTATGTTTTGCTTTATGAAATACATAACTTCAAAAGCAAGTATAATACAAAGTTATGCTGGACACAGTATTGGAAAGTGTTTGTTTTTATTTATGCTACTACCTGTAGATTATGGCCAACATAATGGTAGGTGCAGAGAAGCTTTTTTCAAAAAAGCCAAAATGGCTATTTATGGTTATTTATTTTATATCTTTGGTGGCATAAAATAAATCAGAATGTGGTGCTTCCAAATAACTACTAATCAAATACATAACAAAACCTTTATACTATTTATAAAATATAGCACATATAGCTTTGTAACCAGAAATTTCTATAGAAAAATTCTAACCAAAACATAAAATATTATTTTAAATATCATAAACACAAGAAAATAAAATTCAAAGTTAGCCTGGATTCAAAATCTTTCACAAGCACATCGTAAACCATTTTCCAGTCCTCCTCTATAAGAATTCTGCTCAAGCTACGTTGGCCAATTTCAATACTGTATGCATATTCCTTCTTCTGAACATTTCCTCTAGCCATTCCTTTTCCCCAAAGTGCCCGTCCCTCCCTCTGACATGCCCTTCATGATTGTAAGTTTCTGCCCAGCCCTGACTAAACTTCTCTGCATCTCTGACAGCACAGAGCATTTATTCCTTTGTGTATAGAGAGAGATTTCAAAAGTTGATTTGAATAACCATCTCAACAACTTTGGAGCAGAAGAGGAGACTTTCGGTTGTTTATGCTCATAAATAATTTACCTATTCATGAAACTATTTTTTTTTTTTTTTGAGGTATTTTTTGAGTACCTGCAATGCACAAGATACAATGTTAGGGACAATGAAGGATACAAAGATGGAACTGGCATAAGATTTACTTTCAAGGAGCTTAGAATCTAGTCAGGAAAGTAAGATAATACACAAGTCACCATATCCAATACAAGCTAGACAATCATAAATACTCCACTATGGGTTATGCTAAAGAAGAATAGGGTTACTTAGCACTACTATAAGGGGAAGAATAGAGGAGAACTCTCAGAGGAAGTGGCATTTGAGTTGAACAGGAAGGAGAAGACATTATTTTCTTAAAGGCCAGGAAGTTAATGGATAAAGCAAACAGAGTGATATATACATATATCATCAGAATATATACATGATGTAGAGAAAATTGAACAAATGGAAAAGTAATTCATATTACAGATTAAAGGGGATTAAAAATAGCAATTTGGAGGTCATCACACACTAATGTCACGATGTGAGGCAGTCTGGTATCTGTTAAGTATCCAAGAGACGTGGGAAGACTTCACAGGATAATTATGGTATCTGAGAAAACCCCAGATTATTATAACTTTTTATGATGTCAACTTATAACTGAATAGTATTCAACACAATAAAGTCTACTTAATTAGAATTGACATGAAGAGCTCAAATAACAGTGTTAAATATTCCTCACTGTGTTATATGACTAAGGCATAAATTCTACCCAATCTTCTACATCTACATGCCCGTATAATAAACGATCTTCATGTGAAAATCAACCAACAGGGCAGGATCCTGAAGGATTCTTCTAGAGCATCTAAGAAAAAAGATTTCTGGGGTAAAAGTACAGATAGATAAACAAGCAGTGTGGTATATATGTATAAACATATACACATAAAGCACACACATGGTAACTCAACCACAAGTCACCAGCCCATCATATTAACAAGACTATAGACTGGGAAAATCACTGACATTATAAAAACAAAACAAAACAAAAAAAACTCCAACAGAATTTTCTCACAATTATAAGGAAGCAAGCACACCACCTATTTCACAAACCACTGAGATTTCTTAGTGGGGAAAAAACCCCAATGCTTTAAAATTTAGACCACTTAGATATATCCATGCAGCTTAATCTGGTTCAAGTACCATGGTCCTGGGCTCACAAAACGTCCAGCTCCTTTTCACTCTTGAAAGTAAAATCAGGAGGGATTATTTGTGAAGGGTCTGTTACTTATGGAGAGACTCCTGTTGCCCATGGAAAACTAAGTGTGATAGTATTATCTATTAGAAAAAAAACGCCAGTTAATTTCAAGAAAACATCCAGGAAAAAGAAATGCCTGATTTTAAGATGATTTGATTTATTTAGATGGTAGCAGATATATTTGGATGGTAGCAGAGGTGAAGGTACACAGAATTTCCTTATTTTACCCACAGATCCATCTTTGTGAGGTAAATCTCAGTCTATAAGTCACAATGGGTATCCCAACTTCTTGCTATTACCTACTGATCCCGGTAAATGGAAATATTCTTCACAGTAGATTTGTCAACAGTACTGAGAGAATGAAAGTTCTTATTGAAGGCTCTAAAATAATTACAGGTACAAATGCAGTGTTTTGTCAACAAAAGGTGAGGCTTACTTTAAGAGGAGCACCTACCAGACTGAAGGAGCAAAGACTAAGTCCATGCAGGATATACTGATTAGCGGGAAGGGAAGCCAACAGGCTACAAAGACATTGCCACAAATTCCAAATAGATTTCCCTTCCCCCAGGCTGGGGCCCTCTGCAAAGGCTGCCACACCCTGGGTGTAGCTCCAGTCCCTGCCTAGGAGCTTTCTGCAGGGCAACTGCAGCATAAACTCAAACATAGGGCCACTCTCAGATGTACCAATCTTGTTTGGTATCACATCTACGTAATATTTAGAGGGTGAACAATTATGGCATTGTTTTCACCTGGGATAGTGGAGGGAAGAGGGTTAGGAGGAAGAGTTTTCTATTTCAACTAAGAGGTAATGCTGGAGGATACTGGAAGAGTTTACTTATTTTCTAAAAAGCAGAAAATTTAGGTTTTCTTTTTCCCTGAATCCTTTCTCAAGTGATTTTAGAAGTTTCCATTACTTTAACACAATTGCAGGGAAACATGTTGGAAACGTGTGACAGATGGGCCCATTTTGAAATAAAATGAAGCCTGTGGTACTACTGAAAGGAAGTCACGAAATTCAAAATTAAACCAGATAGGATGGTCTTAAGCTGTTTTCGTTCTTTTTTCAATGAAGCACAAAGAGTGGGAAGCTATGGCAAGGCTGCCGCCTCTTTGAATTCCCCCACTCTGGTCAAACTGTATGGTGCTTACAAGCTGTCTCCTTAACATAACGCACTCCCCAAATTTTAAACCTCCATGTATTTTTATCGTTGAACATCCAAATATGTCTTTCACTGATATCACTAAGAATATAAGTCTAACTTTTTATAGGTGTAACTTTAAAGGTTTAAGAAAAACACATTTATAAACAACTTAATCCATTTAAAATTCCTTTAGGATGAGATGAAAAATAAACATTTCAAAAACCCCCTCACCATTCCAGACATGATAAGAGGCCACTTGTACTATTGTATTGTGTGGATCGCTCTGCCAACCACCCCAGTGAAGAGTCACACCTACCTTATTGTGCTCATACTTGTACGGGATCTTGAGTGTGTCCATGGCCCTGATCATGGCCTGCATGGCTGTGAAGATGTTCTGATACACCAGCTTAGTGAAGCCCCTTTTGTCTTCATCAGAGTATCCGGACCCGTGGATGATTCTCATCTGCTTGATAAACGTACTCTTGCCACTCTCTCCCGTCCCTGAAAGATGACAATAGCAGCTCATCAGACCACAGCACCTTCTCAGGCCCTCAGATGACTACACTAGATACAGTAGCTCAGATGTGACATCCCCAAGTGGGCTGCAGAGAGAAGCATCACTACAAGGGGAAATGGCACCCATGGAGAACACTTAGCAAAATTAGAGAGGCCAGAGTCCATTTCAAAGGCAGATGAGCTCAACAAAACAAAACAAAAACCTGTCACCTCTTTGGAAGCCACTTGGCATGGAATTTTGATAGTGATTTGTAACCATGTATCTTGTAAGAAACAATGACAACAGCATCTTTGGAACATAATAAAAACCTGATAAAGCTCTCCTCCCTAGAGAATACTTGAACTGCTTCCAGGACAATGGGCTGATTAGCCAGGATCTGGATCTGGAAAAGACAATGCATTTACACAAATGCTATTCGGAGATAAGAAAAAGAAGGCCTGAAAATTCCTAGACATTTTCTCTAATTTTAAAATGGGGTATATGGAGAGCACAGTAGCCTGGTAAGATAAGAATACAGATCATTTTTCTAGACAGCAAGTATCCACTTTATCTATTTCTGAGGCTGGCTCAGTTACTCCACGGAATCACCTAGTTCAGGAAAGCCACAGTGGCTCTTCTTCCCTCTGCCCAATCTTGACTAATAACGTGATACAGATATTTATTGTTATTAGATTTTTTTCTTCTGTACTTTCTCATTTTTCCCATCTTCACTATTCCTTTTCTGTTATCACAAGCCTGAAGATAATCCCTAAAAGAGCTATAAATGTCCATGGGAAGAAAGAAAGTGAGAAAAATGAGATCATTTCACTGAATGACATTATATTTCTGCTACAACAAATCTAACACTATGAATCTAAAAACCTCATTTTTCTAAATGTAAGTGGCTATTTTCATGTCATTCATATGTCATTTCTCACTCCTTTCCAAATTTCCTTGAGATTTCCAAAACAATAAATGTCTTTGCCTTCCCCCAACAATGTGAAGGAAATGAAAGTACCAATTTGTATACTGAATATGAAAGAATAGGATGAAAAACATTATTATGACCAGGGTCCTGAATGCCATTTCCTCACTACAAGGCTGACAAGAAGGAATAGAGGGAGAGAGAAATAGAACTAGGAATACAACATCTGTCCTAATTCCATTTTGTTTTTCTGATGGTTGGATTTCATTACTATCTTTATAAACAATCGCAAAATTTCAATTAAGTATTACAGTTTTCATAGAAGTACTCTTAAATGACTACAGATGTCTTGGTAAACACAACCCTCACACAATTACAATGAAAGACGATTTCCAGCCCCAGAGTCCTGCAGTAGCCGATTTCCTTTATAATCTTCCTATTACTTTTAATAATGTGATCTGAAATTCCTTGAAATATAAATTAACAACTGCAATGTAAATGCTATGAGCCCATATTAATAGAATTAATCCAGAGGTAAAGATGAATATTTAATAATCCCAACCACAAATACTGGAGAAACATGTAAATATCTAAAAATTACCCTGTCTAGTAGAAATAAGCTACAAAATTGTTTCTCACTATCAATCAATTTATAGAAAGAAACTAGTATCTCTCAAGCAATTAGAAGTATCTAAGAAAAAAATCCAGGTTGCTTCTTTGTTTATTATAACTATCTCAAAGCCAGAGGCTTGCTCTGAGGGCCCAGATATCGATATAATCATCAAATCAGAATGCTGGCCAGTTTTTTCTACGATAAGAATAGAAGAAATCTTAATTTGTGAGGTTAAATGGTATGAGAACAAAAGGAAAGAGAATCAGGCAGTAAGGCCCTCTTCCTCCTGGTCATCTGAGAAATTTTTATATACTTACAATCCAAAAATAAAAAACCAAGAAAATAGAAAACGAAGTATAAACTATTAATACATTGGCTTGTGATTCACTGAAATTATGTTCGGCAAGAGCAGTCAACCACTTGGCACCGCTTTGAAATCTAGTCACCAAGCCCCTGGGCACCGTCCACATGCTGGACACCACACTAATGCAGACTCCAAGCAGAAGAGAACATGTGACTGATGGATGAATGAATGGGGGGAAAAATAAGAGTAAAAGAAAAATAATTTTAAAATATCAACTCTAAAAGTAAGATATTTTCCTGTTGCCAGAAACACATCCAGGGATCCTTTCTCTACCTTCTCATCTTTCTGGGTACTCCCAGGATACCGATGGTGGGGATTTCACCAACAGCTCTTGTGCTCTGTCTTGTGCTTGGGGTTAGCCAAGAGGAGACAGGAGGAGGAGACTAGAGAACAGGAGAAAGAGGAAGGGGCATTGATCCTCCAGCTCCCTCCCTGCAGGGCAGTACAATGTGCCATGTCCCCTTCAAAAGGCCACAGCTGCTGTGGGTGGCCCCCTCTGGGTTCCAGTAACCGCTCCCTCCCCTGGCCCAGCCACTGTTGGCCCCAGGTTACTGCACCAGCCCTTACAGGCTACCTATGCCTGGTCCATGCCTTTGTAAACAGTCATTTTATAAAACTCTCCTCAGTCACCCTGTTAGAGTGTGCCATAATCCTGCTGGAACTCTGACTAGTACAAATGCCAAAAGGAAAGCAGGGGAAGATTAATAAGATGAAGGACAGGGAAGGCAAGGGAAAGGAGGGTATCCTCTCTTCTTCCTCTGTCCTTTTCTCCATAAATCTTATTTATAAGGTACTCTCCAGTTTATAAAGTGCTTTCTATTCAGTAACTCATTTTCATGACTCTCTTCTGGAGGCCAATCATGGTGAAGAAACAGGTGTCACCCAGTTAAAAAAGGATAGAGACCAAACCAAATCCAGGGCTGCTATTAATAACTGCTAACTCTTCCCCAAAGTACTAATAATACAGTACTTGTCTGCCAGAGCACGTGCACGTGTGCATACAACACACACACACACACACACACACACACACACACACACATACTTTCTCTCTCCCTCTCTCACACTAACCTCCAATATAGACAGGGAGCACAGGGGTCTTCACCTTCTGAATACCCCCTCTCGTAAAGGAAACAGAAAGAAATTTGTGTTCAACCCCTTATGCTTTACAAGCATTTGCAATACACTGTTGTTTTACCCTCTCAAGTATCTGTGAGATATGTGTCTTTATCCTCATCCCAGAGAAAAGAAACGATCTTAGAGAGCTGAGGCGATACACCTAAGGTGACATGGCCAGAACAGGCAGCACCAGGGCTCAGGCCCAGTCTTCAGATGCCCAGCTCAGGCTTGGCACAACTTTCACAGGTTCACACCTACCCTAAACCCAGGATAATTCATTGCTACTGCCTGCAATCTACAAACATCTCAACTCAGCTTTGACTATACCCAACATTTATCCATTAAATCTAATTTTGGATTTCTGGATACTACTTCAATTAATGGGGACCCATTTTGAATTCTGGTGTTATTTACCAATTGACCAGCCATCCCTTCCAGGTAAACTTCACTCATGGCCTTAATGCTCACACTTTGATTTTATTATACTAATGCAGTAAATTCAAAGTGAAAGCAAAGCTTCACATATGAGAGAAATGTATGTGATACAAATGCTACAGATATAATGATAAAAGTAGTGAATTGAAGTATTACTTAACCAGGCGTGATGACTCAATGAGTATAATCCTAGCACTCTGGGAGGCTTAGGCGGGAGTATCACTTGAGGTCAGGAGTTCAAGACCAGCCTGAGCAAGAGTGAGACCCCATCTTTACCAAAAACAAACAAACAGACAAAAATTAGCCGGGCATGGTGGTGTGCGCCTGTAGTCCCAGCTACTCGGGAGGCTGAGGCGGGAGGATCACTTGAGCCTAGATGTTTGAGATTGTAGCGAGCTGTGATGACGCCATGGCACTCGCTCAGGCAACAGAGTGAGACTCTGTCTCAAAGAAAAAAAATACATATATAAAGTGTTACTTGGTACTAAAATTGAATTTAGCCAAAAAGAAAGTACAGTTGAAATCGCCTTTACACATTGATAAAAGGGTGCAAGGCAAGAACTGTGGTAAGAACCTAGCTAAAAATAAGGCGCAGGCCTAGCTAAAATTAATGATAATAATTACCCACTGTCCCCTGTTTGCTTCTCTATAATTATCACTCTGGAGCCACATAGCTGGTGGTCATAAAGATTCTTAGCTTTCTCCACAGATAACATCACCTTTTTGAAACCTAGGGGTAGCTTCTGCAATATCTTCCAGGTCCCGCATTCCAGTGGAACGGCTGACCCACCCAGACCAGTGGCCCATACCGAGGAACTGAGTCAACTGGTCTTGTGACCCTCACCCAAGAACCTGGTCAGCCACAAAGACAATTTCTAGAACCCTATGGTTCTGCCCCAAACACAGCCAGTTAGCAGACTCAACTGCCTGGGCCAAACTGTCTGTAACAACTCTGTCTCCCAAATTCTTGGTGAGGTGGATTTGAGAAATTTCTCCCATTTCCCCGCTTAGCATTATGCAGAATAAACTCTTTCTCTGCTGTAAACTCTGCTGTCTCAGTGTATTGGCTTCCTCTTGGGCAGCAACATAGTCATCCCTCAGTATACATGAGGGATTGGTTCCAGGAGCTGCCCCCCATACCAAAATCCAAGGATGCTCAAGTTCCTGATATAAATGGTGTAGTATTTGCATATAACCTACATGCATCCTCCCATATGCTTTAAATCATCTGTAGATTACTTATAATACCTAACACAATGGAAATGCCAGGTAGATAGTTGTTATACTGTATTATTATTTTATTTGTATTGTATTATTATTTTATATTATTTTTATTGTTTTTTAAAAATATTTTTGATCCACAGTTGGTTGAACTGCAGATACAGGACCCGCGGACATGGAGGGTGGACTGTATATGGACTAAAAGATGAACGGAGCAAGACTCAGGCTCTTGGTTCCAGAGTTCTATCACGGAGACAAATGAATTGTTCTTAACAAACGTGTAAGCCAAATTTCACGTGTCCTTCTTCTATTTTTACAGAATTATACAAAAATATCAGCATTTTAAATGGACATTTTAACAATTTACTCATGATTAGTATGAAAAAAAATTTTTGGTACAACTGAAAAAACCCAGCTGTTCCCAAATTATGTAAAATAGTGTTGTTTCCTAAGGCCACATGAAAAGTACAAGAAACTTCACAATTCTCTATCCCTGAGTGAAAGAAAGCAGGCTTTTCTACGTGTGGACTGCTTCGTGAATTCAGTGATGACTAATGCCTTTTCAGGGCACAGGGTAATAAAAAGCACAAATAACTCTGACCAAGCTAAAGAAATACGACTCTGTTTCCGAGACCATTGTTACAACAAAATCTAGTAAGGAGCCCTTATATAAAATGTCCAGGGTAGGGGTGCCTCTCATTTTTCCTAATTTAAATGTGTCTTCAGTCAAGTCATTTAATAACTTTAACAAGCAAGTTAACACACACAAGGGTGTGAGTGCCACAAAAATCCCTGCTCTGTCCTTCAATGGTCTCTATAAATACGGCTACAAAATGTCCCCAGGAAATATTATTTGTACCTTCAGCCAAGTACTCTACCTTTTCTTATCCCAGCTCATCAAAATACCCAGAAATGAGACTATTTAAGAATCATGCTATTAAAAAGGCCACTTTATCCAGCATGCATAATTGTCTGTGAGGGATACTAATTTGTTTTTCTTCCCTACTCACTGGATCAGGATAAAGTGCAGAGAGCAATCCTCAGTTCATTTCACATCTCCTTCCATCAGAACAAACATCAAATACAAACTTAATATCCTAGGACAGAGTGCATCACTTTGCAAGCTGTTAGAAGGCATCGTTAGACACACATACACTCACACATACACACACTCAAACAATCTGATGCTTCCATTTTAGGCTTTCTTTGCCAAGATCTTTTGAAAGCAACAGGATTCCCACATACAGGTTCTGCCACCAACTCATATTTATATATCCAGTGCACACAAAGCATCTATACGTTTACACTGATTATTTTGCCCATTTGTACAATGTAATCTGCAAATAGTTCTGTCAAAAATAACTGCTTAAATCCAATCATTCGTTACCTTCCTAATGGTAATAAATTAGCATTTAGTGTTGAAAGTAATCATGGACTTACTGGTTCCTTCTCTCACACTTTAACTGGATTCTTGGGCTCCTCTCTTATCAAAAGAGGGCACAGGACAATCCACACATGCACAAGTATTGCTCAATGCCCTAAAAATGTCAGTTACTGCTCCGAAGAACTTTGGTGTTCCATTTACATACAAGAGCTCTAGAAAACAATCACTAAACACTTATCAGGAACTTCAAATGTCCGCCTGGTTAATCCCCTTTATTCTGAAAGAAAGGCAGAAAACACACCTTAGTAGGGCTTCTCACAGGTTGAGAGAAGCCGATATCATTCCTTTTTTTTTGGTTCCTAGGAGGAAGAAGAAATACCAAACAGAGTTACAGAAACTGTGGTATTTAAAGTTGTACAATGAATATATTTGTTTCATCCTGCCAGGGCCTTTCATGACTGTATTTGGAGATACTGTCAAACCATCAGAAGTCTACATCTGAAGACCTTAATGAATGTGAAGGCCGGGCCAAATGCCCCTGCCCTGTCCTTTTGATTGGCTGCCACCCAGATAAACAACAGCTCAGAACAAAGCCCAAGTCTCACAGAGCTGAATTATAATTCAAGTAACTGTACTTCAGGTCCACTGATTTAGGCCAAGAGTCTGAAATACGGAATCTCACATCACCAACGCTGAACTTGGGCTACTTCCACATAAACTTGGATAAAGCAGGAACAGAAATTTCAAGGAGGAATTTTCTACCCACAAGCACATCATCAATCCACACCTGCAAAGAATTAACAGCACTTAGATAAAAGTGATTTAATAACACTGAGTCAAAACGTAATCCATGTGTTCTCCACATTCCTGTTTACATATACATTAAAATACACGTATTCTGTTTTCTGAATGTTTTCCTCCCCTTGGATTGCAAACTACATTTGAAACTGAACAGCTCTAAAACCAAAGTCACCATAATTTCCTCTCTTCAAAAGACTGTTCTTTGAGGGCAAGGATTGGGTAGGTACACTTAACTATTTGTCTCCAGCATGTGGTCTGGCAGAAGGTCCTCAGACAGTTTAAAATTTTTAACATAGAAATTAACTGAATGTAGCATCACCAACTACAAGTGGAAACCGAATAGGTAAATTACTAGTAACCAGAATTACTAATAACAACTAATCCAACTAAGTTGATTTTAAGGAAAAGACAGGCAAAATGCATTGAATATTCACTTATTTATTGAAAGTATTGGAAGATAATATAGTCCTGTGCTTCTCAAAGTGGTAAAACCCTCCCTGAAGAGTTGCCTGATCATCCAAGGTTACTCAAAGGTGCAAGAGCATTTTCTTGGCATGTCCACAGTAAACATTTCTGTATTAAAAACATCCACTAGCTGCACAACCTTCTGAATATACTAAAAACCATATATTTATACACTTCAAAATGGTGAATTTTATGGTATATAAATTATATCTCAATTTTTTTAATTTTAAAAACTAACATTATTATAATTTGGAGATGAATAGAAAGTCTGCATGAATTATCATGCTAAAACTTTTTCAGGTTACTTTGAGCCAACCTGCTTAATCGTCCCTTCCCCCACAAGAGTGCATGTTCACTCTCTTCTGCCTCTGGGTGCATTTTGGAGAAGCCATTTGACTCACTGATCTTACAAAGGAGGGAAGTGACTCATTCAAGAATTCTGCTGGGTCAATGGCTAATTAGGAAGACGATGGACTAGAATATACCAAGGTCTCCTATCTGTCCAGGGTTCCTGATATTGTGTTCTTATACACTAAACATTTTCCCTATTTACAAAAGTTATAAATATTTATTTATTAAAAATTCTTCTGAAATTTGAACATTTTGGTATCTTTCCTTTTTTTCTAGGTTAATGTGCTTTTCCTGTTCTTGTTCTAAAATGAAACTGCAAAAATACTGTATTGTTATTCTTCACTTAACATATTATGATAATTATTCTATGATACCAATTATTCCTCAGAAATAGTTAATAATGATTGCCTGAAAGGTCATAAGGACGTGTGATAATTTCACAATTCCCATCATCATACATTTTTAGTGTTTCTAATTTCTTACTTTTATAAATGCTCTGATAAACATCAGTGAACAAAAATCCTTGCCTGAATCTCTACTTCTTTAGGAGAGTATTATAGAAATGCGATTAGGCACAAAGATGTAACCTCTTGTGAAGGCTCTGGCCGTCCTGTAGCTGGACCAGTTGGCCTAGCCACAGACTCTTTTCTTATGCCATTTTTAAAAGAAGTACATTTTTGTAATACCTATAATTTTAGAGATAAAATAAAATTTTATTTTAATTTACCCCTTTACTTGCAGGAAAAAATAAGCAAATGGACTTTTCTTGTCCATTTGTATTTCTTTTACAAATTTGCCTTTTTTATTTTAATAATTTAAGGACTTGCTGTTTTTCTTACCGGTTTTCTTAAACAATTTAGTTTTTAAAACAAAATTAATGCTTGGTTACAAATATTTCCCCAATTCATCATTTTATTTTCATTTGTTGATGAAATTTATTGCATAAATTTAAAATTTGTACCAAGTTCATTCATCTAAGTTTTCCTTTGTGATTTCTTTGTTTTTAACAAAAATAAATGAAAGTTATACGTATCTCATATATATTTTACTATCTCAAACATAATATATTTTACTCTATCTTTTATGGTTTTACCTTTTAAACTTAATTAACCTATCTATACTTTATTTCATGTGTGGTGTGCAGAGATTTTTTTTTAACAACTAAAAAAACTTTTTCCCCAAATCATTCTACACTTGAAAATCAACTTGTCACAGAAGTATTTCTAAATACAATGGAGTGTTTGACCCCGACAAGAGGGTTTTTTCATACCCCCTAATGTGCTCCCAAATGGTGATCAAAAAATGTAGGAAACAAATTGAATCTCCTAAAGCATCTGACACATTCATTCTGTTCCCTCTTCTTCCCCTTCTTACACAACTAGCAAATCAACATTTCCATCCCTAAACATTAGACTTCTGCTCACTGCCAATTTACTTTAAGAACTCTCAAGAACAGCAGAAAAAATATTCTAGGATGTTAATGACCTTAACCTCTCTTCCACTTCATATCTATTTCTACCTACATAACATGTTATGCACATGGGACCTAATCTCATTCCTCCTCTTTATAGCTCTGTGGCCTTGGATAAGTTACCTGTCCTCTCCAAGCCTGTTTCCTCATCTCAAATACCACTACCTACTTTATAGCTCTGCTGTCAGTTTTCAATTAGTTAATACAAGTAAAGCAGTATCTGGCACAAAATAAATAATCAATAAATACTAGTTATAATTTATAATGAAAAGTCAAGTGGAAAAATGAGAGAACAGTCTCAGAGCTGGGGGGGCGGTGGGTGGGTACCAAAAATTCAGCAATCAAGAGAAATAATATGTTAATGTAGTATTTTTAAATTAATGGATTCCAAAAAATCCACGAAGAACAAAATAAAGACAGGTTCATTAACAGTGTTGTGCTGCACTGTATTAACACCTGAGAAGCTGCCTTTAATTCTGTGCCTGTGGCAAGTACCTTCACTCACCTTACTCCACTCTCAGCCCTGACTAAAATTCTTCAGCCCCCAAAATAACTGAGATAACCACTTTCAATATCCTAATATTCAAATCCATAGTGTTAGGAGATTTTGTAGCTTGAATTGTTTATTCATAATTTTACTGGGTGTATACTGCATGCCATACATCCTTCTAGGTATCAAGGATATAGGACAGATACAGTTATTACTTTCACAAAGGTAACATGTGAGTAAATGACATATGGATTGATAGATGAATAATAAAATATCTGATGGAGACGGATGCTATGCATTAAAGAATTAAAGGATAATGAATCCATACTATCCTGGCTGCTGCTTTAATTTGAGAGACTAGCAGAAGCCTTTCTAAGAAGGTGCACTGAAGTTAATACCTGAATATTCAAGAAACAGGCACAAGAAAATTAGAAGGAAACAGCATTCCAGGCAGTGGACCAGCTGACATGGAGGCCAAGGTGGGAACACACTTAGCTGGCATGTTGGAGGTACGAGAGTGTCAATGTAGCCGAGACATACTGGGTGGCAGGGAAAGAGGCAGGAGGTGAGGCAGGAGCACCGGCTGCAGAAGCACAAGCCAAGTCACCTGGAGCACTGCATTTTAGGAAACAAATTGGATTTTATTCTAAGTGCACTGGGCAGCTTTGGAGAGTTTTAACCAGGGAAATGATATGGTTTGATTTATGTGAAGTAAAGAATGGATTGTAAGGACGAGTTAGTAGGGTATTCCAGTAAACCAAACAGAATATCATGGTAGTTTAGACGAGGATGGCAGGAAGAGTGATAGAAGTGACACATTCTGGAGATGGGTGGTAAAGGGATAAGATGAAATAGGAAGAAAACCTAGATTTCTGGCCTGGTGGATGGAAGTACTATGTTCTTAGTTAGAGAAGTCTGAAGAGAAAAAGGTTTGGCAGAGAGAGGTACATTCAGTTTTAAATGAGTATTCATTTCAAGGAAAAGCCCTTTTTGTACACCTAAAAGGGTCACTGCATCGACGTGGAGGATATCCATGAAATACAGGATACGATGTGTGTCCTACATTCTCTGGGCTTCAAACAAAGGGAAGGACACAGCCATGACTGAGCGGCTTATGCTAATGTGTAAGTCAGAAAAGACTGCAAAACCTGGGTTATAATTTCACCTCCTATGAGATAAATGTCTTTATCTAAAGAAAAGAAATTTTTGGCCTCAAGATACATTCACACACTCATACACTTAGTTATTTATAAAGTAGCACCACTGCTACATACACACTTCTTTAGAGAAAACTGAAACTTCACTGAATATTATTGGAAAGCATGAAGATATCATAAAATATCAAGTCAAAATAATAACAACATTTTACAAAGTGGGAACCCTTCAGACTAAATATCCACCCACTGAATATTGATTTTTTTTTCAGATAATAAAAAACGTGAACACATGCAATCTGGATCGTTAGGTCACATATGAACTACATACTTTTAAAATGCAGTGGATGGAAAATGACAAGATGCACTTTTGAAAAGCATTCTGAAGTCCTCATTAAACCTGTAAATACTTCCTCAGGATAGAACGGCTCACGTGGCCCTCCCCAAAAGAGAGCAACAGCAGAAGAAAAGGATGTGAAATGCCATTTCCCACTTTATTTCATGACCATCAGAAGGTCACCTACAGGCAGGTGGGTGGCATGGAAAAAGCCTCAGCTCAAGTCAGGGGCCCTCCCAGCCCTGCCCCACAGGGGAGAACGATCCCACATGCCACTCGGCCTCTGAGAGCTGGAAATGGCAAACTGGCCTGGAGAATCTCAACGGTCCTCTCCAGCTTTCGGATTTTATGATTATTCTCCTTCTCTGTATGTTGTCACACAGCATTAAAAACCATTAATTTTATTTCTCACAAGGCCAAAAAAAAAAAGAAAACAACACTTCACCAATTATTTACTATATATTCAAATAATAATTCCAATGAGTTGACTAAAAACTATGTAGCAGTCTTCTTTCAAGGTTAATATGTCAGGATTTTTTTCTTTTACTCATGTGGCTCTTCACTTGAAGCCTCTAAAAATAATTATCCTTTGAGGTAGGGGAATTAAGGTGCTAGAGGGAGCGAGTCATGTACTGCTCTAATTAAGAGAAGCAGTGATCTGGGATGTTTCACAAAACACACAGGTTTTCAGACCGCAGAACATGGCATGCTTTCTGAGCTAATATCATCCCAATAATTTCAAATAATGACACAGAATACTAAGAAGGACATGTATGCTCCAAGCCTGCCTAGTATGGATAAAACTACAAAAGATCGGAAAAATAGAATGTGTTATGAAATACAATAGTTACTGAGTCTGCTCATGTTGAGCAGTTATTGACCTTTACGAAATTTCAGAAGTCCACTGTTCATGTGGCATCTGATATTAAGTTAAAATGAAAACTAAACTTAAAGAAATGTTTTCCCTTTCCTTAAAGAAAAAGAGCACGATTAAAACACACACACACACACACACACACACACACACGCAAACCAAACCTATGCATTGTTAACATTTTTAAATTCTGTCTGGGGGGATGATGTTGATCAAAAACCATAGTACCTGCTGGGGGTCTCATTATTGGCAATAATACCACCCGCAAGGATTCTTGAAACTAATCATTTCCAAATGGCTAATTTGGGAGGATTCAACTACCCCATGGAGAGATATACTAGGAAATCATTTGGGTTCTCACTTCTCCCGGAAACATAAAACAAAAACAATTTTTAAGATTCAGCTTTTGTAAAAAGCTGGAACATTTACCACTGGAGGTACAAAGTAGTTCCTCTGTAGTCAATACTCAGGGAACACCGAAGATAAGTACCTGAAATGTCTATTCTTTTAGATTTGAATTACTGCAAAGCAAACCAGTGATGCTTCTTGTGCATTCACACATGCTGTCCAAAGAGAGAGGGGCAACATCTGGCACCACCAGTTTTGATGTCAAGGCAATTTTACTAGCCAGTTTAAAAAGCTGCCCTGTGGCTTGTTTCATTAATTTAAATTTTATCCTCTAATTTATTTTGCCTGATGGCCATATGTTTCTCCAGCGTCCAATCCAATGACGGGAACAGACATGCAACAGAATGGTACTAGAGCAGGGCTCTCCCTTCCATCTTTTTCCCTTCAATATTTTCAGAAATAGCAATAGTCAACCTTAGCCTGAAATAAATAAGTGTCTTTTCTCTTACTCTTAAGTAACTGCACATGGAAATATACCTTCTTCCTGCAAAGAGAAGAATCTCTTCTCTTTGCTCAGAAGGATCACACCTAGAAATGTAAAACCAGCAGGCAGGAAATAAGGAACACTCTTATAAACAGATTTGCTCCTTGAGGAAGTAAAATGAAAGAAAGCACGTTTGTTACAGAGGGAATGGCCTGAGGAAAAAGGGTAAAAATGTTTGTTTTCTGTCTTCAAAACCCCCTTACCCTTTCGTTGAGAACTAAATCCTACATTCCTGTATCAGGCCAGTGGTCGGGAGGGGCAGGGAAGTGTCCATTGTGCTACAGGAGACGGCTCAAGGGAATTGTCCTGGTGGAGGCCAGAAGATTGTCTTAGACGAGGATAGTAATGATAGAACCTTTAAAAACTCTTTACTTCTGCTCAGAAGCAGGACACTGGTACTTTGAGACAGGAGTCTGTCAACCTCCTCATTTGCCTGCAAATTAACAAACTCCTCTTTCCTTGTCCTCAAACCACTTGTTCTCGTGCTTCTGATGTGGCCTTTGGGACAAGTGCCGAACTTTCGGTAACATTGGCGCATTTTATTAATGTTTAGTAAGGCTTGCACATATGATGACTTCCTACCATTTGACTGATAAAAGGGGAAGTGAAACCAATTAGCTTCTTAATTTAAACGGAGCCTCTCCTCTTGCTCCACAACCCATGGAACCGATCCAAAACACAGAAATTAGAGTTAAAGGGGAAGAGACATCAAATTCGAAGATAATGTATGGCTCTAGGAGTGGATCTTGGTTTAGGACACATGATGCAACAAATGCTGTTTGAATTATAATAGTTTATACTCAGATGTGATTTTTTCATAAACTGATCAATATAGAAATACATTTGAGGAACTGTAATAAAAGTGGTTTGAGTAAAAAAAAAAAAAAGACAAAAAAAAAAAAAAAGACCAGAAACCAACTGTTTTGTATATAATCTTTCCCCTGAAATGTTATATCACAGAAAAGGCAGAAAAGTAATTAAGGCATCTCATGAAAGCAATGCATCACATAGATGGTGCTTGCTTACTTGAACCAATGAAGAAGATAACAGAAATTAAATCAATTAAATGCAAAACAGTTAAATTATAAAAAAAAGGAAGTAATGAATCACTAGCTCTTGCTAAGGGGGGTGAAATTTCCAAGCATTTGTAAAATCACAGAGTTGGGACAGAGCTTCAAAAACCAAAAGCTTTAGCCTAATGCTAACACTAGAACAATGACTTGCTTATCCTGTTGTCTATCTATGGCTTTCCCAAGTATACTCACCATCAATATTTTTTTAAGCCGGTTAATACACTACATATTAAATGGAATAACTGTTGCAGTATTCTAGATCTTCCACAAACCAGAGTTGAGAATATAGAGGTGGAGAAACTTCTCCTGATCAGGTATTATTCCTTTTTGTTCATACATTCTTCTTAATAAATATTACTGCTGAGGTGATGAAGTCATTACTTATTGCTTGTATTGTACTTTAATAGGTGGCATAGGAATTTTACAAAGTACAAGTAACAAACTTTTTAAAATAACAGCTTTATTGATAAAATTCACATACCTTATAACCTAAAGTGTACAATTCAATAGTTTTTAGTATATTCCCAGATATGAGCAACCATAACCACAACCAATTTTAAAACACATTCAGCTGGTAATAAAACTTTTAAAGAGTTGCCAACATCTTAGTCAACACATCAGACTACTTAGCTAGAAAGCTTGCTGCTAAATGCATTCCCTCTCCTTTTGGTTTTAAAATACGCTCTTCCTCTGGCAGTCAGGATTTGTTCCCGGGACCGCCCCCCAAGGGTATCAAAATCTACAGATGCTCAAGTTCCTTATATAATACTATACATAGTATTAATATCTGCATATAAACTATGCACATCCGCCTGTATACTTTAAATTATCTCTTCATCACTTAAAATACCTAATGTAATGTAAATGCTATGCAAATAGTTGTTATATTGTTTTTTATTTGTATTATTTAGTGTTATTTATTTATAAATATTCTCTAACTATGGTTAGTTGAATCCATAGATGTGGAACCCTCGAATTGAGAAGGCCAACAATATATATTTGTATGTGGGCTCTGGTGTAATCACTTTGTTCTATTTACACGTAACACATGCCAGAATTTGGATCTGATTCAACAGCCTATGAGATATCCTTGAAAGTTTCTGAGCAGGTGTGATCTCTGAAGATGACAGATGCATGGCATGAATGGACAGTTCGATTTCGCAGGGGAGAAACAGAACAAAGGAATGGGGCCCTAGAAAGCTAGTGCAAAGGTCAAGGCATGAGGCATGAGCCTGAATTAGTGTGGTGAAAGTGAGCAAGAAGGACATACACAACATTGAAGAGACAGAACAGGCAGGTTGTGGCTGTGGTCTGTGGAGGGCAGCATGGCTGGAACCCAGGAGACTGGGAAACCAGGAGTGCCTTTAGCATCATCAGGGATCCAGAAGGAAAACCTGGTGTAAGGGTAAAGCCGATGGGCCACTTTTAGATGTGTCATGTTGGCAAATGAATTTCCAGGGTGTAGAAGCTAGAAGTATGGTTCTGGAAATCTTTCTCCTGGGACTGCAGAACGGAAGCATTGCTAGACATGCACAAGTGAATATTCAGGCAGGAGATAAAATCATCATAGACGTCAGGTGATACAAGGTTTCAGACGTGGTGGAAAGAACAGTGGGAACCAGGTAGATGAGACTGAGAGTGTTCACTGGCCTTCCACAATGCAGCCAATGGCTGTTTGAAGGAGGAGAGGGCAGCTTTGAGGGGTCTCGGGTGGGAGGGCCTGCCCAGGCGAACCTGGGAGAGACAAGGGTACAAATCAAACCTGTCCTGCCTTCCAGTGCCACCTACCTCTTTCCTACTGCTCTCCTCTACCAGCTGTGTCCCTGTGCCTTCCCTACATATAAGAAATGAGGGGGACAACAGTTCTAGAAATGCTCAATAAATGCACACATTTACGGTCTTTTGTGGCAATGGCCATTAAACTCCACCTCAGGACCTCACTGGGCCAAAGTAAGTTTCTACATTCTGTTAATGTGTGCAATGGAAAGGTATGAGTTGTGTGCCTTCAGTTTGATCAGAAAATTGTGATCCTGGCTCATGAAGAACTGAACATATGTCTTCAAACCTCCCTAGCAATATTTCAGTCACCATACTGAATGTTCATTTATTTTTACTAAAGTTAACTAAGACTTTGGATAGGTGCAATGATGTCCCAAACTACTGATGATTATAAGGTCTTATGAATTTTACCACTTTGGGACAGCATAAAGCGTAAGATTCTACCTTTCTTTCTCCCAACTCATCCCCAGAAACCAGTAACACAGAAAGCAAAGAAGAAAATAGAAAAATCCAAACCACAAGTCATTAGCCTTAATAGATAATCTATTAGGGGAAAAAATCATTCTGGAACTTTAATTTCAACCTAGTTTTAGAGCAAGTAATTATTCTATCCAACGAGAATTAGTAAGTTTTCAGAATCAAATAGATAATGTCTTGAAAGGAGAATATTTTACAATCGTAATATGTTGGGTGTTTTGAGACATGGCCATTGAACTCTTTTGCAAATTAAGAATAGAAGACTATGTAGCATGTCTGATTGCTGCAGCCCCTACTTTTTAACCAAATTAAAAAAGTGATTCTTATTGGATTACCTCACACTTATGTATTCACTGATATCCTGACACTTAAAGATTAGTGTGGGCCGGGCGTGGTGGCTCACGCCTGTAATCCTAGCACTCTGGGAGGCCGAGGCGGGTGGATCGCTCGAGGTCAGGAGTTCGAGACCAGCCTGAGCAAGAGTGAGACCCCGTCTCTACTAAAAATAGAAAGAAATTATCTGGCCAACTAAAATATATATAGAAAAAATTAGCCGGGCATGGTGGCGCACGCCTGTAGTCCAAGCTACTTGGGAGGCTGAGGCAGTAGGATCGCTTCATCCCAGGAGTTTGAGGTTGCTGTGAGCTAGGCTGACGCCACGGCACTCACTCTAGCCCGGGCAACAGAGTGAGACTCTGTCTCCAAAAAAATAAAAGATTAGTGTGACCATATAATTTATGATCCCCAAAGGATAACTTTTGAGAATGAAAGGGGTACTATTAAAAATTTTAGTCTAGGACAATATGTGTAAACCACAATAGCCCTGGGCAAACTGGGACATATATATGGTTGTACTATCAATGGAAGGAAAGAAGATTATAACAGCATTAAAAAAGCTGAAGAGAAGCTATAAAGCAGAAGAATACAGAACATGGAATAAAAACGAGCAGCAGCACTAGTAAATAGTCCTAATATCCCTTAGGGTAGATATTACAGGGTCAAGAGCTCTAGGTGTTGACTCCTTCCATTCCCCAGAAGTGACACTACTTAAAGACCCGAGACTGGTACCTTCATTATCTTAAAAAGAAAGTAAGAAAAAGGGTTCATATCAAATAGTTTGTGCCATTTTTTTTTTTAGGTAATATCTTATTTATGTGATTACAGAAGAAAATGAGAAAAGCCTAATTCCCTACTGGATAATTGATTAGGCCATCTTATTAAAGTATTAACAAGTAAGATAGTCCCACAAAAAATGGAAGAACTGATGAACTTATCTTTATGCCAGGTCATACCATGGAAGAAATTCTAAAAAAGCATATGAACCCCCATGACAAACCATGCATTAAAAATAGGACCTAATACACTGAAAGAAAATATTTGCAAAAGACTACAAAGAGTGAATAGTGAAATGTTTAAAAAGTAAATGTATAAAAATCATTTGCAAATTGTATTTGTTTTAAATCTGAAAAGGGCAACCAAAAAATTAATAACCAATTAAAAAATAATTTACCCTCGTATTTTAAAAATTACAAATTCGAATGGCAATGATATAATATTTTTTACTTAGTCAATTGACAAAATTTTTTTTAAATGATCATATTCAAGATTCAAAAATCTGGGGGAAAACTGGCATTCTACATACACCAATGGGGGAAATGCAAGTAGCTACACAGCTTTTTAGGGAAATTCAGCAATAGCTCCCATATCTTAAAATATCACATACACACCTGCCCCAGTGATTCCACTCTTAGGGACTTTTGTCAAGGAAATATTCATGTATTTTGCAAATATTAGTTATAGGATATGTATCCCATAGTTGATTAAAACCCAAACATTCAACAATAAGGAACAGGTAAAATAAGTGATTGGCCATCCATATGATAGGAGACCATGCAGCCATGAAAAATGATATTTTAATACATTTAATTAAATACTAAATGTTTATGATATACTGTCAAATGGAAAGAGTGGGTTACAAATTCATACATAAACATCACACCAGTTCTTGAAAATTTGTACTTATATACACCTGTGTGCACACAAAATATTACATACAAAAAGGTAGGGTGAAATGATTTATAATAAAGTATTAAAAGTGACTATCTCTGGGTGGTAGGATTGCTATTCCTAATTTATATTTTTTCCAATTTAACAAACTGAAGAGGTGTTACTTTATAAAAAGAAAAAAGTTGTTAAAAAGAAACTGAAAAAGATACATTTTACCCCCTTACAGAGGACTTTACATCACAGATTTAAGAGTAGATAATAAAGCTAAAAGTCTTTAAGTCAGAAGACATCGAAGATGAGGTGGTTTGGAGCCCTATTTGGAATTCCCCAAGACCCAGTCTTGTGAAGATAAAAATGAGATAAAATATATAAGAAAATTTCAAAGAGTGGTTAAGTATTATAAAAATATATATATAAATGTTCTATAAAAAACTGAGTCTACTCATGAGCCATACGTAAGATGGCCTACCATTAGCAGAATATGTTTTGGGTTGAGTTGTTTTTCTTATTAATTTTGCACTCTGCTTTATGAGTACCATGATGCACTTGCAATATAGTTGGCTGGACAGAACATAAACTGAACTGGCATGCTGGATTAAAACCATAGCCCTCTCATCATTAGCCCTATTCTAATCCAAGGACACAAAAAATAAGAAGGCATTCCCAACTGGTTTCCTGGGAAATTCATTAAAAAGTAGGAAATCAGCCGGGCGCGGTGGCTCACGCCTGTAATCCTAGCACTCTGGGAGGCCGAGGCGGGTGGATC
>CM052443.1:66624776-66664273 GCA_028533085.1 Varecia variegata | reverse complement strand
ATAGCTGTGTTTTAGTTGCGAGAAAACAGGTGATATTATTTTTTTCTTTATATTTTACAAATTTCTAATGAGCATGTATTAAATTAAACTTTAAGCAATCTTTGCAAATCCCAGAAATCTGTTGCAATTCAACCCAATCACTAACCAGCTGTGATTATCAAGGAGCCAATTTACCTATATGGGTTCCAGTTTTTTCAGGTTTGTCAATGAAAGGCTGGAACACACAACTGCTGATGAAAGACACTGAAAGTGTCTAGCACAGTAGTACATAATGTTCTAAGAGTGATGACTTTTTAATGGATAGGAACAATATCTATAAATAAAACATTATTTGTAGAAGTTCTACTAGTTGCAGTTAGCACTAAAGGCTAATAACCTCAAATGCCAGATATTTGGCATTGTAGAACCCATTTCTGGCCTCAAAAGCGCTCATGTCAACACAGATTTGAAGCCTATTCTAACGCATGGAACCAAGGAAAGGGCTCAGGGGTTTGGTTCATGAGCCAAATTAGAGCCTCAAGATCATTTTAAAGCCAAGCTACAAACCACAAAAGAAACGCAGAAATGCTAACTACAGTATGTGCTATCACATGTTCAATGTGTCTGGAGAAAGGGAAAAATATTATATATCAGATTTGTCTCACATATAATATGATATGACATAGTGGGCAAAGAACATTAGAAATGCTAGTCTTTTTGGTCATTAAAATGTTTGACTTTGAGCAGTCATGGAAATAATATGGACCATAAATCCCTCATATATACAATAAGAGGATCAAACTGGATAAACTCAAAAGTGTCTTCTCTTTAATGATATAAATCTCTAGAATGCACATTCATACAAGACCATCCTTATTTAAAGTTTGATTTCCCCTACTATGCAAATTAGAAAAAATAAAGTACCTTTATCGTGGGAATAACTAACTTCTTGTTTTAAAATTGCCCCATATCACATTAGGTAGCTACCAGAATAATGGTTTAGAAAGAACATTTAATAGTGAGAGAATATATTCATCATATATTAGAGAAGAAAACAGGTAGGCAATACAAACAAATGATATCTGTTGAAAATCTACTGATGCATACAGAATATACACATAATAATATAATATCTGGCTAGTAGTGATACTAATGTTTTTTTCTTTAATCTTTTCTGTATTTTCTAAATTTGGTACATTTGAAAGTAAACTATTTTTATAATCAAAACCCTTAATAACAGTATTTTAGAATTATTCTAATAGGGCTCACAAATCTTCAGCCGTACTAGGTCATCTGGCTCCATCATTTAGAAGACATATATCACCAACAGAGGCTGTTTTATGAAGCTGTGTATGTAAGATACAGTTCTCACTTAATCCATTCTTCCAAGGCATCCAGTCATCCACACACCATCAAACTACCTCACCCCAGCTACCCGCTTTAGACCAGACACCAAACCATTCCTCTTCCCTCCCCCACCAAATTTACCAGTCAGCAACCCACACTCTGAGGCCCCTCTGGTCAGGCCAATGGGGAAGATGTTTGGGAGCAAATGGAGCTCACATAACCCTCCCCAACTACCTTCTCTTCCTCTGAGGCATTGCTCCAACCTCAGTCACTCATTGCAATGCAAAGAGAATTCTGGCCTGCTATTTTGGCACCAACTTAGCTTGCGCAGTGTAGAATTAACTGTGTGAAGCACAGTCGAATAATCAATGAACATTAAGATGACACATTGCCTCTTTAAAGCATCTGTGATTCCATAATCACCTGTTTGTGACTGGAGTGACAAGAATACCTGAATAATTCAGGTATTCCAAGTCTAAATACTTTATTAAGCACCTACTTCCTGAAAAGATATAAATCAAAAGATGGCAAAGGAAAAAAGGGAGAGCCACTCTGCTACATGAATGCCAAGGGTCTTGGCCCACCCCAGAGGAGAATGCAGCAAGGCAGGTGGGGAAGGACAAAGGTCTGTCAGCTTTCCAGTTCCTTCTGAGTCTGTCTTCACAGTGGGACTTCCTTATTTGTTTGAAGTATTGTAAATTCCGAGAACATCAGGCACACCCATTCTCAAATGTAACTACAAAAACACATCACAAGGCCAAATACAAAATGGTTCTTGGGCTATTTATTGGGGACCATTCATCAGATAAGGCTGATTTTCTTTTACATGTTTACTGTGGCACCTTCACAAAAGAGATAAGAACACTTTATTAAATATCTACTTGCCAGCTTTGAAAACTTAGCACTCGAAACAGATATGAAGTGGATGTAAAGTTGCTTTACTCAAAAAGCAAGAAAGTAAGCAGTAAACAGAAAACAGATTTTTCTTAAATTCCACACTGCTTTGTTACCACTAAACTAAATTTACTGCCTGAGGTCATGTTTGTCTGGGTTGTGATTATACGCAAAACCTAGGCCAAAGCTGCCCTCCATATTTGATGCGTGTAGCTTTTCAAGAAAGTGTAAAATGTTTATAAGATAGAAAAAGCCTTCTTACTTTAGAAAATGCTTTAAAATGCTTAATTACCTAGGTTAGAGGTAAGCTACATACTCAGAAATGAAAAATAGATCCTCTTAGGGTAAAAAAAAAAAAAGGTTGGCCTAATTATACATGGATGATCTAATTAAACTGTCATTTACAATTCATTAAAGCTATTAATAAATTTTAAATGGGAAAAATGGATAACACAGTTAAATTTACAGTTGTGTTAAGACCTATTAAACATAAAGACAGCCAAGAACTAGTGATGAAGTTCCCTAAGAACACGAACTTTGGACCTCATTCAACAGACTCTTACAAGGTCTCCTCTGAAGGCTCTAGACCTACCTCCTGATTTATAAATGAGGAAACTGAGGTCTATTGAAGTTAAGTGAATCACCCAAGTTTACATCCTCTAACTTTCCCACCACTTATAAGGTTGCCACATACTTCCTGAATTGCATGTATTTCTCAGTCCCAAGAGAAAATGCTAGCATGCCTTGCTGCTGTCAGTGGAGGAAGAGGGCTTAGGAATCATTCCTGGAGCAGTTCACAGAACAAAATATTAGAAGGAAAGTTAACTGATGCAGAATATTAAAAGGAAAGTTGACTGATGCAGAGGAGAGAAGACCAAATGCTGGCGGTGGTAACATCACTAACTAACTACACAACCACCATGCTGCTTATTGGTGTTGTAAGAAGACAAGCAAAAGAGACTAAAGAAAACAGAAAATCTTTATGAAGTCTGATGGGTCCAGAAAAACAGTTCCTAGGAATTTCAAGGTGAATAAAATATTCTTATTCGTAATCCACCTGTTGATAGAAGAAATTTTTCACTTAGAGAGTATCCACTTAGTGGATCCACCAAAACAGCAGAGTAACCACTGTGTCAGTGAAGGATTGAGAGTAAGCGAAATAAACTTCTTTCCTAGCTCTGTGAATCATGCATTTTCTTCTTAAGAGTCCCCATTTCAAGAAGCCAAAAAAATACCTAGGCAAAGGAAAGTCTATCAAAGTCAGATCACGCTGTAGCCCTAGTGAGTACCTGAATCCTAGAAACCCGTGTACAAAGCCTGGATATATATACCTGAAACCACCTTTACACATTGATAAAAGGGTACAAGGTGAGAACTGTGGTAAGAGCCTAGCTAAAAATAATAATACTTAGCCACTGTCCCCTGTTTGCTTCTCTATAATTGCCACTCTGGAGCCACATAGCTGGTGGTCATAAAGATTCTTAGCTTTCTCCATAGATAACTTCCCCTTTTTGAAACCTAGGGGTAGTTTCTGAGATATCTTCCAGGTCCCACATTCCAGCGGAACCACTGAGCCACCGGGACCAGCGGCCCATATGGAGGAACTGACTCAACTGGTCTTGTGACCCCCACCCAAGAACCTGGTCAGCAAAGAAAACAATTTCTACAACCCTCTGGTTCCATACCAAACACAGTCAATTGGCAGACTCAGTTGCCTATGCCAAACTGTCTTTAAAAACCTTGTCTCCCAAATTCTTTGGGAAGTGGATTTGAGAAATTTCTCCCATCTCCCCACTCAGTGCTATGCAGAATAAACTCTCTGCTGCAAATCCTGCTGTCTCAGTGTATTGGCTTCCTCTTGGGCACAGCAAGCAAATGAACCTGGTTGGGCGGCAACATACCCAGCAGCATGTGCTCCACCACTGGACTGTTGAAAAACCAGTCTCCTGAAACGGGCAACTCAGAATAAAACAACAACAGCAACAACAACAACAAAAAAAACCCTACTCTGTACTGCTGTTAACTGCGTTGTTTTACACAGTAACAGTATATTTCTGATGACTTTTAAAGTGGTTGCTAAACAGCTCACTGGTATAACGGGAAGCACAGTGGTCTCAGATTCAGGCACTACTATTAGCTGTGTGGCTTTGGGCAAGCTATGAAACCTCTCAGTCACTTTCTTCATCTGTAAAATGAGGAACAGGACTCTATCTCTATCTCTATCTCAAAAGGTTTGTTTGCAAGTGAGAGGCAGGTAGAGAGCCCTCAGCCCAGGGATCAGAGATCACAGCAAAGTAAAAGTCTCTATTATTACGGTAAATAAGGCCATTTACAAGGTAGCCTCACCTGCCCCCTTTGGCCACACCCAACTTCTCTCAGGGAACCACCATTCAATGCTCCTTCAGACCCGCAGGTTCCCTTTCCCCACATACCCTTTTCTGCCTGGCAAAACCTCCCTCATTCTTGTCCTTTATGTTGGCCAACTCCCCTGAGGCTGCTTGGCTGCTCCTTCTATGTCTATTATGTGATTATCTTTGGATTATAATTACTTATGTAAGGAGAAAGACCTTTATTTACTGGAACGAGGGGGAAGGGTGAGGACCAGCCTTATCACCAGGAGGCAAGCCAGGGGGCCACTGGCAGGGCTTCCCAGAGCCACAGGCTGGGGAGGGAGGACCCCAACCTAAAAAGAAGAGAGGGCAAGATTTCAAAAAGCCATGAGCATGAGTTACGATCCTGCCCTGTGCCAGCACCAGCCCATGTTGCCTCTAAATTTACGAAACCTCACCAAGGCCAAATGGGACTCTCCTGTGTGTGTGCATGTATATGTTCATGCATACACGTGCATGCACCTACACACACACACACACGCAGCGAACAAGAGACAAAGTGTGTGACATGAGGATGTTTGGGAAAGAATATGTAATGCTGGAAGCACTCAACTGGTAATTAGTCTGTTATACCTAAGTGTCAGAAGGGCAGCTATAGCCCATACATGCACTGTGTGGGTTACAACTCTCTACATGCTCACTTACTTCCCCCACAACACTATGAAGTTCTCATAGTGGCTAAGGAAACAGTAAGTGGGACAGTTTAGAGCACCGTGCATTCCAATCTCCTGGGAATATTATTAAACTGCACATTCTGATTCCTCAGTCCTGGGGTGGGGCCTGAGAGTCTCCGTCTCCAACCAGGGGCCAGGTGATGCCCACACTGTGGGGCCACGAAGTAGACAGGACTCAGAGAGCACAGGTGCTAGAGCCAGATACCTGTGTTCACAGCCCAGCTCTGCTATTTAATAGCTGTGTGACTGGGAGCAAGTTACTTAAGCTCTCTGGGCCTCCCTTTTCTTCCACCTGTAAAAAGGAGGAAATCAGTACCTACTTCATAGGGTAGTTATTGGGGATAAAATGAGTGAACATGTACCAGGTGCCTAAAAGAATACCTGGCACAAGAAAATGCTAGATAGATGCCAGTGTTATTATAATTAATATTTATTTCTGAGTATCTCCTGTACCTATCATAACAGGAACAATTCAAAAAAGCATAAATTAATGTTTTTGAATATTATTTGTGAATAAATTAACAGGTTTATCATATAGTATGAGCAATTAACAAAATAGAATCTACATTCAATCCTCAGAGGACTGTAATAAAAAATTGATAATACTTAAAACTAGTCATTTTAAACTGATAAAAAATTGCATTCAAATCTTCCACCTCTCTAAATTGTCACTAGGCTTCAGCTTACTATCCCTACTCCAAGACACAAACTGTTGGCACTCACTGGCCAGGCATGGCCTTTTGCCCTTTTCCAGCTAGGGAATGAAGACTGAGGCCTGACCTGGGGCTACCCAGGAAAGGGGGTTACAGAGAGGTGAGGATGGAGGCGGACAGAGAGGAAGCAGATGACTATGGGATCCAGCCAGGACAGCAGCTAAGACCCCGAGGGCCATACCAATCTCTAGTGCTGGCACAGGCCCTATGGATGCAAGAATTAGCACAGGGCCCCAACAAGCGGGCAGAGCACAGCAAAAAGAACAATGACCACTGCTATTCACCGAGCATCCACTACGCGTCAGGCCTAAATTATGTCATTCATCCTTGCAATAACTCTGCAAGGTAAACTTTATTTTCCCCATTTTGCAGCCTAGGAGGCATCCCTAGAATTGTTTAGGAAACTCATTATCCATCCTTAAATAAGTAACTCAATAGCAACTGAGCCTGGAACCTTAGGACATGGAGGGGCTCGGCTGAGCAGCACCTGATCGAGAATCAGCAGCTCCGTCTGCAGCATCTGCCCCTGACACTTCCAATTTGGAATTCATCTTGGAAATCAGTTTGTGCCCATAATGTCTTGATACAAAGGGCACACCTCTGCCACATGACCATAACTTCTTCCAGGGTCTACCCAAGAGGATCTCACATACACCTTGAGGCTTGTGTTTCAAATCAATTCCTCCATGTTTATTGAAGCAGCCATCTTCTTGTGATAAGATAATAGACATGCAGACAGAAAATTCATACTATAAAAATAGAAAATGAGGACACTGGCCAGGCACAGGGGCTCACGCCTGTAATCCCAGCACTTTAGAAGGCCAAGGCAGGAGAATCGCTTGAGCCCAGGAGTTCGAGACTAACCTGGACAATATAGTAAGACCCTGTCTCTACAAAAAAAAATTTTTTAAAAATTATCCAGGTGCAGTGGCATGCATTTGTAATCCCAGCTACTCGGGAGGCTGAGGCAGGAAGATCTCTTCACAGCCCAGGAGTTTGGGGTTACAGCGAGCTATGATCACACCACTGTACTCCAGCGAGGATGACAGAGCAAGACCCTGTCTCGAAAAAGAAAATAAGGACACAGATGCCAAGAGGTTAAATAATTTGCCCAAACCCACAAAAATACTAAGTGGCAAAGCTGGTGTGTGAACCCAGAACTGCATGAGTCTAAAGCCCAAGTGTGTGTGCCACCAGGCCATAGAGCAACAACCATAAGTCATGAGGCTGGAAGCCACGGTAGCTCTGCCCAGGCACAGAGGTGAGGTCTAAGGGTGCGGCTTCATTCCCTACAGGCAGAAATAAGAAAGAACGTGCCAGGGCCAGTGGCTCAGAGGCCAGTGGAGAGTAAGGCAGATCGTCACACCAGTATTCCACAGTGGGAACCAAAGCAGAATTTAAGTTCTCAAACAGGTCTTAGGCATGCTCCCAGGTCTGGGGCTGAGCAGAGCGTTCCCAGCAGATATGAACTATGATGCCCAGTACGGACCCACCATGGATCAGCCACTCACTCAAGTCTAAATGCTGCTGGTTGGGGCAAGGAGGGGATGACAGTAGCTGTGACAGGGCACTACCAGTATCTCACCCCAGGCCACTACAGCTCTGGGAAATTGGCATAGGTGAGCTGGAGAAGGGAACGCTATTGCTCCATCTACAAGGAACAACGAACGAGGGGTTAAAACAGGTCCATCAGAGCTAGGAGCTTTGTTATATTAATACTTGTAAAGAAAAATATTACGAGACTCGCCTGCAAACTCCCTTCGTGGGCAGGAAAACTTTTCCCTATTTTCTGTCTTTAATCATATTCAAACTCAAAGAAAGCTCCACCTTGGTTCACAATCCTGTTCTCCAAGTCCCTTTCAAATCCCCTGCAATCTGGTTTTTGTCTTGAACTACTGAAAGAAGCTACCCTTAGAAAAGGTTCCAGATTCATGCGGCCAAGTCTTGCCCCATCTGGTATAAAACCACCCCACCTTCCCACCCATTGCCTCTTCCTGTACTTTATTTCTTACAGATGAGCCTTCCTATTTACCCTGACTTTTCCCTTATTAAAAAAACCTCATCATATCTGGGTTAAACTACATACTGTAATGGTCTCACCAGGTTCCCTTCAGAAACTCTGCTCCTCTGTAGGCAATTATAAATGATTTCATTAAGCTCATACTCATGTGCTGATCAGCTCCAAACTCATTACCAAATTCTCAATTCCTTACAAGGGAAATGGCCCATTTTGGGGAACTACCTCATTCCCTATCTGCAGTAGGTTAAGCTTGCTCACTTCTCAGTGCTGATTCTCTCCTGACTCGTTTCTGTGCCTCCACAGTAGACAGCTGTCTCTATCTGATGCAGGAAAACACATTATAACATATTTTCATCCCGTCCTTGAAACACACACACGCCAGCGGCCATTTGCTCTAGCAAGCCTTCCCCATTCAGCATATACTACATTCCCAGGCCCATCTCTGTACCCTATTGTCTATTTACTGAAATTCCGTATCTGCCTTCTCGTGTATTAGAACCAAAAACATCAGTACAGATAAACAAGAAAATGTTTACAAGTGGTTATCTCTAGGGAGGAAATGGAGAAAGGGAAGGAAGCTTTTACTTCTCATTTTATGTATTTGAAAATTTTTAAACATGAATGCACAGTACTTAATTTTCACTGAATAAATACTTTTATGAAAGAACCAGTTAACTAGTATAAAAAGATGTATGTACAGAGATAGTAGTTACAATGTTCACATGGCTTGGGAAAAAATAGTAGGGATAGAAAAGAACAGGTAGACACTGGAAATACCCAAATCAATCAATAAACAGGGCTTTGGTGCAATAAATCAGAGCACATCCATAAAACAGAATACTGGGGAGCTACTAAAAATACTATACTGTCATTGAAAACACTACAATATATTAAAAGCAGGTTATGAAACAACTTGCACAACACCTTCACAGTGGGCTTACAAGACAAATTAGTCTCTCTGCTTTAAGTTTATGTACTTAGCTGTTTATCTAAAAATGTTATCATCCAGGTGTTCACCCTCTTTGTATAAAGCCTGATTTGTTCTCAATCTATGCTTGGAATAAGCCCCTGAACCAGGATAGCAGAGAAGGGGTTCCTTTAAGGAGGAAAGGCTGCACAGATCAAGTCAAAAGCCCTTTATGCTGCCCAATCTTGTGGGGAAGAACACAAGGGGGGTTATCTAGATGAGTCATCAGATCCAAAAGATGTGAATGATCTCAAAGAAAGTTCACATTTTAAAGTTTCCTACATAAGCTTTTTGAACATTCACTCTGCCCCTAGGATCAGTCCATGTGACACAAAGCAGGTCTACAGGCCCAGGGCGAGGTGCACAGCTGCCTCTGCCTAATCTCAGGTTTTTATGTTACCAAGAAGGTCTGCTCCTCACCCTCATTCCAGCTAGCTGTCTGCCCCAAGGCATTTTGATGACCAGTAGGATAATCCTGAGTGGGCAAAAAGACAAAACTCAAGTATATCCAATTCCCTGTTTTTTAAAAAGTCTCCTGGGAAGGCTGAAATTAAGAGGTTTAGGTAGTATCTGTATTTTGTATTTCTCTATCCCACTTAACAATGTGAGAAAATACGCCTACATGGGGTTGATTCAAAGCAGGAAATATACTCAGTTTTTACAGTTAAGATAAAGTTTTTGTTGCTATTGTTCTAAAAGTTACACGGGGGTAGAATATGACCCAGTAGTTCTACAAAACAGAGAAGAAAATGAAGAAATTTTTTTAACTGCACTTTCAAAAAACTTTCCCTGCATATGTCAAATCCAAAATAAAAATAAAACAACAGTACAGAGATTTGTTTAATAAGCTATAATCCTATATCCCAATTTTTAGTCATTCTATAACAAAATATTGATGACACACAAATAAAAAAGGAAATAAGTATATTAGCAGTATCCAACTGTGCCTTTATTCCAAACTTTATTCTTAAGTTTATTATATTTCATTTTCAAACAGTTAAAAAATGAAGAAATAATAAGGATTGCAGAAAAGAAATTAAGTTTTAGCTTTCATTAAGCTATTCTTTACTTATCAAATTTCAATACAAAATATCCATTAGGTATTTAATTTACCTAGTATCTTCCAGATTCAGTTTACCATGCTAAATCAGAAATGTGTCATTTGACTACTACTAAACCCAACATTTGTTTCACTCTTTGTATTGTTTAATAATTCATAGGAAAAATCTAAGAAGCCCATTAATAAATAATAAATGAAAACAAAATATCAGATTTCATCCTAGTGAGTCATATCAAAAGACGAGAATGAGATTGGGAAAACCTGAAAAACATATCCAAAGAAGAAGGCACAGAAATACTAAGTACGTTTTTGATAACCCTATTCAAAATGAGCAAGTCTCTAATTCACTGCATAGAAGTTTTAATAAACATAAAAAAACTTGTTTTCAAGTCAGATTATGGGCAAAATAATATATTTCAATAAAAGTCGTATCATGCTGAGTTCCCAAGTGCATCATCTTAGGGAAGCCCACTAGGTGGAAATCACTGCTAACAATTTGGAGGTGAGGAAACAGAGGTCAAGAGGTTAGGTAAGGTAGAACATTCCTAACCTGCTAGTCTGGGAGTTAGCCCCAGCCTGAGTGCACCCTCAGAGAGGCCCATCCTTGGAGATATAGGGCCAGTGAACTTCCACAAGTTCTTGAGATCATTCTGATGGGCATCAAAGTACAAGAACCCCTAATTTTCCCTGTGGTCTCTCAACAAAATCATCTCTGGGTGTTTATGTTGTTTCCATGTTTATAATATAAAGAAAATTATTGGTATGCTTTGAAAATATTAATAGTTCAGTGTCTTTAAGGCAATAACCAAAAATTAGTGTAAATTAGACTAGAAAACTGCATGGAAGAGAGGTGAGTTTTCCCCTTTGACTTTTCCCAGAACGAAATCTAACAAAGGCTGCCCTTGCAGTGTACAGATCTGAAAGGGATGCGCTGGAATTAGAAATAGCTTCAAGGGCCATTGAAAGATCTCCAAGGGGCACTATCATGCAATGAATCATTGCACACCCAAACCCAGTGGCGGGCCGGGCCCTGTTTCTTAAAACAAAAACAAAATACAAACAGATAGTTCACCTGTGACTGCTCTGTTAAGTAATCCTCCTATGGTATTTAATCTGCCAGTGTTTGAACAGATAATAAATGTTGTGGCTATCAAAACTAAGGAAGTAAATCAAATACAGCTGCTGGCAGTAAGACAGAACCAGTGACAATCACAATGAACTCTGCATCATGAACTCTAGCCTGCTGCCTGCTGCCGGCCCAGACAATTTGGCCCTTGGAATTTACCATCCCCAACATATATTCACTGTTAAAGAAACAACCTATTAAGCTGTTATCCTCCCTCAGTGTCGGAAATATTTGTTTAATTCTCTATTCCTATCAAATTCAAATATCGGGTCACAAATATTTCATATCCCACTTAACTGAGTAGCACAAAAACATTATGCTCTCTTCCAGAAAAGAGATTTAAGATGTCTCTCAAACTCTATCATGAAAAATGTTTCATTTCCCTATCACTTTGGTTTATCATGTGATCCTGAAAAGTCCAGTGTCATCCTTTGCTTGCATTTGATACCAAGAAATGGTCATATCATCACGGAGACAGGGTTCGGCTGGGTTTCATTGAAAGAGGTACGGTAAACTAGATTTCCACGCTCTCTAGAATATTTTGTCTTTTTTCCTCCTAATTTGTTCAGCTCAACCACATGCCAAATGGGGTTTAGAGAATTCCAGTTAAGGGAAAGTCATCTTCCTTTCATACAGCAGTGTCAAAGCAAAGAAAGGCATATTAATATATTGCCAACCTAGCCACAGTGCCACCATAGTAGGGCTTAGGAAACAGAAAGACAGAGCACTCTAATTTTTAGACTTGTGTTTCACAAGCATCTTGATGCTTGATCTAACAGGACAATGATACCAAGAGTGGAGCTAAACAGCGCCGTTGAGCATAGCAGCTGTGTGACCTCCCCCATGCCTTAGAATTTCCTGGCCAGTTTAATATCAAACCCTAATTAGATCAGCACTCCAGAAAGCCTGCCATATTTCACAAAATGTTAGAGTTCAAAGGACAAAAAATGAGGATCCCAGAGCTGCAAAAGGCCTTCAAGGTCCTCTACCTCAAACTCTTAATTTATTACAGACATATAAACTAAGGCAGAGAGCTATTAAGAGACCAGATTAAATCCACAGAGCTAGCCTGGCAACAGGGTCTCCTGAATCTTGCCACAGTGCTATTAAGCTGGCAAAATGTCACCAGTTATTCCTGTGTTAACCACCAACACAATAACAATAATGCCTTCTGAGGAAGGCAATAATGGTGTCCAAAGAAAATTCCATATTAGCACTCTGGGTAACATGCTCAATTTTCATTAAATTTGTTCCTGACTATTGCATTTCTGTTAAATCAGTTCTCTCCTGCATAACCACTGAGTAAGAACTGGCCAGATAATAAGCCCGAAATAGTTTAAGTTGCAGGCATGACACACTTTATTTACATCAGCATAGCTGAAAACGTTCGAACTCCACAGCAGTTGCTCCAAGATAAGTGGGAGTGGGGAGGCTTTCTAGAATCTTTACTCCTTAGTGAAATCATGAAAGAAAAATAGGAAAGTTACATAACTGCATTTAAGCATTTCTTATATATAATGCTATACTTTGTTTCTACTCAAATGCAAAACAAATTTGAGTAATAGTAACATTAAGTTCTATTGATGCAAAACTGGGTACACCAAGAATTTTGCTCAATAATACTCAAAAAGCTTACCTTAATTCATTCAAAGTTTGACTAGTACAAATATGAAAATATTAAAATAGGTATTTCATTTGCCTACTTCAAATCAGGGTAATTTTATGGATTAATCTAAACTTTTTTTTTAGCTGTTATAAACATTTAGTTTTACAGGAACATTAAATCTAAACCTTTAGATTTATAAGACTTAAGAGAGGTGCTCTTTAGTTATAACTCTACCTCAATATTCAGTAGACTTTTTGTTTTAGTTTGTCCAAAATTATCATCACATAAAGCTGTTTGACACGATAACAGGAATCACTTGCTTCCATTCAAGACCAAGAGGTGATGCTTCCCTTCCCACGGTGATTCCTGCCATGGAGATTTCTCAGCTATCTTTGTGGGTCCATGAATAGGGCACATCCATGATAAATAAAATCCTTCATGTGAAATTTTTTTGATTTCTTATTTTTTAAACCGATGTCTTTTTTCATTATTAGTTATAGCAATAATATGTGTATTGAGCATGTTTTATGTACCAGGCCTTGTTCTAAAGTGTTTTATACATGTTAACTAATTTAATCCTTCCAACAACCTTATAGCTAGGTAATATTACTGTTTTAAATAGAAATCCACTACCATTTCCATCTTAAGCTTACTAGACCTGGAAATTGAAGCAAAATGTACAGCCCCCAAAGAGAGAGAATCTGAAGGTAACCACTAGAAAAACAATTCTTGATTCCTTGTACAAATTTACATCCCTAGCCATCTTGCCATGACCCTGTCATGATCCTGTCATGATCCTGTTACACACTACAAATGCCCAATTTCCTTTCTCATGTTCTTGGAATGCAGGAAGAGCTGAGAAAAATGGTTTCAAACTCCAGAAGATTAATGTTTTCCTTTTAGTACAAGAATCTCTTACTTTTAAAGTTGTACATCCTATGAGAGGATCAATTCCAGGGCAGACATTACAACTCTCTTGGATTAGCACTGCTCAGTTACTGAGTCTCTTCTCAGCATTCTAAATTCTAGTTCACAGCCTCCCCTGAAGAGTCCAGAGCCCCAGGAAGGGTGAGGAGGGAAAATACCCTCTCACCCAACTCTCAGCCAAAGGAAGGGAACCTTGGTAAACTAACAGTAGGAGCGTGGAGCTGCACATGCAGTATGTACTCAACTGTACTCGACAGTGAATGAGAGCCCTTCCTAAGAACTGCTGGGTCCCAGGACTGTTTCTTTCCTTAAAAACAACAGGCGAGAGAGTTCTGTAACACCTGCATTGCAATACAGAAATTCAACGAAATAGGAGAATGACACAAAAAGTCACACTTGGGGAGGTATCATTTATTTTGGGTTTTGAAATAGGAATGTGACCAAGTGACCTCGATGAACAAGCAAAGGGAATAACATGAGTATCACTCACTGATACCATCTAAAATAACATTCTCAAGCAGTATTTACAATAAGAACGACAGCTAATAAAGTAGCCTCATTTGAGAGTACAGCTGGAGACAGAGTGATAGAAATAAATGTTGGCAGTGTAAAAACAAAATAATAACAACAACAGTTACAGCCCTTGTCCCCGTCCCTGGAGGCATTCATCACCTATCTGCACTACACACAGGGCAGAATCACTTTTGCACAAGAAGCAAATTATAAGAAGTGAAAGCTCCCCACAGTAGGGGTAGAGCAAGGGGAATCTGCTTGTTCTTTTCCAACTAGGTCAGATTCACAGAGGCGATGGGATTTCATGAGTAACTTGAGTGAAAGAAAGGTCAGATATCTGCAAGCTGAGGAGGTAAGGAAGGAGGAGGCTACAGGCAATAGGGAGCCCATCTTATTTGACATGGGGCTGGGCTGGCCTCTGCCATCATAGGATGAAGAAGGAACAGTGTGGTCCCACACTGGCTAGAGGGAGGGACCTAGGGGAGCTCAGTGGCCAAGTCCAATCAGGAGAGAGGGCAGGGTATGTTTAGCCATGTGCTTGTCCCCACCAAAATGTCTCTGCTGGCCATGCTGCTTGTGTGGTATGTCCATCTTGTGGCAATTTATGTAGCATGGCAACCTGAAGGAAAGCCACATTTTAAACAGCAGGCATTTTCTTACAAGATCAAATACTATACTATTTGTCTATGGTTACCTTTACAAATGTGTTTCTTAAAAGACAAATTCTGCCTTTATAAAGGTAACGTGGACAAATTACTTAACATTTCTGAGCCATCAGTTTTCTTACCTGTAAAACAGGAATAGAGTAGCAATTTGATGATAAATTTGTTGGGAGGGTTAAAAGCATAAATACTAGAAAAGCCAGGAAGAATTTGAACAGACAGGCCTTGCTGGGTTTAGATTATGTGCTTTTTGTCCAAACACATTTCTACACCATTGTCAATCATGTTTATGTAATGAAGCCTCCATAAAAATCCGAAAGGACAGGGTTCAGAGAGGTAGACACATGGAGGTGGACAGGAAGGTGAACAAGAACTTATCCACACGCCGGAAGGGTCACACACACCAACTCCTCAAAGACAGAAGCTCCTACACTCGGGACCTCTCCAGACCTCGCCCTATATCTCTTCATCTGGCTGTTTATTTGAATCCTTTAAAATATCCTTTGTAATAAATTGGTACATGTTTATTTTAAAAAAAAGCACAAATACTGTATTTAGCTTGGTGTCTGGAATGTAGTAAATTGTCAGCAAATGCTGGCTATTCCTTTTTATTTTGCATTATTTCTCAAAATCCCTTGAAGGACCAGAATTTAAAACTCTATGTATTGATCTACCTTTTCAATGATCAGTTTATGGGCTGTTTCCATCGTATCCTACTGCCAATACAAAGAGACTAAAGATTAGTTTTCACAACTGACCAAAATAAAACATAACTAGAAAAGCACATCTATAGCCCCAAGCCATAAAACATACTGCTAAAATAATAATAAATGACTTTCAGATTGCACAATATTGTGGAGTACTTTGGCCTATTCACTAATGTGAAAAATGTAGGACTTCCTTTGAAAGTTATGGAACTGATAAAATGTAAGAATGATTATATGTAAGTCTGATAAATATTTTTTAAGAAACTAACTTAGGGTAAATTATTTGCTAAGGTTAGGGATTTTTTTTTTTTTTAACTGGGCCATCACTTCTTGGCCAAGATGTCTGTTGCTAACGTCCTCTAAGGTCAGTCACAATCTAATGCCATTAACAACTAGGCAGGTGAGGCAAATGCAAGAAGCCATGGGTACAGTGCGGGGCAACAGGGAGCAGTAGAGACTGTGGCCAATCAAATGCAGCAGGGAGGAGAGGAGACCACTAGAGCTACACAAAACAAAATGCACTCGCAGACTGATTTCAACCCCAAAAGTAGCAGTTTGCAACGCCTGACAAACTCCTCGGTTCTTCGATGATTTCCCCCTTTACCCAACACAGAGGTACTCCAAACTGGTCTTATACTTAGTACTAAGTACTAAGACAGTGCACTGAAAAGAGAAATAAAGAAAGAAATCAGCACTTTATTGTACATGTAATGTGAGCCTCGATATCACTATTTTTCAAAGGTGTGGTATATTTCCAAGGTGTGGTTTATAAACACCTGCATCACAATCACACAGGAGAGGGTCCCAGAGAGTTCAATATTTAATAAGTTTCCCAAGTGATTCTTCATACACTAAAGAGAACCTTTTTGTCCCTATAATTTACTTTGTAAAATTTTTCTCTTCTATTTACATTGTTCTGTCATTCCAAAGTCTCTTGCTTCATTTAAGTTTCCCAACTTTCAGTCTATGATAAAACATTTGCTTTTCTTCTGGTATATGCTAATCCAAAGAATCATTAGTTTGCAACTATCTGTTTTATCATATTTTCTATATACAGCTTTTATTTTTTATATGTTTTAGTTTATCCTTCATACTTAGAGATAATGTGAAATTTGTAAGTATTAAATGTGTGATATTCAAAATCTCCATAAAATACAAATAAAATCTTTAAATAAAAACAGATTGCCATTCTAAGTTAGAATATTATAAAAATAGTTCCACAGATAAATTTTCTACACTATCATTTGCAAATTTTAATCTGCATAAAAGTATGTTTTTGAGGAAATAGCTCAAGTCAGTTTTTAATATTTTTAGCAAAATATTATAGCACAATCTATTTCCTTCACTTACTGCTTTATACCTTCAATTATTTATTTCTATAATTACTTAGAATCATTTTTTTCTCTCTACTCTGCACAGTATTTAATATTTCACCATTATTCAAAAGAAAGCATTAAAAAAAAGTCAAGAGTTTCTCCTTTCCAAATAACTGCTGACAAATCTAACCTGTTTATACTAATCAGTTTTTCTACAGAGAAATTTTTAGAAACTAAGCATGTCAAGATTCAGACCCAAAGAAAAGATGACACTGTAATTCTGGGAATCCTCTGTATTTTGCCCACGCTGCACCCTCTTGGGTTGTAAAATGTGAACGGTGGAAGCTAAGTGGGACCTGTTGTATCACCTCCACCCTCCAAAAGAGGAACAAAGGTGGGATAATAAATAGATTCCCTGCCTCTTCATTCAATACCACTTATTTCCTTTTTTATTCATGTAGGTATAACATTGAACTTATTGAGTCAGTTGGAATGTAAGAATTATCCTTAACCTTTTAGGTATTAGAAAAGAATGGGTACAGCTTTAGTCTTCTTTACTATTACGGTCAAGGAAGCTTTAATGCCACTTAAAATGCCCAATGGAATCCTTCTGCTCTTTCTTTTCAAATCTTTCTTTTCCTTCAATTTTACTACTCCCTTTATTTCCTTCTCTTTCAACCCTCTCAAAAATCAAAAGACTGGCAAAAGGGCTGATATTAGTTGGTTATGACAGACATCCCTTTCTTTTCTTACTTCAAGTCCTAACTTTAACTTAATACATTTGGCTTGACTGTTCTAAGAAATTAATTTTAATACTTTTAAATATAATTTTAAAATGCTTTAAAATAGACTTGGGATTCTGTTTTTATTCAAGCATGGAGAGGCCAACAGATCCAGAGATGACAGCCATGGAAAGGACAGATGCCCAAGAGGCGGCAGCATCCCACACCACGCAGGGCCACACGGGGGAGGACCAAGGCCTGTGAGGAGGCAGAGGGAGCGAGGGGAGAGCATGGGCCAGAGCCTTTACTGTGGTTTTCTCAGGAAGAAACAGGCAAGGCAGGGTAGAATTAGGATTGGCTAGTTTGGATAATTTCCATGGGCTCAGAGGTGTAGGGATGCAGTAGTACCTGGCCTTAGAGTGAGATTACAGTGGGGAGACAGTGACTCAACCTGTGAGAGCTAAAGGGGCAGCTGGTGGGTACAGCTCTGAATTGGTTGGTTTGCATATGAAAAGCACACTCACAGGGGAGTCACTTATTAACCCCAGGAGTTAGTTGGGAGGGGCAGTGTCTCCAGGATTAGCAAGGTCCCAAATGCCAGATCATCAGGAATACAGAAAATAAGAAAATATATTTAATATAAAATATCATCTGTAAAAAATAGGAAAACTTAGCTAAATTAAGACCACAGAGAAGCCAAAGTACCATTTTAGCCGATACATGAACTTTCCATTCACTGGCAGTAGGATAAGTAGAAAAATGAGAAACTTTAGAGTTCATGTCCTTTCACATATTTTTCCATGCCTGTCTTTTAAATGAGATGCTAATGAGCATAGAAATCAACCATTTCTTAAAAGATATGAGACAATATTTACATGAAATGGCTTTTATTTATTTATTTAAATAACTTTTTGAGACAGGGTCTCGCTCTGTCACCCAGGCTAGAATGCAGTGGTATGATTATACCTCACGGCAGTCCCAAACTCCTGGGTTCAAAGGACCCTCCTGCCTCAGCCTCCTAAGTAGCTAGAACTACAGGTGTGCACCACTGTGCCCGGCTAATTTTTTTTTTTTTTTTTTTTTTGTAGAGACAAGGTATCACTATGTTGCCCAGGCTCTTCTCAAACTCTTGGCCTCAAACGATCCTCCCACCTTGGCCTCCCCAACGTGCGGAGATTATGGGCCAAAGCCACCATACCCAGCCATGAAATATCTTCAATACATTTCATTATTTGAAACACATAGTTCAGATTCCAACAGTTTAAATCACTCTTCTATTTAAATGTAATATCTGGTAACATTTTTATATATAAAATTAAAATAACAAAAGGAAATGCTTTTAGAACCTAATTGATATTAGCAATTTGAATTTATACTCACTTAAAATCAACAATGGAAAACAACTATAAAATCAAATAAAATATACACTATAATTGTTTTAAGACCACAATATAATTGTTTTAAGACAACAGGCAGCACAGGGATACAAATAAGGTAAATCCTACAATTGCCCCCAAATAACTGATTGCCCCCAAATAACCGCCTGAAACAGTTTCTACACAACAACAGGGCAAGGAAGATCCCAAAACACAACCCAGAGCTCTCAATGGGTGGAGAAAACAGAGATCTAAACTCAGGAAGGCTGAGAAGGATAGATTTCACCTGACAGATTGCTGGAAAGAACGGCACAGAGAGAGAGAGAGAGCTCTTAAGAAGTGCAGAGGGGTGTCCTTGAACCTTCAGCTCAACAATTATCTGTGAATGAGCGGCATGAAATGCCATGAGGCTTGGGAAAGAAACACAGGAAAGTGCAGTCTGAACAATTCCCAAAGTTAACAAAGATTCATGGTCCCACCAGGTCAGAAACGGTTACTGAGTTTTCTGAAGAGTATCCCCATAGTTGGGAAGTTTAAGTAACTAGAAAATACAGGCTACTTTAAACTTACTCTAACAAAGCCTAAAAGCAAACCTAAAAATTATTGAACTAATCCCAAGTAAATCAGCTGCATGACAGAACAAAGTCTACCACTATTTAAAGGAATCCAAAAAATCCAGCAATCAACAATGTAAGATTCACAATGTCTAGCATCCTATCTAAAACTAGTAGGCTCATAAAGAAACAGGAAAAGATGACCTATAACTATGAGAAAACTCAATAAAATTAGACCCAGGAAAGGCAAGAATGTTGGAATTAGCAGACAAGGATTTTTTTCTTAAAAGCTATACTAATTAGGTTCCACAAGCTCAAGAACATAAAGGAATACATGAACATGATGAAGAAAGAAAGGAATATATATACACACATGTATATTTTTAAAAAACCAAATGGAACTTCTAGCACTTAAAAATATAATATCTAAAATAAAAAATACAACAGATGGAAATAAGAGCACATGAAACTAAAAAGAAAATTTTTGTGAACCTGAAGACACAGCAATAGAAATTATCAAAAATGAAGCACAGAGAGAAAAAAGACTGGAAAAAACAGTCTCTGTGATGTGTAGAACAATATCAAGTTATCTAACATACTTGGAATGTGAGTTCTAAAAGGAGAGAAGAGAAAGGTAGAGACATAAAAAGAAAATATTTTGAGAAATAATGTCTAAAAATCTTCCAAATCTGATAAAAACTATAATACCACTGATCTAAGAACCTCAATAAACATCAAGCAAAAGAAACATTTAAAAATCACCTGAGGCAGTTCATAGTCAAAGTGCTGAAAACCAGTGCTAAAGAGAAAATCCTAAAAGCAACCAGAAGGAAAAAGACACATTACATGCAGAGACCCAACTATTCATTGCCTACAAGAAACACTTTAAATATAAACATAAAAAATGGTTTTTAAAAGTGAAAGGATGGGAAAAAAGATACACCATGCTAACATTAGTCAAAAAGTTATAGCAGACATATTATCAGATGCAATCAATTGTTAATGCAAATAATATTGTTAAAAATAAAGAAGATAACTTCATAATGATAATGAAATCATCTTTACAAACTGATAAAGGGGTATAAGGTGAGAACTGTGGTAAGGGCTTAGTAAAAAATAAGGCACAGGCCTAGCTAAAAATAATGATAATAATTACCCACTGTCCCCTGTTTGCTTCTCTATAATTGTCACTCTGGAGCCACATAGCTGGTGGTCATAAAGATTCTTATCTTTCTCCATAGATAACATCCCCTTTTTGAAACCCAGGGTTAGCTTCTGAGATATCTTCCAGGTCCCAAGTTCCAGTGGAATGGCTAACCTACCCAGACCAGTGGCCCATACCGAGGAACTGAGTCAACTGGTCTTGTGACCCCCACCCAAGAACCTGGTCAGCAAAGAAAACAATTTCTACAACCCTATGGTTCTGCCCCAAACACGGTCAATTAACAGACTCAACTGCCTATGCCAAACTGTCTTTAAAAACCCTGTCTCTCAAATTCTCAGGGAGGTGGATTTGAGAAATTTCTCCCATCTCCCCACTTAGTGCTATGTGGAATAAACTCTTTCTCTGCTGTAAACCCTGCTGTCTCAGCATATGGGGCTTCCTCTTGGGCAGCAGGTGGCAACAATAAAAGGGTCAACTAATCAAAAGGAGGTAACACTCTGAAATGTTTAGGTATCCAATAACAGAGTTTCAAAATATAAGAAGCAAACAATGACAGAACTGTAGAGAAATACATCAGTCCATAATTACAGTCAGAGATTTCAATATCCCTTTCTCAACAATTAATAGAGCAGTGGTAGACAGAAAAGCATTGAAGATATAGAAACCCTGAAGAACACTATTACCCACTTAACCTAACTGATATCATAGAGCATTTCCTCCACAAAGTAAACATTATTTTCAAGTACACGCGAAACATTTATCAAGAAAGATCTTATCGACCATATTCTGGACTATAAAGCCAGTCTCAATAAATTTAAAAGGATTCATACAAAATATGTTCTCTGACCATAATGGAACTAAAAATCAGTAAAAGAAAGATATCCAAAAAAATTTCCAAATATTGCAAACTAGAAAACACTTCTAAATGACACAAAAGGAAAAAGAGAAATTAGAAAGTACTAGGAACTGAATAATAATGAGAACACAATATATTAAGTGTGAGATGCTACTAAGAAAGTACTTAGAGGAAAATTAGTAGCATCAAACACCAATATTAAAAGAAAAAAGAAAGGTCTCAAATCAATGCCCTTGGTTTCCACCTTAAAAAACTTAAAAAAAAAAAGAAGAGCAAATTAAATCCAAAATGCAAAAGAGAAAAAAATTACAAAGATCAGAGTAGAAATCAGTCGTTGACCAATTAATAAAGATAAAAATATATGATCATCTCAACAGAAATAGAAAAAGCATTTGAAAAGATCCCACATCTATGTCTTATAAAAACTCATCAAACCAGGAATAGAAGGGAATATCCTCAACCTGATAAAAAGCATCTACAAAAAACCTACAGCTCATATCACACTTACTGGGAAAGACTGAATGCTTTCATCCTAAGATCAAGAATAAAATGAAGATGTCCTCTCTTACCATTTTTACTAATAACATACTAGAAGTTCTAGACAATGCAATAAGGAAAGAAAAAGAAATGCAAAGCATCTAGACTGGAAAGAAAGAAGGCTTTATTCACAGATGATATGATCATCTGTATGAAACAAATCAAATACAAAAAACACCTAACAGAACTAATAACTGACTTTAACAAAATCTAAGGTCAATATTCAAAAGTCAATCCTATTTCTATATACTGGCAATGAACAACTGAATAGTAAATTTTTTTAAATACCATTATAATAGCATCAAAACTATAAAATACTTAAGGATAAATGTAACAAGGATAAATGTGCAAGACCTGTACAAAACACTGCTGAGAGAAATTAAAGAAATACAGTGTTCACGGGTTGAAGGGCTAAAAATTGTTATGATGTCAGTTCTCTCTATTTTGATCTAGAGAGTTAATTCAATCTCTACAAATATCCCAGAAGACTCTTTTGCAGAAACTGACAAACTGATTATAAAATTCATATGGAAATGCAAGGACTTAGAAGACCCCAAACAAATTTTAAATAAAAACCAACAAAGTTGGAGGGATAACATCTGATTGTAACAATTATTAAAAAGTTGCTCTAATCAAGACTATGGTACTGCCATTGAGATAAACAGATCCATGGAATATAGAGGCCAGAAATGGACCCAGATGTATACAATTATATATATTTATGTACATATAAAATGACAATTTATACATATATATAATGACAACAATTAATTATGGACAAAGTGCAAAGGTAACTCGGAGAAAAGATAGCCTTTTCAACAAATGGTGCTGGAACCACAGGCTATCCATATACATAAAAAATAAACTTTGATCCATAATTCACACCATCTATAAAAATTAACTCAAAAGATTTTCTCCTATGTTTTCTTTTCAGATTTTTATAGTTATAGGTTTTCTATATATCTAGAAGAAAACAAAGTAGAAAATCTTCATAACCTTGGGTTAGGCAAAAGATTTCTTGGATATGGCACCAACTGCAAAGTCCATAAAAGAAAAAAACTAAGTTGGATTTCATCAAAATTAAAAACTGCTTGTCAAAAGACACTCTGAAAAGATTAAAAAGACAAGCCACAGACAGGGAGAAAATATTTGCAAAACATACATCTGGACTTATATCTAGAAAATATTAAGAACACCCAAAACTCAACAATAAGAAAACAAGTAATCCAAAGAAAAAAATGGGCAAAAGATTTCGCACTGCAAGAAAATTATACAGATGGCAAATAAACACATGGAAGACTACTCAACAACATTAGTCATTAGGGAAATGCAAATGAAAGCCACAATGAGATAATACTTTACACCTATTAAAATAACAATTTTTTAAAAGACTGACCATAGCAAGTGCCCGCAAGGATGTGGAGCAATGGGACTCTCATACATTACACTGTAATGTGCACTGTATGTGTATGTGAAACTCTCACACACTATAAAATTTTAAAAACCACTTTGGAAAACAGGTTGGCAGTTTCATGAAAAGTTAAACATACATCTACCATGGGATCCAGCCATTCCATGCTTTCGTATTTACACAAGAGGACTAAAAGGCACATGTCCATATAATGATCTATACATGAATGTTCACAGCAGCTTTATCTGTAGTAGCCAAAAACAAGAGGCACTCAAAGTCTCTATCAATAGGTGAATGAATTTAGAAAATGCAGTATATCCACACAATAGGATATGTCTCAGCAAAAAAAGGAGCAAACTATGGATACATGCAACAATACGGACAAATCTAAAAATAATTTTACTGAGTGAAAAAAGGCAGGCAAAAGTGGACATACTGCAAGTTGCCTTATGTATAAAACTCTATGAAGTGCAAATTAGTCTGGGATGACAGGAATCTGATGAGTGTTTCCCCAGAGGGGAGGTGGGCGGATGGATGGAAGCGGGGTACAAAGAGGCACAGGAAACTTTTGGGTTTAATGAATATATTCATTATCTTAATGGTGGTGACGGTCTCATGGATGCATATAAGTGACAAAGCATCAAATTCTACATGTTAAATATGTACAGCTTACCCTATACCAATTACATCTAAAAAAAAGCTGCTACAAAGTGTTATTATAACAAACTATAAGGGCCCATCTAAATTATCATTTACTGGGATATTATCTATAAGTGGAATATTTTGCTACATATGTTTTTGTTTATAATAGGAGTTTACTAAGTTGAAAAGCATACTTTAAACTTTTTAAAGGTAATTATTCCCCAAAGGAATAAAATTCATTTTCCTTAGACTTGGTTTACTACAGCAATGCCTCACTACAGCAGAAACACTGAATCTTATTACTAGCCAAAACTTCACCAGAGGGAAAGTAAATAGGGCATTAATAAACATTAAAACAAAGTTTATTCATCATAAAGTCAGGAAACTCAATGCTAAGATACCCATGAGGGGAAAGAGATAATGAATTTGTGGAAAATAATAATATTCAGCCTGCGACTACAAAACTGCTTCTTGAAATGAAATAATGCTTTGTGCTGGTGATGGATGGACTGTGGACCCGCCATCCTCCTAGTCTGTGTTCTTGCTCAGTATCTCAAAGTGCTTTCTCAACAGAGGTCAAAGGCCTTTTCCTCTGACTGCACTGCCCGCCACGCCCACTGCCTCTGCCATGGTCTGCACGGATTCCTGACCCGGGTCCTTTATTGGCCTGGGTGTGGGCAGTCCATCAGCTGCCACTTGGACCCCTCTTTTACAGCCTCTCTCAGAAACTCATTCTTCATCACTCTCCCCACAGGCTGTACTTTTTCAGTTCTTTTAAGAATCCCTTCTGCCTTTCAAAACTTGGACTTTTACCTCCATGAGAAATTGTGAAGGTGAACCACCTTTTTTTAATCCCCAAGTGCCTCTCAGGAAAGAGGATGCCATACCAGTGTTGCAGAGTGGGAAGCTGCCCCATCCTGGGTGCACTGACACTCCTGGTGGTCTGACAATGGCTTCTCATGTGGAGGGAAAGATTCTGTTTCCTAGGTCAGATCCAACCAAGGTCACTCCACACCACCAAAGTCATCTGTCCCCAGGATACAGCTTTTGATACTTTAGGCTTCCGTCATCTGCTGTGTCTACAACCAGCCCCTCTCTCCATCAAAATCTAGCTCCTAGTCTTGTTGACAGAGCTTCATTCCAGCCTTCTCTGTGTTCAAGGTATCCTTTTCTTGTGCTCAAAGTTTCCCCTTCTTAGCCACTCTTAGATCAACAAAAGGAATTCAAACACTTAAGCATGCTACAACTTGGATAACCCTTAAAAACATCATGGTAAGTCAAGGAAGCCAGACACAAAAAGCCATATATTGTATGATTCCATTTATATGAAAAGTCCAGAATAGGCAAATCCATAGGCATAGCAAGTAGACTAGGTTATCAGGGGCCAGGAGGAGGGAGAGGTAGGGGTGACTATTAACATGCACAGGCTACTCTTTGGGATGATGGGCATATTCTACAATTAGATAGTGGTGATGGTTACACAACTCTGTGAATATATGAACTACTGAACTGTATGCTTTATAATTACATTTTATAATTCAGCAGTTAGTATGCTTATAAAACCACTGAACTGTACTTTAAGATGGTGAATTTTGTTATATAAATTATATCTCAATTTTTCTAAAAAAGAGAAAGAACTGAAACTGTAGAAAGGCAGAAGCAAAGATATTAAGGATATTATCTGCTTAGTATAAAGTATTTTAGGGTCACTTCAGATGAAATTAAGTCCCTACAGGCTAAACGAACCACTAAATTCAAAAGGTGAATTATATTCCTCTTTTCTCTCTAGAGAATTCAAAAAACCAAAGATTTCAAGTGTTTTCTAATTCTTACACAAATGAAAATAAATGTATCAAGATGCCTAAGTGTTCATTTACCATACGGTTTCCTTCCTCTTGGACTCTAAAGTCTATCTGGAACAACCTAATGCAATAGCAAAGGAAAAATAAGTAATTTAAATTAGACTGTTAGACAAGGCAGTGACATTCGATGTATTTAATGTATTTCCCAGACACTGTCTCAAATGCTTTCCATTTCCCAATCAACAACACTGCTCTGTTCTAATAGATCTGACCATCAGATGTAATTGGCCTTCAATTACATTTCATTCCAAGTTAATCTTCATAAGTGTACCAAACCACAGGAAAGGCAATGCTGTTTGCCAAAGCAGAGACACTAATACGCTGGGCCTCTTAAAGATAACTCAGGGAGAACAACAGGGCCAGCATTCACTAGGTGAGTAATCCCTAAGTGCGAGGATGTTATGAGAAATCACCTCCTGTGGGCAAGTTGATTCCACTCCCACAAAGGCTGGGGGAAGTGATGCCACCGGCATATGCAGCTACATGAGAACCCCTTAATGGACAGTGCTCTTCTCCCCAGTGATACGTGATTGCAGAGCACAAGAGCTTACTCCAAATAAAAATATTTCCGATGAATCACGGGAGGACTGCACTTGCTCCCTGAAGAAATCAAAGTATATCTACTCTTTGAGGCTTGGCCTCGGTCTGTTATTTCTAAGCTCAGGGAAATACTGTAAGTCCTTCATGAGGCAGCCAAGCAGTACATTGGGTCTTGCTCAACTTTCCAGTTGCTCCTGTTGGCTTTGTCACCTGCAGGTGGGAAATACAACTGTGGCTCTCTTAATGATTTCACACTCCTGTGATTCCCTGTAATTTTCTAACACACCCGAATTACTATCCAGGGCCCCAGAGCAGCAATTTAAAAACTTCTGCCGGACTGAAAGTTAATGCAACCATCAGACTTTCCAATTTCAACTCGGGAATTAGCTTGTTTACTGCCCAAGATCTTACCTCCTTATACAACTAGCCCAATGTGCCTGCCAATTTACCATTTCCTGAAAAATAAAATGAAGGCCAACTTGTAAATAGAAAAGTCATAAATGTAGATGTTCGTGTGAGGCGATAAAAAACTTAGAAGTCCAATCCTTCATTCACAGTAAAGGAGAAAAGTGGTGGAAGAGAGAGTATACTACCACAGATATGAATAGATTATACATATATTGTATATATTAGTATATGAGTTTTACTAATATACTAAGAGTTTTACATCTCAGCAAAATGTTTTTCAGTAGTTTCAGCAGCACTGGAAAACATCCCAGCTTACTTTCTAGCCACATCAACAGTTCAATCCTATGGATTTTCCAGGAAATCTGATGCAGTTCTTTCTTTAAATATATGAAGGCACCACATTCATTTTTTTCATCAGGCATGTACTGAGCTCCTACTAAAGGTAAGGCAAAAGGAGTGAAATCTTTTCTCAGTCTCAGGCATGTATCCGTAGATAGATAGAACCAGTAACTGTTTCTCTAACTCATCAAGTTCTTCATGAGCAACTTTGTGAGTTAAAGGTGTGAACTTTGTTATGAAAGCGACTCAGTCACAAACCCCTCCTTCTCTACTCTGCCCTGTGCTCCGTTACAAACCGCCAACCTGCATTACCTCTGCCCCGACACAAGTTTTCTTCCCCAGTTTGATTCACTGTCATCAGAAGTTACCAAAAGGCCGAAATACACACATCATAAGAGAAGCTCTCAGGGCCTTTCAAAGGCAGTAGTGTAGGCCACAACCAACACTTAGGTGATGGCAGGGGTAGTCCTTCTCCCATTCTGCCAATACACCCTTGAAATATTACCTCTAAAAACGCAGACTGCAGTTTGGCTAAGAGGTTATATACATGTGCATACAGTAGGAAAAGAAATACATCATCTTCACTTTTTTCATGAAAAAAAATAATAATAAAAGGGGAGGTATATTCTTTTTCTGGGTGTTCCACATTCACATTTATCCACATCTTACAGTGAATACATTACTTGGAACATTTATAACCCAGTCCTAGTGAAGAGCTAAAAACAGTTGATCGATAACTCATTTTTCCATTTGGACCTAGCAGGTTTGGCCATTTCTAGAACAAGCAGGTATTGCAGAACTATCTCTTAAAACAGAAAATAACATGTCTCCTAAATGTGCTAGCATAGAGTTTAAAAAAAAAAAAAAAGGCCCTATACCCATGATTTTTCAGATTTCAGTGAGTCCACCTTTGTCAAACAGAACTTTCTACAATCATGTAAATGTTCTTCATCTATTTGGTCTTTATCCGTGTTCTTTAACAGTGACTACCCACATCTGCCTATTGGGCATTTGAAATGTAACGCAATTGAGGAACCGGATTTTTCATTTTTATTTAATTTTAGTTCATTTAAATGTAAACTTCCACATGTATTTAGTTACCACATTAGCACAGATTCAGATAGCTGAAGTTCCTGATACAGGGGAACGAGTATCACGGAAACAGACTGGGTTCAAGTCCCAGGTCTGCCACTTACTACCTATTGACCTTGAGTAAGCTATTTAAATTCTCTCCCATTTCCCCGAGGGCAAAACAGCATGTTACTGGGAGAAATGTTATGAAATTAAATACGGTAAAGTAAGCAAAGCCTCTTTTCAGTCCACGTTAGTTCCTCTGCTGTCAATGGCAACACTGGTCTGAAGATAAAATGACACCTTCCCAACTGATGCTCCGGAAGAGAAAGCAACCAGCAGACCAAAGCCTGGAATAATAAACTGCTAATGGTCGTTTGTTTCTAGAAGGTGAAATTGAAATTTTCCATCTCTATTTTACTTTTGTACTCCTTGAATTGTTTTTTCCACATATAACAAATTTTACTTTGATTAAAAAAAAGAAGAAGAAAAACACAGGTTTAATAGCCCTAATCCAAAATGCCCCAAAATCCAAAACTTTCTGAGTGCTGTTCAAAGAAAATGCTCACTGGAACATTTTAGAGTTTGGATTTTCAGATTAGGAATGTTCAATCAGTACGTACATAATGCAAATATTCCAAAATCTGAAAAAAATCAGAAATCCGAAACACTTCTGGTCCCAAGCATTCTGGATAAGGGATACTCAACCCGAAATTTAAAAAGTGTTACTCCAAAGTTTTGACTTTTCCTTCTGGTATTCTCAAGGCAGGGATAGTGGCAAGGAAGACATAATTTACATGTCAGTTCGTCAGCCTTGAGCAGACAAAAGGGAAAAGAGTGTGAAACTGGCGACCAGGCCTTAAGCCTCTGAGACCTGCCCAGGTGAAATGTGGTTAGTTATTAACAAGGTGAACCTCCGCGCCTGCCATGGTCCACGTTTCCCCTATCCATGCCAGTCAGGGAGACACACTAAATTACCCTGAGGTAATTTTCTTTTAGAAATCTATCAGTAAAGGTAAATGATACTCTCACTTCTTGTAAATTAAACATTTATGGAGGCAATTTGGCAAAAACATATATTTAAAAATACTCATTGCCTTTTGATCCAGTAATTACATTTGTAACACTTTGCCACAAGAGGTAGAAAATCAGATAATTAAGCAAAGATGCCTATAAAGGAATGATCATTCAACAATTTAAATAGTAAAGCAAATTGGAAACAATCAAATATTAATTAACAGAGAACTGGCTAAATAACTATATATTTATATAATGAAATATTATGCAACCCATAAAAATGATGTCGATTTATTCTAATTGATGCAGAAAGATGTTCAAAATGTTACAAAATAACACAAAGAATAGAATAGCATCAGTGAAGAAAACTTATGTAATTTTTGTAGACTTGTATATATGTGTTCACAGGAAAAATGCTTAGAAGGACATAAACTATAATGTTAAAAGTACTTTTCACTGGAGAGTAGGAATCCAGGTAATTTGTCTACTTACTGGTCATCTGTCACATTCTAAATTTTCTCCCTATAATACTTATACAGTATTAAATAATAAGAAAGAAGGAAGAATAAATAAAAGGCTGCCACTGGTATTGATTTTATAGGTAAGTTCTGCCAAACCTTCAAAGACCAAGTAATTCCTACAGGATTTATACTCTTCCATAGCACAGAAAGAAATGGAAAATTTTAAAATTTATTTTATCAGGTTAGTATAACAAAAGATACTAAAGAAAATCTAATTTATGAATATAAACATAAAATCATGACAAAAACAGAAACTAAAATTCAGTAATATATTAAAATAACAGGGATTCTAGTAATTCAAGAATGCTTAATATTAGAATACATAGTGGCCGGGTGTGATGGCTCACATCTGTAATCCTAGCACTCTGGGAGGCCGAGGTGGAAGGATCCCTTGAGCTCAGGAGTTTAAGACCAGCCTCACCAAAAGCGAGACTCTGTCTCTACCAAAAATAGAAAGAAATTAGCCAGACAACTAAAAATAAAAAAAATTAGCTGGGTGTGGTGGGGCGTGCCTATAGTCCCAGCTACTCAGGAGGCTGAGGCAGGAGGATCGCTTAAGCCCAGGAGTTTGAGGTTGCTGTGAGCTAGGCTGACGCCATGGCACTCTAGCCCAGGCAACAGAGGGAGACTTCGTCTGAAAAAAAAAAAATTAGAATGCTTAGAGAAATAAGTTGTCACATAAGTCAAAGTTGGAAAACCAAATAACCATCTCGATATATATGTAGTCTTGACTCTATTCCTGATTTTAATGCAAAATAAGTGTAGTAAACCAGGAATAAAAGTAACTATCATTAGTGAAATAATAACATTAAATTCGAGACTGAAATAAGGATGTCTGCTGTGGTGATAATCATTGAATATTATACTGGAAGTTCTTGCCAAAATAATAAGAATTAAAATGATATTTTCTTAAAAAAAGAAATAACTGAAAAACTATTATAGAATTAAGAAACAAATATTCCACAAATATTTATTGTGCATGCACCATGGTAAACATGCATGACAGGTGCTAGGGATGTAATGGGGAATAAAAAGAGGGACCTGGGATATACTTTAAAGCCCAATAAAGAATAAAAGAAAAATATAAGTTTCTCATACTTTTTTTCCTGTGCTCATGAATAGAACAAATGCAGGCAACATCAGTTTCCATTTTCAGGCAATTCAGTAAATGGGCTTCATAAACCCACTTACAAATGTATAAAAATCAACAGCTTTTCTATAATGAGCAAACATCAGATACAAGATATAATTTAAGAATAGTCTTATTCACTATAGCAATCAAAAACAAAATATAAAATAACTAGAAATAAATTTAACAGGAAATGTGTAGGACCTATATAAATAAAAGTACAAGATTTCACTTACTGAGGCAAAAAAGAGAAGGCGTTCAAAAAAGAAAGGAAAAAAAAAAAGCAAAGTATACCACGTTCCTGGATTGTAAAAGTGTAAATTTTCCCAAAATTTATCTGTATATTTAGCACAATCGCATTCAAAATACCAATGGGATTTTTTTTTTTTAGAAGTTGACAAAATGATTCTAAATTTCATGTGAAGAAGAAATGTGTGAGAATGGGCAAGAAGGTTTGCTCCTAAAGAGAACTCACGATCTCATCCCCACGTCTTCAGGCACAAGTGGGCTGAGAGCCTGGCTCTACTCCAAGGCCCCTCTTCCTGTTTTGCAGGTGTGGCTCTAAAGGCCGGGGCATGTTTTCTATGCAGCCAGTGTATGTCCTTGTCTTTGTCAACCACTCACTTCGGAGCAACTCCTCCCAAAAGGTCTACTGTGTGAGACAGGGCTGTCAGCACAAAGACCAGAAATTCATCAGGAAGACTTCAAAAGCACACTGAGATTCAAGTCAATTCTTTAATGGAAACATGGAAGGAAGAGGCCAGTGAATTCATTTTCGGGGTCTTCATGCTCAATATTAAAGATTTCTAGGAAACAAAAACACTGAGCAATTAATGCAAGTCTTTATTTGGCTATTATAAGATAGTAAGGTAAAATTCAATTTTCTCATATGATGAAGACTATATATTTGGATTCCTAAGAAAACTTGGAAACCAGTAATATTTAGTAGTTACATTTGCATTTCCTTTAATTTTTAATGGAATCTTGGAATATAACTCATTCAATCACTACATCCTCCCAGCGCTTCTCAAGTTGATGAAAATTCAGCAAACATGAGCTTGGTTAAGCCTGTTTTACAGACACAGATAATGAAACTTTAAGAGATGGAAGGACTTGCCATATATCACTAAGCAAGTGAGCTGCAGCTGAGGCTGGGGCTGAGCTTTCAATATCTGGGTCTGAAATAGGGGTCCTCCCAATGTCCCCATTCATTTCCACAGCCATGGAGCTGATAAGGTCCAGAGTGTCATAAAGTTACGAGCTTCTACCCCTAGGCACACAGTCAGCTGCATTCTGTTCTGAAACTACAGGCCCCATGCCCAAGCCTGACCAGACAGCTGTCTTTAAAATTTCAATACCCATTGCTCCAAAAGGGACTGATGATAATAATTAACACGCACCATGCTTACCATGTGCCAGAAACTATTCTAAGGACTTTAAGGACACATACTCATGTAATTTTTACAGCACTCCTTATGAAATACAATCATACCCAATTTATAGATGATAAAACTGAGGCACAGAGAGGTCACCTAACATCCTGCAGACCAGAGGGCAGCTCACGGCAGAGCTCAGGACCTCTGCTCCAAGGCCTGTGCTTTCACCCAGGGTGCAAGGCTGCCCAGCGCCTGCTCCATGCCTGCTCACACAGATCTCCATCTCTCTCTACACCCCACGGCCAGCTAAAAGGACTTTTCTGTAATGAGAAGATATGCATAGGATGGCCCAACCTAAACTACCTGTGATAAGACTTAATTAATACAAAGTGCAAAGCATGGCTAATTGCATACAAAAATAGGTAAATCTTCATTGTACTTTGTTGCACAGCTTAAAAATACTCTTATATAGTGTTTGGAATTATTCAAACTATTAAAAACCTACCAGAAATTAATAAAGTGGACTGTGAAGTCTTAGTTCAGTTTCAGCTGTGACAACCCCTCTCTGAATTGATACAGCCTTCCTTCCTCAGATGGCCCTTGGTGCTCCCTGCCTTGTATTATGTATTTATTTATCTGATTAGCAAAAATACAAGTTCCCTGCACGGGCCATCCCATCATAGAACCTGGCAAAATCCTTTGTACATAGGTAACTCAACACATTTTTGGTGACGAAGGATTAAGTGGAATAAAAATTTTTATTGTGGCACACGAACAAAAACATATAAGTGCTAAAAATAAATCTTGGCCAGTCACATTTAAGTCATTTAGACAGTAAGTTCCCACTACCAGTAATTTCTCTAATTCACCACAGCCAACATTTATGGAATGCTTACTGGGTACCAAGAACTGCAATGAGTGCTTTATTCAAACTGTATCAGTTATGCCTCACAACAGTCCTATGATAGTGGTCCCTTGATATAATTATCCTCATCTTACAGATGAGGAAACTGAGGTTCAGAAAAATAGAGCAACTTATCCAAGGTCCCACCACTAATAAATGATGGTAGTAGGATTCAAACCTAGAACCTCTGCTTCCAGAGTCTGGGGTCTTAACCACTTGTTTCCCTACCTACCCTGTCCCCTCCCCGTGCCCCCTTCCCCACCAGCATAAGTCAGACCACCAGAAGGTTTTTACCTACAGCACACCTCGTGATCTCATTTCTCAAACTACACTTTTAACACTATCAGCCTTTTTTAATGGAGGGCAATAGAAAGAACAATCCTACAGAACTTACACTGCAATAAGGGGCTTGTCCTGCATATGACTCAGTGTGTTCTTTTGAAGACCCTTCTGAGAAGTGTCCTTCTGATCTTGGCATCAAGAAGAGCAGTGCCTCAGTTAAACAGTTTGTTGCAAGGATACTACAAATTGTATAGCTGATAAGGCTTCTGTGTTATGCCAGTTGCTAGAGAGCTCAGTACTCAATTTGAGGTCCACTGACATTATGTGCATGTATCATTTCATTCTGGTTCCATTTATTATCTTCCAGTTGTTTTGACTCTTTTTCATCCACTTCTAATTTATATTAGCTTATATATAATGGAAGCATCTTTAAATGCTTTGGGGACAAGATAGAATATAAATAAAGCACCCAGTAGACGTTGAGCTCATTTTCAACAATCAAGGCTGAAGAACATTTAGGGTTAGGAGAAGAGTCCTAACCAGAGTAAAAACTGGCAGCCCAGGGACTTTACCCACCCAACAGGCTTGTTTCTAAAGTCTGGACAGTAGTTTTAAATTTTTTCCATTAGCTGACAACATTTAAAATCCAAGAGATTTCACATAAAGACCAGATTCCTTGTTTTTCTGGAAAAACTGGAAGCTCTGGCAACCTTAAAAACCTGTTCTCCATACATAGCAACATTTAAAGCTCAACAACAGCTCTGATGAGCCATGAGATTTTAGTTGGCCAGAACCCCACCCAGACAATGTCACTCTTTTAAAGCCACCCACCTGAATCTCAAAGCCATTTGACTTTGCAAGCCCTGGACTAAATCAACAGCAAATCAATTCCTGGTAGAGAAATCTGCAGCTACAATTATTAGGCAGGATTTTCTAGCTGCTGGGGGAATCTGCTTACCTCCTTTATATCAAAAAATGGGGGCCGGGCACGGTGGCTCACACCTGTAATCCTAGCACTCTGGGAGGCCGAGGCGGGCGGATTGCTCGAGGTCAGGAGTTCGAGACCAGCCTGAGCAAGAGCGAGACCCCCCTTTCTAAAAATAGAAAGAAATTATCTGGCCAACTAAAATATATATAGAAAAAATTAGCCGGGCATGGTGGCGCATGCCTGTAGTCCCAGCCACTCGGGAGGCTGAGGCAGTAGGATCGCTTAAGCCCAGGAGTTTGAGGTTGCTGTGAGCTACGCTGACGCCACGGCACTCACTCTAGCCCGGGCAACAAAGCAAGACTCTGTTTCAAAAAAAAAAAAAAGAATGGGATTATTCAGAAATTAGGCCAGAGAAAGGCAAAATGTGACCCACTGGATAAAGGCATCTATTTATAAAACCTCCTAAGCTATCCATGGTGCTTCCTTGAGCTGTCAGCACTAACTCCCTAGTTAGTTCCTTTCCCAGCCCTTCTCCCTACTCCATTCTCCACCCCAACCCCATCTCTGCACTATTGTCTGCCTGACAACAGAGACTAAGGCTAAAGACAAAAATGGCACAATCAAGTCATCACTCTCCAAGGGCTTCTATCCCACCTAGACTTTCTTCCTTGACTGCCCACCTGGAGGCGCCATAAACACAACTATCCACATTTCCCAAGGTCAAAACAAAACCAAGTCCCTTCTCGAAAAACAACTGCAGTTGCCATTGTTTCAACCCACAGGCGTTTAGAGTGTTCATACAGAAAAGTAGAAATTTCCCCTTTCAGGAAGTTCCTGGGAGGAAGTCAGTGCCCTGACGCTCAGCCACTCCTCAGATCAGAGAAAACAAAAAAGCAATAATGGCTTCCATTCTCCGGAAGGACTACAGCATCCCAGCGCAGGAAGCAGGACCCTGAGGATGTGAGAGCATTAGCCAGGGTGCAGGGCTTCCCTGGCAGCCTCCCGTAGTAAGAGCCCCTTCACTTTGTGTGCATGTTTGAGGAAGGGTCATGAGCCTTTTCTTTGCATTTCTTATATCTAAAAACTTCTGCCATATTTTGATCAGGAATCAACCATGAAACCAGTTGAATACTTGAATGGGATTGTGGGTGTAGTTATTTGTCATCCCACCACAACTTGACTCTTGTCCGAAGTCTCTGGAAACTAGAACCCTCCACCAGTGGCAACAGCAATCCCTCGTACCCTAGTAATAGTTAATAGTGATGTCATGGTACTCGAGGCAAATTATTCCTGACAATGTAGTCCACGATTGCTGAAACTCTCTCTCCTTGTTCCTTAAATTATTTTAAAAGTAATACATGTGCAGTTAAGTTTTCCCAAACAGAACCATGGTAAAAAATGGAAAGTAAGTATCTTTGGGCCCATATTCCCCATTTCCACTCCCTTCCATTATTATCACTTTTACAGTAATCCTGTGGTTATCAGCTTAACTAAATAATAGGCTTCTATCTCGATTTGTCAACCTCAGACAGTATCTATTGACTTACTGCCTCCCCCATATCTAACTCATTCACACTTACTTCACCTCTATTTCATCTTTAGTTTTCTTGATTATCCTATTTTTAGATCTTCAATCAATTCTGATTCCTGTTTCAACAGCATCACACAGTATTTCTTGACATCTCATCATGTAACAGAAGGAAATGAGCATCTCAACACAACCCCTTGTCTCCTGCCTCTCTTTTTCCTCCTGCCTTCTAGTCATGGCCTTCTCTGTCTGCTCTTCCACTCCCTTCGCACTGCCAGGTCTTAAAACCTCGGGTTATTGTTTTTTCTCTAGTTATAATTACATCTTTCTTGTCTTATATGGGGATTAACCAATAAATTATTTAGCTACATCTACAGCATTATGATTATGTAAACATTACTTCCCACAGAACCAATAGCAATGCTCAACTCCCAGAGAAGGAAATATAATTCTTTATCAGTGAACCTGGCTAAACCTCAGAGTTAAATGGGTTCTCTCTTCTTATACTCCATTAAATGCTCAAAATTATACCATACTTTAGTTTGCTTTTATTTTCACCTTTAAAAAAAATATGAACCAACTCTTCAATATTCCCCTGTCCAGGCGTGTGTGTGTGTTTGTGTGTGTGTGTGTGTGTGTGTGTGTGTTTAATCAAAACTACATTCACATGAACTCAGTAATATCTGGTGTTCATCCCTTTCTAGTACAGAAGTGCACATTACTAGGAAAGCACAGGGGAACAGTTACTGAGCTAAACAATTAAGACAATAAAAAGAACCCCTGAGGCCCAGATGCTCCAAGGTGTGTGCCCAAGGGGGGAGATGACACCAGGTGAAGAGATGACCAGTTGGCATGACCAGTTTTTCTTTTTTTTTTTTTCTCACCCTATGTGCAGGTTTGATATATGATTTAGCATCTTGGCTACTTGATTTTTGTTAATGCCTCTTTGTTTAAAAACAACTACAACATAGAGTCAAACAATGAAAAACACACAGTCTTAAATTATGTAGTTGCCTATGTTATGAAACAGAAAACAGGTCATAACATTGAGCAGAGAGAAAGTTGCTTGTTCCTGGAGATAACTTATGAAATAGACAAAGTTACAGGAGAAGCAATGCTGCGCAAGAAAAAGAGCAATGGTTTGGAGATAAGACAATGCTGAATCCCAGATAAACTACTTTCCTTGCAGTGTGACCTTAGGCCTTGGGAGAGTTTGTGGCAGGCCTCTCTGAACCTCTGTTTCCTAACCTGTGTAACAGGCGCAGTATCGTCTCCTGTGCAGGAGGACTATGAAGGCACAATGAGATAATGTGTATTAAGCAACCAGCACAGTCCTTGGCGCTCATAATTAGTGCTGAGAACTACTAGATCTTGAGTTTCCAGAATCAAGTGTCTCTCAAATTCACCGTAATAAATGAAGACCAGGCAACAAGCTGCAGTATTTATTCAGGTCCTAGGAAAGTATAGCAGGAGGGGACCAAGGGGCGTGGACAGGCATTATTAGTCTAGTTAGTCATAAAACTAAAGAAAATGTACAAAGTGAAGACAAGACACACAATGCTAGACAAAAATTTGGTGAAGGATAATGTTATCACAAAGTTCTTTTATAATTAGACTCTCTGGGAGATTTTAAAAAATAGCCCCTTCCTTGATTATAATTCTGAACTACACCTTATCATATTAAGATATTTCGACATGCAACATGCAACATATACCTTACCATGGACGATTAAAAAACAATTTCAAAAGACACTGTTTTAATAGTTTAAAAAAAATCCATAATTCACAATTTACCCAAATTTATGGTTTAAGAAAAAAGAAAGATTTTGTATGAATCACTCTATAAGCTAGATTAGAAAATCATGAATTCTAGAATTCTAGAAGATGAATACTCCCACACTTTGTTATATACGTAATAAGAATCATGCACAGAAACATGGTGCCACTAAAACTTCTTCCCCAAAACTGTGGCAATATTTCAAGCTCCACCTCTCTCTGTTATATGGATTTTGTTCTCTGGAATCTAAACAGTCTCTTCTTTCATTGGTTTCACCTGCTTTATCCATGCTATATCAGTGATTTAAACCTAAAATGATTTCTAGCCAAAAGACTATTACTAGACTCCTACACTCTTACAAAAATAGCTTCTATCTGAAAGTGAGTGGTGAGGTGTTAAGATCTAGACCACCATTTAAATACATACAATTTTTCACATTTGATTATATTAATATGTAATATTAAGTAAGCCTTTATTTCACTGCCCTTTCCCTATTTCTCCATAAACCTGCTTTGTATTTCTACCCACTGCCAATATTCTGCCATGTAATATATTTCCTTTAATCAGTCAAGACAAAGGGAAAAGAATGAGTACTTAAAATGCTCTCTTTTAATCTTCAAAAGGTGAATGGGAGAGAAAAACTAAAATCAGTTCTTTCTGTAATACTTTCAACTATTTAGAAAATTCACTTCATCGTATACCTTCTGAGCACTGCCCTTGTAGTAGACTATGCACTACAGGCTGTGCACTAGTCAAAGATACTGAAGACAAAGTCCAGTTATGCAGGAGGTGTGGACAGCCACAACACCACAGCGTGAGTCAGAGCCAGGCAGGTGTAAATGCAGAGGCACAAAAATACCATCTGCGGTGAGTCAGGTAAGTGCACAGCTGACTGTCCACTCCCAGGCTGTATATTCTGTTCTGTTCACAATCAAAAGTACAGTAGGCTGAGGTGGCTTTAAAATACTCATCCCTTTTGCCAACCTTATCTTAAACCTCATTTCTCTCCCATTTTATGATCACTTCTCGTGTCCCTAGTCTTAAGGGAGAGCTATTAGGCACTTCTCAAGAACTCATTAACCAGGTGTTCACTGCTGCTCCAGAACTCTTTCCCGTATCACAGAAACTAGAAAGCGCTGGGTTTTTACTCTCCGGCTCAATTTTACCTTGATTATGATTCTGCATCACTTCCATATGGCTAATTAACTGCCTAACCATCCAAAAGAGTGATTATAAATGGTGGAATTATGAATTTAACAACTGTTAATAACTGACTTAGTAGGTTTGAGGAGAGCGCTATGCTCCCTGAGGTAGGAAAGTCTCTTGGTATTTGATTCCAGTTCCTACCTGGAGGCTGGTTCACATCTAACCCATCCCAGGCCAATGACTAGCCAACCGACTATGCCAACCTGTTGTTAACTCCTATTACAGAAAGATTACACAACCTCTACAGAGTGTGACTACCATTACTGGTAGGCATGTCATACACACTCATCATGTTTGTCTATGTGCTGTGGAAAGTTTTTTCACTTGCATTTTTAGAATAGCAGTATCACTATTCTCAGAGTTTTATAAAAAGGAAATGATTGTGGTCTTCATAGGGAAGCATGGGTTCAAATTCCACTTCTGACACACACTTTAAAAAAAAAAA
>CM052443.1:66579803-66624276 GCA_028533085.1 Varecia variegata | reverse complement strand
GAGTGTGACTACCATTACTGGTAGGCATGTCATACACACTCATCATGTTTGTCTATGTGCTGTGGAAAGTTTTTTCACTTGCATTTTTAGAATAGCAGTATCACTATTCTCAGAGTTTTATAAAAAGGAAATGATTGTGGTCTTCATAGGGAAGCATGGGTTCAAATTCCACTTCTGACACACACTTTAAAAAAAAAAAATTTAGGGAACCTTTTTCTTCTTTTTTTTTTTTGAGACAGGGTCTTGCTCTGTCACCCAAGCTAGAGTACAAGGGCATCATCATAGCTCACTGCAACCTGAAACTCCTGGGCTCAAGTGATCTCCCTACCTCAGCCTCCCAATTAGCTAGAACTACAGGTGTGTGTGCCACCACATCTGGCTAATTTTTCTATTTTTTTGTAGAGACAGGGTTTCACTCTTGCTCAAAGTGCTATTGAACTCCTGTCCTGGCCTCAAGTGATCATCCCACCTCAGCCTCCCAAAGTGCTAGGATTACAGATGTGAACCACCATGCCCAGCCATAATTAGGGAGCCATTTGACCACTGAGGTTGGCAAAAGAAAAAAATATTTAAGTGAATCTTCTTACTAAGGAGCAGGCAAGTTAAAAACCAATCAATTACAGTAATAGCATTATGGGCTACTGAAAACCCATAGGAATTTTCCACATGGAGACTCTCTCTAGAAAGATATAACACGGGGAAGGGGGAAACCACAGTCTTATCTTGGAATTATTATACAGAAAAACATTAGCCTTTTCTAAGAAGTAATGTGAACTCACTGAAAGCTTTTACTGAAGTACAGCGCCTCAAAGTTTCAGGGAAACAAAAGTGCCATCAAATATTCATTGCACAGTAGGGAAAAGTGCATTCTCATTAATGAATTCTCTACCTTTATCCAATTTTCTGATTCTGTGTTTAAAAAAAAAATAATAATGGGTGGCTCACACCTGTAATCTTTGGGAGGCCAAGGCAGGAGGATCACTTGAGGCCAGGAGTTCAAGACCAGCCTGAGCAACTTAGCGAGACCACATCTCTACAAACAGTAGGGGGGGGAAAATTAGCCAGGCATGGTGGTGTGTGCCTGTAGTCCCAGGTACTTAGGAGGCTGAGGCAGGAGGATCCCTTATGCCCAGGAGTCTGAGGTTGCAGTGAGTTATGATGACACCACTGCACTCTAGCCCAGGCAACAGAGCAAGACCCTGTCTTGGGGGGAAAAAAAAAAAAAAAAGCTAATACAAGTATTAACAAGATAAATGTTTTAGAAGAAGCATCACAGAGAAAATACTTAAATGGGTCTCCAATTGGTACCTACATAATGTACCAATGCTTGAATTCTTCAAATACTTATACTACCCAGCACTCAGAAAGGATTGAAGAAATTGTACAAGTAATGCCTACATAAAAATTGGCATTTTGGTTTTAACTTAGCAGCTAATTCTATGCAATATTATGAACTCATGTAATGGTAACAACATTGACATAGTATATATCTATGGAGTGCTGAACATCAACATCATACTCTCACAGAAAGCAACTGCATCATTCTTAAAGGTTCTTATATAAGGGGGCTGACCTATTAGTAGGCAGCTCATGCTGCTAAAAAACCTAAAGTGGCGGTATGGATGTAGCTCTATTGCCTCCCAAATTCCTGTATGGGTAGCCTCTACTCTACAACCTTTCTGTGCTCACCCTGCTGGGAGACAACTGCTCCAAGCCCTTCTCCCATGGGCCCTGAGAGGACTGGTATGGCCTTGGGTCTCTCCAAAGAGCTAGCTGCCTCACTCATAGTCTGTGGCCATGCCCTTTGCTTCTTTCTCTCAAGGTCCCCCTGCTTGTGGTACTGGGTTTGGCTGATTTATGAGCAGCTGTTCCATGCTCATTTTCTGGCATTCTATGGAAACACAGCAAATGTATTAGTGACCTATGCGCTTAAAATCAGCATCACTCGAAGGTCTAGCCTTGGTTTGGCACCATCAACAGGAAAATTTAGTGACTCAGATAACCATTCACTCTATTCCACTCTCTTAGTGAGGTGGACTCTTTCCTGGTCTGAAGTCACAGTCTGAACTTACTGTATTTTACTATATCCTAGAGACGTCCACTCCAAGATACCTCAGGCACTGAGATTTACTGAGATTCCACTGCGTGTCAGGCATTTTGCTCAGCACTGGGGGATACTGAAATACAAGATCTAACATTTTATCCTTTTGTCCAAAGACTATCTCCCTCTCCTCAAAAGTCACCCTGGGTTTTTGCTGTATATGCAATTAGAATTTTAGAGGGAAAAAAAAAAATCAATTAGATCAAATTGGTCAGCTAGCCAGGCAGGGCACAAGGAGACAGTGTTTGAATATCAGTTGAACTACCTGTTTAACTGTGTTTATTATGAACTACCTTACAGAGATGGCTAAATAATTAACAAAGTCCTTGGAAAAGATAAGATTCCCAAAAGGATAAATTCATTTTAGTTTCTATAGAGCTCTTTTACAAACAAATAAGTCTTTACTTGTCTTAAAATCTCTTTTTAAACATCTTGAAAAAGAACTTTTCATATAACATCACCTCTTTACCATATGGCCCATGGAGAATGGACAGGTAAATTATCAAGTCTATTATGAAAATAAATAAGGTCAAAATTTGCGGAAAAAAACAGCTTTGAGTAACTTTTTACGTGATATTTACAAGAATCAACTACAGACCTAGAGTGGACTTGTTTGAGCTTCTGATGCTCTCTGCCACCATAGAAATGTCAAATAATGTTCAAATGCGTGGGATGAAGTAGTTCCCAGGACAACTATGTAATCCCAGAGACTTGTGGGAATATAGCTGCAATGCTAATCCGTATCTGGAACCTGGGGTTTCTTATTCAGAAACTCTGGGCCTGGACCCAGAAACCTACAGTTTTAACAGAAGCATCAGTGCAGGGGATTCAGTGCAGGTGCGCTAATGCAGGGCTTCACTTCACACTTTGAGAAACTCCACTTTACAAGGCACAGAGCAGAGCCAGGAGAGAAACTTCGTGATTTACTTAATATTGTAATTGACAAAGAGACCAAGTTCCTGAGTGAATAATGGAGCAATCCTCAAACATCTATTCAAGTATTTAAGAGCAGAGGGAAGAAGGCAGAGAACTACAATCAAAATGGACTACCATTTGAGCAACCCAATGCAATGGCAAAAAAAATGGCAATTCTATGGCATGGACGTATATACTGGTTCCTCCTAAATGGTTTACAAAAGAGTCTGTAGAGTTTTGTTTTGGTTTGGTTTTCCTTTTATGGAAACCAGCATCACATTGTATAATGGAAGAGACTGAAGATATTAATTGTGAGCAGTCATCTTTGCAGAAACTCATATTCCACAAGTAGAGAATATTTATATGCCATTTAAATGTTACATGCTGTTAATAAAGTACAAGGTGTTAACCTTCATAGCATAAAACACAGTAATCAATTGGGTGTTGTTAGATTAGTACAAGTATGATTTCCAAAAACCAACTGCCATGCAATCCAAATTCATTTTATTATTTTTTTAATAGAGATGAGGTCTCACTCCGACACCCAGGCTGGAGTGCACTGGCACCATCACAGTTCACTGCAGCTCGAACTCCTGGGCTCAAGCGATCCTCCCGCCTCAGCCAATCCAAATTTAAATGAACTTTGATCTTCTGGACATAAACACGAAGACTTTTTTTTTTTTTAATTTTTCTGGACATTTTGGCTTTTTACAGCAGTCACAAAGGTACCTTATCCAAAATGTATAATCCACCTCCACTGATGCTGCTACTCCCTAGAATTCCCTAGCACTGCCATAGTTTAAAGTCCCACATCAATATTTGCTTATTCTCCAGCCATACAGATTATAGCTGCCACCACCTTTCCCTTGCCACATAGCTGCTGGGAGATATCCTGCTCAGACCTGCTGTTTGCACACGGACTCCCCATCCAACAGAATCCTGTTGCTCTAAGCAACACTATTAGCCTAGCAGAAACAGCCATTCTTTCTCTAAGTAACCTTTGAATCTTACTGAACTTCACACTATTGTGTACCCTGGTACAGAGATTTGGATTTGACAGTTGAAGGCTAATTGTGACTGTTGCTAATGAAACTACAAAATAATCTCTATAAAAACAGGAACCCTGAGACCTACTCAAAGGTCAAACTCTAATTGTAAGCTTCTAACAGAGGTCAACATGGCCCCTCCCATCACTGCTCTTTCTCACACTGCCTGTGGGTTGTTATTATTGTTTCTTCCCTTTTCTTCAGAGTTTAAATCATGGTTTTTCAATTATTTACTTATGTGTGTACTGGTAACTCTTTTCCCTACTTGTCTGGAAGCTCCATGAGGACAGGGATCTTATTCTTTTATTTATCACTGTACTGATAGCAGTTAGCACAGTACCTGGTACATTGTACACAGTAAATAAACCGTTCTTAAGTGATGGAAACTATTCAAGATATTAAAGGTGCAAACCTCTAAGTCCCTCGAAACTGGCTACTACCATCATGCTTCTTCAGTCTGGTCCGAAATTTGAGGGCCGCTTGTTCTTTCTTGCTCTTCATGTTGGCTAGCCCAACTTAGTTTTTTTCTTTTTGAGACAGAGTCTCACTCTGTTGCCCAGGCTAGAGTGAGTGCCGTGGCATCAGCCTAGCTCACAGCAACCTCAAACTCCTGGGCTCAAGCAATCCTACTGCCTCAGCCTCCCGAGTAGCTGGGACTACAGGCATGTGCCACTATGCCCGGCTAATTTTTCTATATATATTTTTAGCTGTCCATATAATTTCTTTCTATTTTTAGTAGAGACAGGGTCTCACTCTTGCTCAGGCTGGTCTCGAACTCCTGAGCTCAAACGATCCGCCCGCCTCAACCTCCCAGAGTGCTAGGATTACAGGCGTGAGCTACCGCTCCCGGCCCCAACTTAGTTTTCTATTCTTGGCCTGTCGTCATGCTGTTTGGGATAGCAAAAACAATACTAATTCCATATGAAGTTCTCCCTTCATGGCATTTGGGCTTATCACCTGCAAGCAGCACCACACAGACTACAAAAGTATCAATATTATCTTGAGTGTCTCTCTGGGTCTGCAGAGTCACTGGCACATGGAAGCTTCTAGGTGCTTGCCTTCAAGGACCTCTGAAATGCCAAAAATCAGTTAGACTGGAAAAAAAATTCTTGCAGCTGACAATCATATACAATTCCTATGTTTTGAGAAATATCACAGTAACATATGGTGAATAAAACCAGACATTCTGATTCACTCTTCTAAGGTCAGAAAAGGACTGGACACCATTAATCTAATAGAAGCATCTAAAGGTTTTGCAATTAAGTAACACCGTGTCCTTGTGAATATCTCTCAGCAGTCCACCTGCTTGATCACAGCCAGAGTTCTAATCTATGTATGCGTCATTCACTCATTCATCCCGTCAACGTTTACTAAGCCTCGACACTGCCAGGGCCCGTTCTAGGTACTTGGGATCTAGCAGTACACAAAACAGACAGAACTTCTCACGGAGCTTCTAATAGGAAGGAGACAGACATTAGGCAAACAAATGTACAGGAAATAAAACACTGAAACCAGCTGGGTATGGTGGCACATGCTCCTAGTCCCAGCTATTCAGGAGGCCGAGGCAGGAGGATCACTTGATCCCAGGGGTTCGAGGCCAGCCTGGGCAACACAGGGAAGTCCTTGTTGAGACAACTTAAGCAGAGGCTTAAGAGAGAGGAGGGAATGAGCTATGCTGATTCCTTGGGAGCGAAGCAATCCAGAATATATACTGCAAGGTCAAAGTCACTGAGACAAAAGAGAAGCTGGTAGCTTCAAGGAACAGCAAGGAGGAAGGAGCAGGGTCAACAAAAAGAAGAGCAGAAGGATACGATATCAGAGAATGGAGGGAGACAGTGGCAGAGAAAGCATAGGGCCAGTAGGCCCTCTGCGATTTAGCGTCAACTCTGTGAGACAGAAAACCCCCAGAAGGTTCTCAGCAGAGGAGTAATATAGCTGCCTCATGCTTTAAGAAGATAACTGTCTGCCCTGGGAACAACACTAGGAAGGAGGTAGGCAACGGAACTTCCTTTAGTACTTGCTCCACTGGAAAGAGTACAGCTTTTATTCTACACTGCAACCTAAAGGGATCTGGTAGCATATTGACTAATCTGCCAAAGGATTTGATCCAGTATCTTTTCATCAACAGGAGGACAGAATTGCTGCCTTCACATCTTTCTCCTCTTGAACAAGCATGATATATCAGAAATGGGATTCAGGGCCAGGCAGATCTTGCTCCACTTATAGGATGAGGAGCATGGAACAAGTAATGTTTTCCCCTTAATAATAAATAAATGATGAATATACTATCTATGAGTCAAGGGACCTGGCAGAGTGTGCAAGTGATGAATAAAGGATGGCTGGCTGTTACCATTATTATTATTATTATTGGATATCTCAATGCTTTGTCAAAAATCCACATGCTATTAAAGGTCAATGAAGACATAGTACCATCTTCCTCATTTACTAATCTCAATTGCCAAACCACCCACGGGAAATACTCTCTTCAAAGTACAATACTAGAGACTTTTTTGAAAGCTAATGCAAGTCTAAATACTTGTGTTTTGTCAGGGTATTACTTCATGAGATTTTGCAAGGATGGCAGTAATTATCCTAAGAAGATGAAAGATGAATGTCAACTATGGACTTAGAACTCCATTATCCTTAGTGATGAAGATAAAATGCTGTTCAATCCCAACTCTATGCCAGAAATGACATAAGAATTCCTAGATAATTGCTCTATTTTAATTTTTTTAAATAAATTATCTTTGTTAGCAATATTCTCTTTACAAAAATGGAGTACATTATTTTTTAAAGTAACTTCAATAGCCAAATGTTTGATAGGCATATTTCGTAATGATTTTTAGAAATCCATTTTCATCCAGCACTTTCTCTTTATAAAAGCAGATACCTCTGGTTGCATACCCAACATCCACTCCTCCTTAACACTTGCCAGGCAAAGCCCCAAAAGCTTTGCCCCAAAGCCCCAAAGCATCCATCCTTTCCTCGCATGCACCAAGGGATGGCAGCTCTGCCCTAGTTCAAGGCTTGAATCCTGAACTGGACCACAGCTGCAGTCCAATTCCCCCGGTGACTGGGCTGAACCTATGAGGCACTTCTGACTGTGAGACTCAGGTAAGGACCGAATATGGATACTGGTGATACTGATGTATTGGAAGGGCTTTGGGGAAGTCTTCCTTGTTCTCAAGAAGGCAACACCAGGGGAGAGAGACCTTCTGTCTCTAGTTTTGCTGCACCTAGCTGTGGAGCTGGAAGCCCTGTGGCCAGCCTGCTAAGCGCCTAAGGCAATGGAATCCCAAAGAGGCCGAGCCAGAGCCCTGAGCTGACATCTGGAGCCTTTCCTACCTCTGGGCTGCTTGTTACATGAAAGAATTCATTTCTCCTTGCTAAAGCCAATTGGGTGTTTTTGCTACCAGCAGCCTACTAAAGCATTTTTTGATAGATGACAACTAATTTTCTTTTAATCCACTATTACAGTTGGAAACTTATTTTTGATAAATGACATCACATTTGCACAAATGAATAAACAGATGACCTCTCTCCTCTTATTTGCTCCTTCTGATCATAAATGTAATATATATTCACCTCTAAAAATAATTCTTAAATTTCATAAATAAACTGAGTGAAGTCTGAGATTTTTTTTAATGTTTTCATTTTTTATTAAACTTACATGTACTCTCATTTGGCATTTATTTACAAAAGCTAATGAAAGCTCCATGCCTACATTTACTCATGATATTCTGATAAAGAGAAGACTGGAAAGATTTATTGCAACCTCTGAGCTGTGCTTTCATTCTGTAGGTATTCAGTGCCTCGTATAATTGCAGGATTTTTGGTGAAAATTAGTCTCTTTTGAGTCTTTTTCTGAGTCCTTCCCAAAAGCACTAGGTTTTTCACACTTTACCCTCCATTAGCATCTCAAGAATCCTGTGGGTGTATGTGTATATGCATATATGAATATGTATATGTGCTTGTATGTACATATTTACCAGTACACATGTATGTGAATCCAATGTTATCCGAAGCTCTGTTCTTAGAGACAACAGACTAAGTATAAAAGGGTGTTAGAATCCAAAATTCACCCTAACCATTTCACTAGATGACTGCTTTCCTGCAAAATGCTTTCAAATGGTTTCATAAAAGTTGAGTTTAGTTATGGTATGCCAATAAACAGCATTTCCTCCCTTTCAGCACACAAAGAAAAGATGTTTATTTGCCTGCTTTCTTGGACACACATGACCTAAGAGTGCATTCTTTGCATAACTCCACGTTGACCTTTTTTGTATGTACAAAAGGAAATCTCTACTGCAGTCACTTATCTCAATGCCAAATGAAATTCCTTCAAAATGTATTTAATAAAGCCCTATTAATTTCATATTTCAAGGCAATTTACTACTCAAACTACAGTAATTGCTTTCAAGTATCCACGACAGAAACTGTACAAAGTGAAACAATAAATCTTGGTGACAAAACTGCTTCTGTGCTAGTTTGAGAATATTTCCCGCTTACACTTGCCATATCACTTGCTCAGTCAGAGAACCCTTCAAAGCAAAGCAAGTGGTTTTGAATGGAATTTGGATGTTCAGGTGGCTTATGTGGTCATTTCAAGCTAAACTGATCCAACACCAAAGGTGACCTATTTCTGCTTTACTCTTTTTCTTTCAGTGATGTTTTCCACCATAACAAACAGAATGGATTAAGAGATAGAAACCACTGTGGAATGGATATGGCCACAGACACCAGAAAAGGCCTTACGTCACATTTCAACAATAAATACCACAATGCTTAATTAGGATCAGTACACTAACCAACACCAGGACAATCATCTTTTCCAATATTCTACCTTCATATCCCCATCGCCCTGCCCATTCCCTTTTCAATTCCTTTCAGAATTCCCTCGTTCTACCTCTCTCTTCACTTTTATCTATCATTTCCCTCTACAAGGTAGAATTATGCAAGAAACACTTAAAATTGGGTAGTCAATTACTTTACTTTCCATGATAAAAATGAAAAGTTTTCTGTTGGGCTTCTGGCATTTATGTCACACTCAAGTTAATCATGGATTGGAAAGACTAAGGTCATCAAATGTTTCACTGCCTTATACATAGGCTTTTTATTCTGCAGAGGAATAACAAACATTAAAATTTATTTTTTAATTTTTTAAAAGCCTTTGGACTTTTCGGTGACAGACGAGCAGTAATCAGGCCAAAGCCTCAAAAATGTAAGAAAAAATTCCTCAAAAATATAGAAAATTCTTGATCCAAGTAACCTCTACAAAAGGTATGGAAATTAGTTTGTCTAATTTCTCAAAAAGTAGCACATCTGAAACAAGAAGAGGGAACATGTAGATTTTAGGTATTAATAGAATTAATTTCTATTATTTTTCTATTCTAATTTCCAAACATTCCCTATTCTCTACAAAACACATTTCAATATTGTTAGCTAAAATATCTGGCTATCTTAATGGCAACCTTATATATAAAACATGGTGCCCTTGTTTTGGATTAGAAGCTTGTTAAGTAAAATGCAAGTCAATTTAATTTAGCTCTAAATAGGTTCTAAAAGCCTAAACCACAAAATTTATGGTATGTCTTCTCTCTAATGGAGAAATATGCTTTGGTATTCAATTTTTTTAATAAGCTGTCAAGAAATACCAACAGTTGATATATAATATATGTAGACTATATCAGATATTTCAGCATTTGTCTTCAGTGTGAGCAAAGCAAAGCACATATTAAATGGAATATAAACACACTGTTGATTTCTGTGTACTGATCTCATAAGAATATAAAAGTACAGATAAATTTATAATTTATTATAAGGTACTCATAATATTGCTTGAAATCTTTCAAAAGAAAAAAGAATAAATATTTCAAGACTAGCTACATGAACATATAACTAAAATATCTGAAATGATTTATATAGTTAAAACAGTTAATAAAAATCATGTTTTAACTAGTGAGGTATGAAAAAAATCAATGGCAAAATCCTTATGAAGTGAGAAAACATTTTATAATTTTCCCTTAATGAAGCTGCTCTGTAAACCCAAATATACCGAGTTTGTTTCAAATGAGGTGTATCTATAGTTATTTCTGAGCACCAAGAGTATGTTAATATTTTTTACAGACTTAATTAGCCCTATCATTCTGTTTGCTTTTTCTTTTATGATAAGAAACCTATGAATCTGTTACTATTCCTTCAGAACTTTGTGAAACATTTTTTCTACCCTTCCTACCGGGCTACTATCATCTCATATTCACCCATTTCATGATGTGTTACAGGTTTCCAGCACCCACATTAATTTCATTTTTACCAGCTCTTACTTCTATATCCACTTATGATCCACCTCAGTCACTAACACTCCACACTCTTCTTTCTCCCTGTGTTTAACATGATGCACAATTTTCCCTTCTTGTCTAGCTTGAGTTACTTCTATGTTTTGCAGCATCTGAGCTTACATTTATTTCCATCGCCCTTTAAAAAAAATCATTAACTTCCCTCCTATAAAAACTAAAACTCTACTTGAAAAAATCCAAGGCATTGCCATATTATAGCTAAGTCTTTATTAGCAGCTTTTTGTTTTTGGCCTAAATATGGACTATATATGACTAACTCTAGGACTGGCTGAAATTTCTCTTCTTTCAAGGTAGATGTTCTAACATTTGAATATTCTTACTAGTAGAGTAAGTTGGTTTGGTAGGTCCCCACCTGTCAAGAATATTGGAAACTTTACATAAGGGAGAAATAATCTACTGAATTAAGTCAATGGTTTACGGGGTATATGTGTTATGGCAGCTCATGTTACCCAATTACAATGCTGTAAAATGGAAGTTAACAGTTGCATAGTCTTTACCATGTGCCAGACAAATTCTAAGTACTCCACATATATGAACACATATTTTAACCCTCACAGCAATGATAGTATGGATGAGATAGTACTATTAATACCTCCATTTATAGACAAAGAAGCTGAGGCAGAGAGAAGCCTTGTTAGCCTATTCAAGACTTTACAGCTATTAAATGGCAAACCTAGATTCAAACTCTGTTTCTGTGACTCTAGGGTTCAGGTTCTTTTTTTTTTCTTTTGAGACAGAGTCTCACTCTGTTGCCCCAGCCAGAGTGCAGTGGGCATCATGATAGCTCACTGCAACCTCAAACTCCTGGGCTCAAGTGATCCTCCTGCCTCAGCCTTCCAAGTAGATGGGACTACAGGCACGCCTCACCATGCCCGGCTGATTTTTTCTATTTTTAGTAGAGATGGGATCTCACTCTTGCTCAGGTTGGTCTCAAATTCTTGACCTCAAGCAATCCTCCCACCTCAGCCTCTCAAAGTGCTAGGGTTATAGGCACGAGCCACCACGCCCGGCCTAAGGTCCAGGTTCTTACCACTGTGCTACACTACTTCTCTTAATTTCTATAATCTGAAGTAGTATGAATATGACTAAGATGGTACAACTAAGGGTGGGAGATAAAGGGTAGGGAATGGCATCACCAAGAAATCTTCAAGGTATAAAATTAAGGTGGTATTATTATTACCATAATATTCTTAGATGAAGACCTAAACTTGTTGGCTACAGAGAATTTTCATTTCTAGAATTCATTAGATGCTTCAATTTGATAAAACGACAACAGGTTTTTTACTTAGGAGATACCATTTGATAAATTTAATTCCCTAGACATTAAAAATTAAGGAATCCATGTGGCTAGCCTTTGCCATACTCTCTATTTGCACATAGAAAGAAGAGTAAAGAACGTCCTATTTATAAGGGCAATGTCACCTTATTCACATTGAGCAATTCCTCTGTCTACCACCACACAATCAGGAATCCATACAAAATGGCACCATTCAGAGGAGTAGAGCCCACGGGGCCTGAGAGGCGGCAGAATTGACAATGGTCAAGACATGAGAGCTCTTCAACATGCACCTAAAAGTACTTTGCTGTTCCCAAGGACTATTTCTATCTGCTTCTCTTGAATTAACTAGGACTTATGGTGGCTCAGAGCTTTATTTTATTTTAATTTTTAATGTTTACAACTTAATAGGAACATACTATAAATAAAAACGTGGTGATTTTCACTGCAAACATGACAAGCACAAATATTGTTACTGAAGTCATTTATACCCAGCTATCGGCAATATGCAATGGTCACATAAATTAAGATTTTAGGATGACTTTTCCTTTGATTACACACATAATATTTAATTTTGTCATCCTTATATTTCAGAGAATCCAGACTCAAGTCTATACAATATTCTGATCTCATTAGTGAATAAGCAGTGTTTGTAACAATCATTAATGGTTCTTTCCTCGTATAGATATTACTCAGATAGACATAGTATTAAAGATCAACAAATCAACAACAGCCACATAGTAATGATAACAACAGCTAACTTTTAGCGAATATTTACTCAATTTTACAGCTAGGCCCTGTGCAAAACATTTAATACATAATATCTGGTTTATTCTTTACAACAATCACTGTGATTATCTCCCATTTTATAGATGAGGCAGCTGAGCCTACTTTTATCTTTTATCATTTGAGCGACTTTTATCCTTTATCACACAGACAACAAATGCTGTAGTCAAGATTCAAACCTAGGCTGCACGATGTGGGAGCCCATACCTTTAGCCACTATACTTCATCCATCCTAAAACATGGCTTGCCAGTTGCCTTATCAAGCATTTAACAGCAACATGGAGGTAACCTGTCTGAGTATCCCCAAGGCCTCCATATTATAGAGTCATCTTCTTCTATGAGATATAAGTTAGAATATATATCGAGCCCCCTCCTCCATTCAACTAGCATGCCCACTCACCCTCCCATACCTCCAGAGATTCTTGAGGGCTTAGTTGCTACTCTGTGACCTCCAGTTCCAACTTTCTGCTGCCACTAAATTCTCTGGTTCCAGGTTGCCTCTCACCTTCTGCCTGCTGTGCTCTTTCTCCAGCATGGTTTGGCATCTAGACCTCATCAGGTAAGGTACAGGTGCAGGTAAAGTCAGGTGCAGGTACAGTAAGGTGGGGTGCTTAGTCTCCTCCATGTGGTCGAGCTATACCAGCTTGACCCTGCACAAGGGCCTCAAGCAGGAGGCTGCTCTACCAAATCAATAAATGCACAACCTGATGAAGGAGCCTGCAATTCAAGGCTGGAATTGGCCTACATCCTCCCTGGAGACCCAGATTTGCAGTGTAATCATGCCAAGCTATTAATTGCAGGCACCCAGTGAGCAAGGGCAGTCCCTAGGCACCACTGCATCTCAGTCTCAAAGAGCATCTGAATAGGAGAGTTTGCAATTTCATGTAGATGATCATTATACTGCTAATAAATATGGTTACTGACTTCCTTAGAAAGAAGATGAGCCACAACAGGTGAACTGGGCCAAGGAACTAGCTGAAAGAAAGACTGCTGTATTTCCTTAACTGAAGGCACTAACAACAGCCAGCAGAATCAATCCACCAATTCCTCTCTCCACCCCCCCCACCCCCGCCTTACCCTCCCCCTCCCACACAGGCGCACTAGGTCCCAGGAGCAGAACACCAAGCTCTCCAATGCCCCTGCACAGGAAGGGCAGGGTCCAGCCGCTGGACTTCCTGTTGAAGGCTGCCTCAGGCATTCCCACTAACTGATAATGACACACAGTTCACCAGCAAGAGCACACACCAAATGAGGAGAAACGGCACTGGCATCTATCTCTCATGCTGCCTTTTTTGTCTACAGCATTTTTTACGTATGATTTAAATGGTACCTACTTTTACAAACAGATTTGAAGTGAGAAGTTGGCTTCTATGAAACATCCAAAACAGGAATTGCAGAAACCACTGTTGAACGCTGAATACCACTCCTCGACTCAGTAAATCTGTGCTCCAGTTCTTATCCAAGTTCCATTTCACTTTCACATCTGCATCGTCATGGCAAACAGTTGAATCTGACTTTATAGAAAATACACATATACCACTTCCTTTATAGAAATGTCTTCAAATTCTCTGATGAATGTAGTTCCTTAGAAATTATTTCCTACTGCATCAGTGTATATGAACAAAAAGTACACAACACGTAAGATGAACCAAAACATGAATTAGGTTCACAGAACTGCTGAATAAAATTATCAGTATTATTTTGTACTATATAAAACCAAAGTATTTACCAACTGTATTTAAGAACCACTGCAATAAGACTTGAAGAAAAACATGGATTTATAATAGAGAGCCTAGCACATCTGTAAAATACCTGTAAAGGTTTATTACTCCTCTTCTAAATTATAAACAGAATCAACAAGCAAAATAATTTTGGCTTACAAAATTCAACTCTAATCATCTAACAAAAGAATTTACTCCATCCAGAAAGTTACGGCCAGCGTGGATGGCTAAGGAGGATCTGAAATAGAAAGCAAATTTTTCTGATTTAAATACTTCCCCTTTCTTCTACTAAACAAACTCTTTAGGCTTGACGGACAAATGTTTCTGCATTTTTCTAAACCCAAACTCAGTACTTCAATAGCTGATAGGGAAATTCATTCACCCACAGGAGTCAGTTGTCACAGAAAATACTCTCTAATAGTGGAAAGATTACATAATGCTAATCTGCACAAGAACTAAGGAAGCAGGCCTCTGAAGACAAAACTGGTATAAAGACCTTATTCTCTTCCCAGGTGACTGGACAAAGGAAAGATTCAAGCAAGACTCTGGGGAGCTATTTATTTCAACAAATATTTACTGACCATCTATGCTGGGCCTAGGACTGTGCTAGGAGCTGAGGGTGCCTGGATGAAAAGGAGTAACAGAGAAAGGACTTCTTACTGAAGTTCTAGGCCAACTCTAAAATCAAATTTCATATACTACCCTGCCAAAAATCACCAAATATGGAAAATTGAAAGTTAATAAAAATGAGGAAAGAACAACTTCCTCGAACAGTGGGTTAGTCCCTAGTGGGGAAAAAAAATAATGTTAATGAAGCTCTAACATAAAGTAACACTTAATAAAAGTATCTAGGCTTTCCTGAGCCAAAACAGATTAATACCTCATCAGTTTTAGATCACAACTTAAGAAAATATGAAGTCAATCTATTTAAAAAGTACTGAAAGCACACATTAACAGAGAAATTTACTTGTACAACAAGATCCTTGTTTTAGAAAACCACCTAATAAAAGCTCAAATATTAGAGGACATAAACTATTAGTGACCAAAATCTAATATATCACCTTAAATTACAAATAAGAGAAGCAAAAAGAAGATAATAAGCAGCAACAATTTTTTTCCTGAATTGAAAACTATTAAAAAAAATCAAATGTAGACCAGTGAAATATAAGCACCAAATCTTATGCCTGTAGAACTTGAAGAAACATGTCAGTCTGCTAGCAAGTGTGTAGATGACCTAGCAGTTCAGACACAGAAACAAAAGGAGCTTTAAGATGTCTATACACATATCATTAGAAAAAATTACGTAGCAGATGCTAGATCACATTTCTGTCTCAGGAAAGACCATGTGGGCCAGAGATAAGGGATGGTTTTTCTGTCAATTCAGGTGAAAGTGGTTGCCACCAAAACAACCACAATTGCAATAAAGAAAGCTTGTTTGATGATACATGCAGAAGATGAGAAAAGTAAGTGGAAAATGAAAACATAATTACAGTGTGTCACCTTGCTGACATAGATTATACCAAGAAGCATAATAATTCTGCTACGATTACGTACCAATAATTAGCCTTCAAATGTGGGAATGATAATACATAGTTCCATTAATGTTAATTTAAGATTATTTTAGAAAATAACTATAAATGCTTGCTCAGACTGAGCCATAAACAGAAAACCAGAAAATTCTTACTATCTTTTAATTCGGTAGAACTTACTAAAGTAAAGTAACCTTTTCTCTTAAAAGATGCAACCTAAAACCCTTACAGAAAAAAAATGTTTAAAAGTATGTAATTCCCAGTGAGATTCAAAATATTTAATGACCAAACAGCCTACACCTGCCGATCAGAGCAGACACACCAACCAATCAAAACAAATGCACCAACCAATCACAATAAACACATGGTTAAAAATCAAAAAACAGCATGATAACCCTGCAGTAACCTTGTGACTAGCTGGGTATCAGACGAGCATGCAACTTTGTCAGAATACAGAAAATAAAGAAATTAATTAAAGGCATTTATGTCATGACAACTATTTCTATAAAACAAGAAACTAAGGGTCTTGGGTTTTGATGAGAAATAGCACTACCTCTAAGTGTTGACTACAGCACCAAGAAATATCGCCCCCATTATTAGAATGCCCTTAGCAGAGCTGATATCCATAATCATAAACTACTCTCAGGGGAATTATAAAAATAAATGTTAACTTTGAATTTTCACTTTGTACTTTTTTTCCCCCTGAGAAGCCATGGATTGAGTTGAAATACCTAGTTTTCCTCTGGCCCCAGCTTCTATTAATTGGAATCTTAGACCAGAGGAGAAGAAACATTTACTGAGACCCCCTCACCGTGCTTGGCCTCATGGTCTTGTTTACTTTTTGCAACCACCCATAAAAAAAGGTATTGTTTTCCTTACTTTACAAATAAAAAAGCCATGTCTGAGGACTAAACTTAACCAATGTTCCAAGACTGGTAAATAACAGGTCGACGATTCAAAATTGGAGGACTCTGTTCCACAAGCTCACATAACCTCTACAGGCCACTGAAGACGGGGACTACTGGTTTATTATTTCATCACAATTTTCTATGTTTCAAATGAAATCACACATGTGGAAGGATATCATGAAGTGTATATTTACCCAGAAGGTAAGGATTCTTCAATATAAGGCCACTAATGAAAAAACTTGATACCATCTTTCTGTGACTTCCACTTTTTTCTTTGCATTCCTTTGACTTAAGCCGTCAATCATTCCACATGATATTATTCAGTAAGGAGTGAGAATGAATCGGGGGAAGACACAGTTCATCCTCAAATTCACTAATTGAGAAATAACCTCCTTATCACTTACTCCCCCTAAACCACTTCACAGAATCTATGCACAGAGATTATACCAGTTGTCAAAGGCCAGAAAGGATCCAAAGTCAACAGATTGTGAAATGAAAATTTAAAATATTTACAGACTCAAAGAGAAAAACACAAGAAAGACTTGCTGAAAAAAGAATGAAGAATCCTCATTTGGTTGCTGGTTTTACTAGCAGACAGAGGCCTCTTCCAGTAACTTCAGGCCTCTCTGGACACCAAACCAGACCTTGGGTACCGAGGCAAACAATGGCTGCAAGGTCCTTGATCTCCACACGGCCTTTTCTAAGCCGGCCAACTTTTCAAGGATGAGCCAGAATACTGTACATACTTTGTGATGCTCCCTAACCACGATGGCCCACAATTCTGCCCCTAGATAAATTCCTGTATCTGACAGTGACTGTACTTTTTCAACTAGGAATCTGAACCCACAACTTAGACAATCTGACATGAAGGAATATATAAAATTAGTACTGAATGGGAAAAAAACAAAGACATCCAATTGTCATTAGATACCCTTTCACACTAAAATTGATTTTCTATCATTCTCATACTGACTATCTTTTCTCCCCACCTAAATGACTGATTCTTTCAGGGCCAAAAGAAAGTCCTACACTTCCTTTCAATTAACCACAGCATATAGCAGGTCTCAAATAAATACTGAGTGGTTATTTCATATAAAACACCAAAGAAAAACTCCATATCATAGGAAGTTTTTAAAATGTTAGATTTTATGAGTCAAAAAAATGAAATTTGGGAAAGGGTATTCAAAATAAAAGGGCTTTGACAATGTAGAGGAAATTTAGCAACTGGGTCAAAGATTTGTTTTAGCCTTTATGATCAGAAAACCAAATTTTTATCCATAACATAGGAAATCCATATATAAAGCAACATGTTAAAAAAAAAAAGAATAGAAATCCCTCAAGGAATGAAAAGTACCTTCAAAATTAGATGAGGTAGCCCTAGCTATCCGAAAACATTTCTCATTAGAATTCTTTCTCTTGAGCCCTTTTCTCTACTTTTGTGTTAAAAATAAACAGACCTCATGGTCAGACATGGTGGCTCATGCCTGTAATCATAGCTCTTTGGGAGGCCAAGGCAAGAGGATCACTTGAGCTCAGCAGTTTGAGGCTGCAGTGAGCTACGATGATGCCACTGCACTCTAGCCCGGGCAACAGAGGGAGACTCTGTCTCAAAATAAAAAACAAAATAAAAAAAGTAAAAATAATACGTAACAATAATAAACAGAACCTAAAGTCCTTGAAGATGTCATTTTTGCTTTCTTCCATGGTATTCTCCTCTTGTGTACCTATAACTCTGGCCCACAAGGACCAGGCCACTGACACCTCCAGAGAGGTAGAACCAGAAAGTAAGCAATCTTTTTGTGGTAGAATCTTTATCTTAGACAGTGAAATTAAGAATGACAACCTGGAGTTTGTCACTGGACCACACCATAAACCGCATTTGTGATACTTTACCAGGGTGAAGGACAGCAGCACTCCACTGACTCACTGAGCAAATACAAAAGCATAATGTGTGGTAAATGCTACTAGGGAAGAAGATGAATTACAGATCCCACCTTCAGGGATCTGACAGTCTGGTATGGAGGAAGAGATGAGCATAAATAACCACAATTACAAGATGGTGCTGACTGTGCCCAAGCCACCCAATGCTGACCTCCGGAGGGCTTTTCCTCCAGGTCAGGGATGGCCACTTGATAAGCCAAAGGTGTCAGGAATTAACACAGCCCAAAGAGCCCCCAACTACCAACCATCCAGAGTTGGAATATAAATACTCCAGCTGTCTTACCCTTCAGGTGGGACAACTTTACAGCATCACTGTTCTCCAAAATGGGGTCTGTGGACCTATGTCAACAGTAACATTATCACCAGACACTTATGAGAAATGCAGACTCTCAGGTCTCACCTTAGACCTAAGGTCTGGACCCACATTTTAATGAGGTCCCCAGGAGATTCCCATGCACATTGGAGTTTGAGAATCCCTGCTTGACACTGTCTCCCACAGCGTCTCCCCAGGCGTGAGCTCCAACTGCCCACTACCATAGCTGGTTTAATGATACACCTTTATTGGCTGCATTCCCTTAGCTATCTCACTTCTCCACTTGCCCACCAACGCCTCCTGAAGATACCCAAAACACACAGACATGGGTCAAACATAAAATGTCATGGGAGTCAACAGAGACTCCTACTAGCAGAGAGATCAGAGCTGAGGAATAGGTAGCGTTTGGGATGGGCTTTGAAGAGTGGGTAGGATCTGCATAGGGAGGCGGAGGAAAAGGCATCCTAGCATGAGGGAGAAGAAAGGAGAGCACCAAAGATGTGAAAATTGGGGAAAGAAAAAAAGGGTTACTGCCCGAGTTCAGCCAGAGTGTCAGACACAGGAAGGCAAGCAGTCAGAAATGAGGCTGGAAAGGGAGAGTAGGATCAGACCAACTTGACTGACAGAGAAAGATATCTGGCCTTTATTTTGCAACTAATGGGAAGTAACTAATGCTTTGGACAGGTGACAAGCATAATTAACATAGTTCAAGAAAAGTAACCTGAGAGCAATGTGAAAAATGTAGGGAGGGTGCAGAGGTAATGTCTAGATTGCCCCCCACTGTCTGACACTCTGGTAAGCTCAGCCCACTGGGGACGTGGGGAGGGGTTGCTTGGCCCAATGTGGAGAAAGAGGCCCAATACTACCTGAAGGGTAAATAACAGTGTTCTATATGCCTCACTCATGGAAGTGACCAAAACATATTATGCAAGAAGCAAAATAATAATATCACTGTGCATTTGGAGAGCAATTTTGTGTTTTCAAGGAGCTTTCTCCAATATCGTCCCCTATGACCCTCCCAACAAACCTGGTGCAGCAATGCCTGGGTCAGCCTGCAGCTCCAACACTCTGACTTGGAGCACTCCAGAGGAAGACCAACCTCCAGGTTTGAAGATTCACTTGGAAGACTCATAGGACTCAGCATATAGTCCTACTCACAGATACGACTTATTACAACAAAGCAAAATCAGCAAAGAGAAATGGTGCATGGGGAGAAGTCTGGAAGAAACCAGACATGAGCTTCCATGGCTCCTGCCCAGTGGAGTCACACTTAAATGCCCCCAACCATCAGCTGTGACAACACACGTGATACGTTATCTACCAAGGAAATTCGCTTGAGCCTAGGAGTCCAGGGTTTTTATCAGGGGTCAGTCACAGAGGCACCGTCTGCCTAACCCCTACCCACATTCCAGACTCACAAAAGGAGAGCAGGTGTTCAGTATAAACCATACTGTTTGTACAAACAGTTTAGGCACCATGGGCTACTCTAATCAGTTCTGGAAGTGGTGGGAACACTCCCCAAATCCAAGTTCCAACACCAGCCAAGAGCCAAACTTGCAAGCAGGCTTACTATGTTAACTCTTTCCAGCCAAGAGCCGAACTTGAAAGCAGCCTTGCTATGTTATCTTTTTCCTGCACAGGCTCACAAACAAATTCTTGGAGCTTGCATTCCAATTGAGCTATTGATTTAAATGCCCTGGCTACTTACCAGAGGTAAACTGGGGGAGTTTGAATGTGTGAAATACAAGAATATAGGTAGATGTAGATATGCCAGTTCTACTGTGATAAATTTGTTTTAACCTGTCAGTTAATTTCAGAGAATAGTAGGCTATAAAACAAATCCATTATGTGTGTATAATAAGAAATATAATTACATATTTCCATCTAGCTGCAATTATATCAATAAAAAAGAAATACATTGCTCCCTGTCTCACAAGATCCCAATTCAACAGGACTATCTTCTTCCAATGATATAGAACCAGCCAAAAATATTTTGTCTTTTAAACACACAAAAAAAATACTTAAGAGAAAAATATTCTACCAGGCAATAAGGAGTAAACCTACTATTGCTTTGTTCCCCTGTTCTCGGCTTATGTTTAACTGGTACTGCCAAAAAATAAATCATCTGAAATCCCAGGACTAAAACATTCCTAACCATCATTCAAACTAGGACAGTTGCCTTTCCCTTCATTTTATCATGCTTTCAGAAACAATGCTTATCTTAAGGTCTCGTGAAATCTGAATTTGTAATCTGACTGCAAAGTAATGATGGAAATTGAGATGTTTACATATATGTGCTAACTTAAAGCTTCTCAAGTAATGAAGCTGGATTTGAGACTTCTAACTTACAAGTAGAAGATTTTGCAATGTAATGCACAATTTTCTTAACCTCAGAGATACGGCCTTGGCTTGATGTGGTAAAAGATCACATGAGGTTACTGGATGCATTTCTTAGCCTGTCAGGAGTACATTTCAGTTCTTTTCTAGTGAGGTTGAGCATTGTGTGCGATGTTATTTCTCATGAAAATGAGAGATGAGCCGAGCACCCTTTGCGACCTGGAATTGTTCAGCTCCGCCAGGGTGCTTAGCCAATGCAGATTCTTCTTGCTGTGTAATCCTGGGCTATTCTGATGATGGGTTTTACATTCAGAGGCTAGACTGCATTTGTACCTAAAGAGCACTGGTATAGAAACTAAGTCTTTAAGGTTTCAAGATAAGGGAAGTTTGCCTCTAACCTATTCATCACGCAGATACTAAAAGGCAAGGAACACCTATAAGGGGAAAAACATGCCAATAAAAGAGTGAGTACTAATACTTATCCCTTATCTTTCATTTTCAGCTGGAAAAGAACACTTGAAAGCACAGTAAAGAGCAATCCGAAAGATTTTTTTTTTTTTTTTTGGCAAACAAAGGACACTTTTGAAAACGAAACCTTTAGACTAAAATATTCAATTTTTAATAAAATAATTTTATAAATACAGATTCTAATGCTGATAAATGTAGTCACTGCATTCCCTTGCTCATGTAAGCCACCCACTGGAAAACAGGGAAGACCAAAAAAAAAAAAAATTCTACAGCCTCTGCGCCATCTGATTTACCATGGGTTCTAAAAATTTATATGTAAGAACATACAAAGAGAGTTGGAAAAACACTTGTATAGCCATGCATTATTAAATTCAATTTCAACAGATATGAACTATGCTTCATTTGCTCAAAGTAAATGTCGGTACAACCACATTTTTTCTCAAAGGAAATCTTGATCATTGAAATTGCACAACAGCTCACTTACAACGAAGGCAGCTCTGAGAACAACACTTTGGTAAATCAGAGATACTTCTCCATCTAATCCCCACCTTGTGCGAGCCCACACATCTTGGAACAGGGTCATAATTTATCCACACTTAGTCAGCACATTTTAAAAACTCAAGTTTGGCTTCCAAGGCTGTGAAGTCTCTCTCTCCAGAAAGGTATGTAAAATCATGTTAACCATAACTAGATTTAGTACAATGTACCCTATTGTAAACCCGGGTGTGGAACAATTTTTGAATACTGATGTGAAGACCAAAATTTTTTTTTAGAATAATTCTCATGGGTGAGAGAGAGGAAAATAAAAATGACTTCAGGCATTTCAACTAGCTATAATAACTGGGGTTAGAAGACATTCTGGTAAATTACCAAATTAATAAAGAAATAAACTTAGTGACAGCACTGCTTACAAGCAACACTCAGAACAAGGTGAGACTTAAAACGATGACATTAAGGTGTGTCGTTTGAGCTGTCAGAAGACCCACTGTACATATACACACGAGGGGGGAAGATTGCTCCTCCAAAGGAGACACGCTCAAATCTTCACCGTCACCTTTTCTGTCTTCCTGGCCTGACCACTGTCCAGGAATCAATATATACCCACTGTGAAGAAGGGCCTTCTGCCTGTGGTCAACAACCACCTGGGCTGAGGCCAGACTCAATAAGAGATAGAAGCAAAGGAGGGCAAGATCCTGTCTCCATTTTTTCACTAAATAACCAGAATTATTTACTACCAACTCCTCCCCTGCCACCACCTCCATCTAACTGCAAAAACTGAGTTTATTTTATATTAAATAACATACATATACACTGAATAATACAACTTTCACTTACAACTATCCAATTTCCTAAATGACAAACTTAAACACTGACACTAGCTAATGTTACGGTGAAAAATGTGGGCATGCTGTCAAATCTGATAAAATAAAGAATACAGATTTGTAAGTTGGCTTTCTCTCTTTAAGAACCACTTTCCTTATGGGGAAATAGAGATAAAATCAATTTTGCTGTAACACAAATAGATACCAAATGAAATTTGCTTTTCCTAAAATATTCATTTTCTTCGACATAGAATTCACAGAGGATGAAGAAAAAGAAAATGCTCCTTCCCTACTTAACAATAATGGCCATTATAAACTAGCTGGCAACCTAAACTTCAGCATGTAAGGACTAAAACAGTTAACCAACAATGTGCACCACTAGGGGTGCCACCTGCCCCACCAACACCACCACCTCTGAGGCTGTGATGTGTGAGGCCCACTCCAGCAGGCCAATCTGACGTTCTATGACATAAGACTGGGCCACAGTTGAGGAAGAGCAGATGTCCCTCTCTCTCTTGATTTCTCTATTCCCTTTTATACAAACATGTGTTAAATACTGAGGTCAAATTCAGGCAATGTATTTTTAACTTTATACCTGTTAGGTAAGTAAATAACAAAGTAATAACCAAAGACTTAAGAATCTGTCCTGAAATCTAGTAACTTTCATATTTTTACTGACAGTATTAACAAAAATACTTTTTTTCTTTATGTAATTCTTTATGAATGATATTGTAATAGGTTCATCTACTTTGAGAATGAACTGGGTAGAATTACAAATGCTAAAAGTTGGGAATAAAGTTCAAATGAACTTGACTTTGGAAGGATGTTCCCACAGAATTAAGATGAAATTCAACAGGAATAAGTACTCTCAGAATTTAAAAAAAAAAAAAACTTCCATGCAAATACATAATAAAGGGAAATGGGAAAATGCAGAGTATTGCGTGCAGATCATGGATGACCACAGATCAAAAACAGGCTAGCAATGCAATGCTGTACTGAGAAAAATGAAATGAACATGAACAATCAGAGTAATGGTAGAGAAAATTACCAAGAGCCCTTTGCACTCAAAATTGCTGTACTTCTTGGGATGATTTATTTAGACAAAAGACAAAGATTTCTAGAGTCACAAGTATCTCAGGGAGAAAAAGCAGTAATATTATCTACTCTGACTTCACCAAAGCACATCTCAAGTATTGGGTTCCATTATGGGTTTTTTTAAAGCAGGGAAACAACTAGGATATTAAGGAAGAATATTTTATTCCTGCTTTATCAGAAATGATGAGAAGAACTCAAGATGGTTACACAAAGAATATAAAGCCTGTCCTAGGAGTGTTATGAGGCCAACTTCAACAATCAGGAGAAATACCGGTGTTCTAGTAGGTTCCAGTCTCCCAGTGTCTCCCAGGAACATCAAATAAGTTACAGGACAGACTTTAGCTCAATCTATGAAAGTTTACTAACACACATAGATGACTGAAGACAGAATTAATTGGGGGATGATGTTTCCATCACTGAATGTAGAAGGGAACAGACCAATGACAGATTGGGATGTTACAGAGGCCATGCAATATGGGGTGCTGGCCTGGACTTCAAAGCACATTCTTAACTGAGATTCTATAATCACAACTCTCTATGAAAGACTTCTCATGTGTTAGTTATAGTCATCAAGACTCATAAAGCAGACTTCCTGGAAAGATGGCAGTGCTCTAAAAACAATGACTTCCTTTCTACCCCTCAAAATGAACAAAAACAAAAGATAAAAAAACTTCATCTATGTTAATAATATCAAAGGACCTATCATCCAGAAATAATACAAATGGACCAAATAGCACCTGCTGGGAGTGTACACACAGCTCTTCTGCTTATACAAACAGTGCAGGGGGGCCAGGCGCAGTGGCTCACACCTGTAATCCTAGCACAATGGGAGGCTGAGGCAGGAGGATCATTTGAACTCAGGAGTTCAAGACCAGCCTGAGCAAGAGCGAGACCCCATCTCTACTAAAAACAGAAAAATTAGCCAGGTGTTGTGGCATGCACCTGTAGTCCCAGCTACTCGGGAGGCTGAGGCAGAACGATTGCTTGAGCCCAGGAGTTTGAGGTTGCTGTGAGCTAGGCTGAAGCCACAGCACTCTACTCATGGCAACAGAGTGAGACTCCGTCTCAAAAAAACAAAAAAACAGTGCAGCGTTGAGAAAAGCAAGAGACAAAGGTTTTCAAAGACTCTCCCTTTGGTCTCCCCCAACTTGGAGGAACAAGTAACATCTCATTGGAACTCATATTCCTACCTTTTCTAGCCATGAAGAGGCTAAAGAGAAACAACACAGTGAAAAGATCCCAGTTTTTCCCTCGATCTGACTTGCTAACCCGAAAACCTAAAGGCTGAAAACAAGCCCACTTTGCAAAGTGGCCTAGGAATGCAGAGAAAAATACCAATAGATGCACAGAAGAAAAATTCTCCAAAACAGCAAGGCATCATTCTTAACAATTTCTCATCAAAGGTGGCTGGCTCACCCTAAAGAAAGGATCAAGTATTTAACAGAATTAGTTGTGAGATGCAACAAAACAAAGAAGCAGCAAAGTTCCTAGACTGAAGTGGACACTGTCAGAGAGCCCTCCCTAGCACTCCACTCAGACAACTGAACAGCTAAAAATAGAATATATACCATCATCTTGCAGCCCTCCAGCTCAAGTGCTAAGGGAAAGATACAAAAAGACCCAAGACAAATAGGGAAGGAAGTCAATGAGATTCCACCCACACTATTTTTGGGCAAATACTAAGGCCAGACAAAATTTGGAACATTCCTAAGCAAAAATGAAGACAAGGCACAGAACGTACAAAAGGAAAATGAAGAGAACGCTTTGGAAGATTTACTCCAGGAAACAGAAGAAAAAAATAGATTGTAATTGCTTTGTACTCTATCAAGAAAATTTAAGGAAATGTGGACTGTTGAAATAGGAGATTAAAAAATAGAATAAGGTGGAATGAAAACTGTCAGAGCTAAGAAATAAAAAGAAAAAAATGATATTGCAGAACTTAAAATGAATTACAAGCATCAAACAGAAAACAGCAGGTACTTCATTCCTTCAACACCTATTTACTGGCACTTGACATTTATATGCCAAACACTGCCAAATCAGTGTTGCAGACAAGAGCTTTGGGCAAACCACACTAAGAAAAGAATGGAGAGATGAAGCAATTAGAGGCAAGTTGACAGTTGTGACAGAGAAACAGAAATCCAATTATAAATGACTGGTGCATCCAAAGAAGAAAAACAATTCCTGTAGAATAGAAAAAATATTCAGTGATAAATTGAGGGAAATCCTTGAAAGAATAAATATACACATGGAACAGGTTCAGGTTGTTTCAGGATGAATAAGAGACTATGAAACACTGAAGCATAACCTGCTAAAGCTGTTAAAACTTCTATGTTATGGAAACAAAAAAACAAATCACCAAATAGAAAAAGCAAATCACAAAGAAAAAATATCCAAACTGATTGCAGACTTCTTATCAAATTTATCTGTCAGGAAACAATGGAGCAACATATACGTGGCAAGCAATATGGGTAGAAAAGAGGTGCAATCCAAGACTTCCAAACCCATGAGAGTTGCTGTCAATTTGCAAATGCCATAGAAAGGCATTTTCAAATACATAAGAATTCAGGAAATATGTCATCCATAGACCCTCCATTTAAAAAAAAATCTATCTGAAGGTACAATCCAGCCAACTCACAGGTGAATAAAAATGAAAAGCATATAATTAAAGAAATCAAGAGAATAAATATCCAGTGATAAGCATTATTTAAACACAGAATTAATGTTAAATATGTGTTTTAACTACAGATACATATGTAACAAATATATACTAAAATTTCTGAAATAAAGCTGAATAATAAATAAGCAATACCTAACAAAATACTTAGATGAGGTTCTTTAGGCTTAATTGTAATGATTCCCTGTGATCACCCAGGTATTCAATATGAAATCAAAGGATTAAGAGTTTTAGAAAGGATGAAAATAAATGAACGCTACATATGAAATTTGAGAAACTGTAGAATCACTTTCGAAACATTAAAGATCACAGAGGCTGGAAGATCAAATGTCAATTTGATGCTAGCAAAGATGGCCAGGAGACAATGAAGAAAGGGGGAATGAGTGGAAAGGAAAAGAGCAAACTACTGCGGAAGTAAGAAGGCAGAGGAAGCTGTAACCAAGGGGAAGAACAGAACAGAGGAAATGTGGATTCAAGCGATGAACACAGAAATGATCTTGAATACCCTGTACACTTCTCATTCCATCTGACACAAACATCCTTTTTATAGTCAAACTAAGATAATTTCAGTTTTCGCTATGTTCAGCCTTTCAATGACCATAAATAGGACCATAAATAGGACCATAAATAAGTCCTAGGGACAGACTTCAGAAAGATGCCCTTAGTCACTGACAATTTTATGACAGTTTTATGACAGTTTTATCATTTGATACATTCAGTGTTGCCTCTGAGAAGACTATTAAAGAAATAAAATGTATGTTTAAAATGTATATTATACACAGGAACAAAAAAGTTTATAGGCCGGGCACGGTGGCTCACGCCTATAATCCTAGCACTCTGGAGGCCGAGGCAGGAGGATCACTGGAGGTCAGGAGTTCAAGACCAGCCTGAGCAAGAGCGAGACCCCGGCTCTACTAAAAATAGAAAGATATGATTTGGACAGCTAAAAATATATGTAGAAAGAAAATTACCCGGGCATGGTGGCACATGCCTGTAGTCCCAGCTACTCAGGAGGCTGAGGCAGGAGGATTGCTTGAGCCCAGGAGTTTGAGGTTGCTGTGAGCTAGGCTGACGCCACAGCACTCTAGCCCGGGCGACAGAGTGAGACTCTATCTCAAAAAAAAAAAAAAAAAAAAAAAGTTTATAACATGCAAATAAAATACCAAGGAAAGCAGAAAATGGAGTAATCAGGGGTTGGCAAATTATATTCAGAGTGCAAAATACAGGTCGCTGTCTTGTTTTTGTAGATAAAATTTTATTTGAAAAAAAAATTGTATTTGAACATAGCCATACCCCTTTGTTAACAAACTGTTTATGGCAGAGTTGAGCAGTTGCATCAGAGATCATATGGCCCAAAAAGCCACAAATATTTACTATCTGACTCTATATAAAAAGTTTGCTGATCCCTGGTATCAGTGAAAAAATTTCCCTATTGTGCATCAGAGGGACACAATAAATATTATTAAATCTCTAAAGCTGATAAAGTGAGAAACATAACTTGAATACAATTGCTGAAAATTATATAGGCTACCATTATCAAAAATTAACAGCAGAGTACACACCTTTCAAATAAATCAGAGTTTAAAGCACAACAACTCAGTACAAATCAAATACCAAAGGAGGGAGAAAGAAGGGAGGAATGATGGCTGCCAGAAATCAAAAATGAATCAGAAAACAGAAATCAGATGCAAAAAAAAATACAAACAAAAACCTACTAGCCATACCAATTAGATATCAACAAGTATAAGAAGAATAAACTCAACTATTTAAGGAAAAGACTCTCACTCAGGCTGAGGTTTAAAAAACAAACACAAAAAACTGGGAGCAGCAACAAAGAGATTAATAGTAGAAAATAAATGGGAGAAATACATCAAGGAAATGAAAACAAAAGAATAATATTAATGCTCAACAAAGCTGAATTCAATATATAACAGCATTAACTTACATAAAAAGGTAATGTTATAATGATGAAATTTTAATTTTCATGGACATTTTTTATGTACCCTCATAAAAGAGTACAGTCACGCACCACACAATGACATACAGCATATATGACAGTGGTCCTGTAAAATCATAATGGACCTGAAAAATTCCTATCACCTAGTGACATAGCTGTCGTAATGCAACACATTACTCACATGCTTGTGGTGATGCTGGTGTAAACAAACTTACTGAGCTGCCAGTTGTATAAAAGTGTACAGTAATGTCCTAGGCCTTCACATTCACTCACCAAAGCAACTTTCAGTCCTGCAAGCTCCATTCATGGTAAGTGCCCTATACAGATGTATCTCTTTTTTTTATCTTTTATACCATATTTTTACTGTACCTTTTCTATGCTTAGATATGTTTAGACACACAAATAGTTACCATTCTGTTCCAGCTGCCTACAGTATTTGGTACAGTAACATGCTGTACAGGTTTGTAGCCTAGGAGTGATAGGCTATAGCTTAGGTATGCAGTAGGCTATGCCATCCAGGTTTCTGTAAGTATACCCTAGGATGTTTACACCATGACTAAATCACCTAACAACACATTTCTAAGAACACTGCCCCTTTGTTCAGTGATGCATGGCTGCATTTACATATATAAAGCGAAAGTTTCTGGAAACAGGAGAAATTGCCATAAACACCAGAGTAATAGATTTCTGCACAATTCTCAGTACTTGGCAGATTCACACACAATATAAATAAGGAGAATAGCCAAGAATGTAAGCAATAAAATGAAATAATATGCACATTTATGTATTTAACACATATGCACACATACATTTTATGTACCCATAGAACAAAACTTCCAAAAAGTAAAAACAGTACAGATCACATTCCATCAAAATAACATAAGACTGGGAACAAATAACAAAGGTTGAAAAAAATCACAACCACTTGGAAAATTTAAACTATCTTAAATAGTTTAAATTTTCTGCCCTGGTTCAAAAATAAAAATCATAATCTTAGAATATCTGTAAAAGGATGATAAAATGTTAAATAGTGAGTGGCATGTAAAAAAAAAAAGTAAAGCTTTAAACACTTCTAATTCAAGTCAGGAAAACATTAAAATAAGTAATCTAAGAATTTTAACTCAATAAGATAGAAAAAGTACAACAAAATAAACCTAGAGTAATTGCAAGAAAGAAATAAAGGCAAAAATGGATTAATCCAAGAGTGCCAAAACCATTCAATAGGGAAACAATATGTCTTTTCAATAAAGGGTGGGGAGACAACTGGATATGCACATGTAATGAAGGAAGCTGGAACCCTACCTCACACCACACACAAATATCAACTCAAATGGTAAGACTTAAAACTTCAAAACTCTTAGTGGAAAACAGAGGTAAAATCTTTGTAACCTTGGATTTTGCAGTGGTTTCTCACAAGACACCAAAAGCATATGCAACAAGAGAAAAAGTACGTGACTTGTATTTCATCACAATCAAAAACTGCTGTTCTTCAGTACAATTTTGCATATAGCCAAACATGTAATATAATCTTATTAGTTCTATTTTTTTTTGCCCTTGGAGATATTTGTCCTGGGGCACTCCATCCTTCCATAAACAAATGGTCAAATTTCTAGAAATACATGTTAATAAGGTGGAAGCTAAGAGTGATAGAAAACCTAATTTGAATAATAAATTGAGACATTTGTTATTTTTGTAGGTGTATTTTCTTATTTTTGTTAGCATATACTGTTGGCAGTTTAGAAAAGAAAACAAAGGCTGTATAACAGATATCAATTCAATAAAATGCAAATAAATATAACAATGAGATCTTTTTTTCTTCTGCCCATCAGACTGACATAACCAAATGATGGCTAAAACTGTTTGCTATGTTACGTTATGTTAGTTGCCAAAACAGCCATTAACATAAATTAAACCTGGGAAAGTAAACCAATAAACCATTCTGAAAGGTAGAGTGGTAGTAATATGTATCAAAATTTAAAATAAGTCTTTCATTTGGCTGACAATCCAACTTGGAAGAATTTACCTGACAGGGACAATCACACAAGTATGCAAAGATACATCCCCTTAAAATGTTCACTGTAGTGCTGACTATAAAATTTTCTTAATGGAATCAAAGTAAATATTCATTAATAGGGATCAGGTATAAATAGTGGTGTGCTGGCAAATAATCAACAGCTAGTTCTTCCAGGGGTGGTAAGGAAAGCCTGATTTATAGTATTTGCCAATTTCTGTCATGTAAATACTCCCACCATGGCTGATTTCAAGCTACCAAAGTGACATCACTGAATGCAGAGTTGAGAAGACACATGCAAAACAGTCTTTCAGGAGCAGGTACAAGCTAGCTGCATCATACCACTGTATGATTCCAAACACACTGAAACACTACAAAGCCATAAATATGATGCAAAAGATTTATATTAACATAGCACAATATCCATCACATTTACTAAATGAAAAAAAATCCAATTACATATATAGTATGATATACATATATACTCATACTATCTGTGATAGTATGAACTTATATGTGTATTTCATTTTCGTTTTGAAAGAAAAAGAATCATATAATACTGATATATAACACTCTACATTCAATCTAGTTTTGCCCATAACAATGGTAGTAAGTCTGGCTTTCAGGGAGTATCTAAAACAAATCAAGATTTTTATTTTAAACAGAATAGCAAAAGATCAACAGACTTGGATTGATAATAATTAAAAAATTCTGTAGTAAATAATACAAAACAAAGAAAGAAACGACAGACTGAGGTTAAGTTTTTTGCAGTAAATCTAACAAAAGGCTAATTTCATTTGTATGTTTAAGCTCATAAATAGGCAAAGGAAATGAAGAGACAATTCACAAATTAAGAAATCCAACTAGAAACAAACATATGGGAAAATAATCATTCTCACTAGGGATCAAATAAATGCAAATTTTAGAATTATGTGCCATTTTTTGCCTACTACCTTACTGATACTCTCTTAATATGACTCATGATGCTGTAAATCGTATGCAATCATTTAAGAATATGTTTTGGGAGTGTGTAATCAAGAGCTACAAAATTTTTCATATCTTCTGACCTAGAAGTAACATTTCTATGAATCTATTCTAACGAAATTGTGTATGCATGCATGTGTTTGTGTGTTTAAAAAAGCTATCTCCACCAAGAACTTCAACACCATTATTTTTTAAATGGAAATACTGGAAAAAACCTAAAATAGCAAAAAAAGAGTAAACATTAATATACATCCTCTCAATAGAATATTATACAGCCCTACAAAATATTAATATGAAGTCTATATAGCCACATAGAAAATCCTTACAACATAATGTTAAATTGTACAGTACGATTACATCTACGTAAGAAACACAGAAAAACAAAACAGGCTAGGAAGAAATATACAAAAAAAGATCATGGTGCTTATGTTAGACTGCTACATTTTGGATAAATTTATGAACAAATTTTTAATATCTTTTTTTCAAACCTTGTGCAAAAAACTATTGCATTATTTATAAAATTTCAAAATCACGGAAAACAAGACATAAAAAAATAATGTAATTAAATAACAGAATGGGCTGTCATTCTTTCAGAGGCTAACATGAAAACAACATAATGTATTTCTTAAGAATGTAAGAAAATTCTTATAAATGGAAGAAATAAACATGTCTTCTTGACTCAAACTTGGACTGTGTATTAAATACAATAGTTTTTTGGAGAGCACAGCACGATGGCTGAAAGCTGCGTTGTTAGAGCCGTGATGTTCTGGATTGAGGGCCTCACGCTAAAGCTGGACCCGGAGGAGAATGAAGGGAAGACAAACGAGGACGTGGACATGATCTCCTCTATATGGAACTTCCTCATTTACGTGGCCCTGCTGCAAAGTGACTCCTTTTATCTTAAAGAAATTGGACCGCATATGAAGACTGGGCGTCACGTGTGAATGTGTGATATGAAGAACCAGGTTACAGTTTCCTATCTGCAAATGAATAGGTCCCGAAAGGTGTAAGAGACTTTGATTGAATGGACAAAAAAATTCTACTTGTTAAGAACAAGTTTGGCTCTGGTAACTGACATTCATAGCTAAAATACAAAACTATTTGGCAAGTATAAAAAACAAAAACAAAAATAAATCACAAAAAAACCCAAACAAAAATAATAGTTTTTCTCATTATTAAACTCTTTTACTATTTTAGAAACAACCCTACCACCAGAGGATAACATCTCAAGTGCTCTTCTTTATTTCATTCCAAAAAGACAATAAAATATAATATAAATTCAGGCCATAGCACACTACTTGAATATATACTGTATAATATAAAAGAAGAATATTTTTAATAGGAAAAAATAAATCATTGTGTTGACCCCATAATTCAGGACTAGGGATGCACAATGGATTAGTTAATTCTGAGATGGGTGCATTGTAATTTGAATGGCAATTCACGGAGAGACTCTAGGGATTTAGAAAAACCCTAGAGAAGAATCTCTGCTCCCATAATAAGCATGGCCTAGAGTGGAAAACCCTACAGAAAATGTGTTTCTCAAAAGATACAGCTGGTGATTCTTGTGAAAATATATTTGGAGTCAAGATTTCCCTAAAGAAATATTAATCAAGTCCTATAATTTCCTTCATTAAAATGCAACTCTTGCCAAGAATTACTGGATAAGGAAATACAAATTGTTTCTCAGAAACTGATAAAGCAACATACAGGTATCTTCTCCCACAGAAGATGAGAAACTTATAGGACTCATCACTGCAAGAGGTGGTATATGTCCCAAATTTTTCAATCATTTCTAATGTGCTTTGGGTAACATCTTAGATGGTGACCTGAAGCAAAACAGAAGAAACTAAAATGTTCAAAGGACACCCTATTCATTAGTCCTTAAACACAGCAAGGTCGTCCTACCTCCAGACTCCACGTCAGGGCCAAGCCTGACTCCAACAGGAGACAGTATATATGGCAATTCATTAGTTCTGGGACCACTAGAAAGTGATTGATAAAAATAGAGGTTGATTTCAAATATCTTTTGTTTCAGCACTCTCTAGTTCTTTCACATTATCAAAAATTATTCAAATTATCTAAAATATACTTGCCCACATGTTTAGTCAAGAAATCATCTTAAGTCAATGCTATCGTGGACAGATGCAGCTCCATTTTGACTGTTGGTCCTAATTAAAAACAGGCTTTATGGACCTTTAAAAAATCCTAGGAAAAAGTCTACTCCTAAGCTCAGAAGTGACGGCCTAGAATGTGAACAACATGCAACAGAACACATCCAACTGATAGGTGCTCAGCTAAAAATTGTAAAGTTATTTCTACATTACATGCCTCCACTCGAGTATGAATCTACCTGGCAAGAATATCTCATGATAACTGCTAATCTACTTATTGCCTTAGGCAACTGAAAGGCACTCTATGGTAGGAGATGCAAGCCAGGTGAAAGTAGATTTCCAGAGCAAAGATGCCTCAAGAGACATTCTCATAACCTATCACCAGATTAGCAGAGTTCTCAAGACATTAATACATGCATTTGTATCACCTGAAATAGCTGATGAAAGGAAAAAAAAGAAATATGAAGGAGCCATGTTACAAGTTTTCTTTTTAATGTGTGAATGGTTTTTCTCAGACACTGCTTCACACGAGGTGCATGCTTAGTCTATCTAACCACCTCTGGGAATGGAAGGACAGGAGCCCAGGACACAAACTCCTCCCACTCAACCCGGGCTTCTACACTTGCTCATCTCCATCACAATCCACCATCTGGGAGAGGAAGGCACAGAGGATGTGACAATGAGGACAAAGAAACATGGTGGGGTGGTAGAGCTGTTCTGAGGAAGCATCACTGACCCGGCTCTTCCTGACTGAGGACACCTGTCAAGGCTCAGGGCACCTCTCCTTTGTGCTCCTCTCCTTCCCTCCAGAGCCCAGCGAAGACAAGACTGCACCACCCCTACTGGCAGACACCCTCTGCTTTCCAAGCCCCACGGGACTCCCCATTACTCTCCTTTGTCCTGTGGCTGTTCTCCTTTTCCCTGGCACCTATCCAACTCCAAATTGGAGATCAAGGTTAAGGAAGCCTGGCGCTAATAAGATAATGAGAAGGCTGTGGGCCAGGAGGAAAGCAGGGACCTAGGAATGTCAATCACCTGTCTGGCACTGCCACTGGAATTAAGCCTTTGTTACACTCTTTCTCCAGACCTAGCGGGGGTCCAGCTGCTCCTTCTTTGGCCACAGAGCCCTTTCCCCAGAATGCAGATGAGGGACACAGAAAGCTACTTTCTTAAGGTTTCTCTGATCATGGTCATGCCAACTGAGGACAGCTCAGAGGCCATAGCATTATACATATTTTCAGACAGAAAATTCTTTGCCTCTGTATCCATGCTATGGATGTTTCCACCATTATCTGTTTTTCTAGTTTCAAGGAAAGCCCCAAGAAATTAAGGTCACAGTGATGGAAGAAGAAATGAACACAAATGATCCATCCAATGTTTAATTCTAAAATCTTTCCTGGAAAGTCCTGGAAAAGGGACTTACTAGCTCTGAATACAAAGCAGTCCCCCAGATGTGTCCCCCTGAGGTGCACACAGCACTCCTGGTGCCCAGGGGCACATAGCCAGCAAGCTGTCACTGGAAAGGGTAGAGATGGGCTCGGGCAACAGAGATTATTTGCAGGCAACTGAAAAGCAATGCTTAAAGCTCCATGAAGAAAAAACAAACAAAAAAAGTAGTAATGAGTCAAAAGAAGCTGCCTAAGGGAATGGAAGAAAAGACCCAGGCTCAGCTGAGCAGAGCAGCTGCACCTCTCCTCTCAGGCTCCACCTCTGTGCCTCCCAGGATATCGCCCTTCCTGCAGGAAGCAAGAAACCCATGCTGATATGACAGGAGGTTTTTGATACCATTCCCTGTGAAGACAGTGCAACTATCAGCAGCATGCCAGGAGGCACGGGGGAGCTCTGGACAGACGGCGCGAAGGCTGCATTCACAGGCTCCTCTGTCCGTGCTCTCCCTGCAGGGCACTAGGAGCTATTACAGATGGCCCAGAAGGAAGAGCCAGGCCATCTAGGAGGAGCCCACCACACTTGGCACTGCCTCCTTCACTGCTGGAGAGGGCAGGGAGCTCAGACCCCTTGTCCAGGGGTCAGATGCTAAAGCTGCAGAGGGGACAGAAAAAGTTCCAAAGTTCCAAGGGTCCTTAGAGATCATTTGGTGCTATCTCTTCATTCTACAGGTTTCCACAGAAAAAGCAAATGAACAAAATACCCTCAGGTTAGGTCTTTGGGGGAAAAAAAAATCAGGCAGGAAGGCAGGAATATATGACCACCTTTCAGTCACAGGTTTTGGAAAAGATATAACTAACCCAAAATGCACAGCTATAAGGAGTGTTTAGTTGTTTAGCCAAATAAACTGTCACAGAGCTAGTCTGCCATTTGTTTTTAAATCATTGTATGATTTATCAAGCCTCAAAAATATATTACAAGAGTTAGAGACACAAGAGAGTTAAACACTTATGTATCCTGGCATTCTTTTAAGGGCAAACTACGAACAAGAATTAAAGTCATCTTGTATTATTAGAACAAGTCACAGGAAATGGGTCATCTCTCTAGGACAAGAGGAAAATTGCATTTGCCATCTGCAGAAAGAACGTATAATATAACGAAGGAGCTCTGCAAAGTGTAGGTCCTAAAATATCAATTCACATGGAAAGAAAATATCTGTGCATCTGTATCCTTAACACCGCCCCCACCCCACCAAAAGTTTACTCAGGCTGATTGAGTGTAACAAAAGCGAAGGCCCCTGCTACTGCCACCTTTCTTAACTATATATGTGGAAATACAATTAGGAAGAGATGTTGTTAAGGCTCTCAAGTCACTGAGAGGAGTTCAAAACATTAAATGAGGAAGGTAAGCTGTTACTCAGCACATACCTACAGTCTACAGCACCTTCTCCCCTTCCAGCAAAGGTACTGCATCCTATTTTGAAACCCAGTGAGTGGCCCAGGATAGATTATCCAGCACTGGCTCACTAACTCTCAGCTGGTAATTATGAACCAATCTCAAGTCCCTGACCTCTGGAAAAGAAAGGAGAATTTTACATTTTGTTCAGTTACAACGAATTTTGCTTTGCAGACCAGAGCAAGCGTTGCAAAAGAAAGTTAATCATCTCCTAAACACACATTCACGAATCCCTTCCTTTTAATGTATGAAAGCACCCAACTTCCCCTCTCACCAGCTCACAGCCACATGATGTCTGACCTAAGTACCAACATGGAAGTTCTCTAAATCTTAAGGAAATGTGCAAGCCAGAGAATCTGAGGGACCCCCCACCACCAGCATTTGTTTAAGGAAGATATGATGAGAGAGTAAATGAGTGGGTGGTATTTACATGGGAGGGCTGCGGAGAGGGCTACAGCAAATAGCTAGAAGACTGAAAGAGGGGTGAGTAAATTAGTGAAGCACTCACTCCTCTTTAGCAACAACTAGGCCTGGCTCGGTGGCTCATGCCTGTAATCCTAGCACTCTGGGAGGCCGAGGCGGGTGGATCGCTCAAGGTCAGGAGTTCGAGACCAGCCTGAGCAAGAGCGAGACCCCCGTCTCTACTAAAGAATAGAAAGAAATTATCTGGACAACTAAAAACATATATAGAAAAAATTAGCAGGGCATGGTGGTGCATGCCTGTAGTCCCAGCTACTCGGGAGGCTGAGGCAGAAGGATTGCTTGAGCCCAGGAGTTTGAGGTTGCTGTGAGTGAGGCTGACGCCACAGCACTTTATCCCGGGCAACAGAGTGAGACTCTGTCTCAAAAAAAAAAAAGAAACAACTAGACCTGCAGTCACCTGGAAACATATGGTGGCAGAAGGTGCCACCAATCACCCTGCTGCCCCTACAGCAAAGAAAATGTAGAAAGGAAACACTAAAAGTGATGAAGAAATGTTTTAAAACATAAAAAAGAAACAAACATTCTATTTTGATTTTTTTAGCAGAGATGCTGATCAAAAAAATCCGAAAAGTCAAATTCTTGGAAGAGGCAATTAATACATAATTTCAGTACTCCAAAGGGAAAAAAATCACAAGGCTATTTCCTAGAAATATACACAACTATGTTTCTAAACATCACTATCCACTTCCCACAACACAGCCAAAAAGTCTGGCTCTACTTCTTTTTCTTTAATTTGTGGATCAATTATTGTTCCCTTCTGTGAGGTTTCAGGAATATAATGGTATTAGTAACATTTTAGTTCCCAACCATACCACAATCCATTACACACTTCCTTGAAACAATTACTTTGTTTCTAAAGCAAATTGTTCACAATCCAAGATTAATCCTATAATAAAGGTGCGTGCAATTTTCAAATTTAAAGGTTTTGTATATGTAACAGCTTTCCATTGGAATTGCAGGATCAACTGCTATCGGCTTTCAACCCAAAACAACATGAGAATATTCAACTGAAACATTGTCCCTAGAGAATGAATGAGAGGCAGGCAAAGAGGTGAAGATCAATGCATCTCTAAAACAGAATTCCTTTTACTGTGCCCCTGGTGGCCCACAAAACAGCAAAGATGGGTGGAAAATGGAGAACACATGGATGATGCCCATTAGAAGAAAGCAGGACGTTTAAATTCCCTTCCTCCAATTGCACTACTTTCTTTTGGGAATCCAGCTGCCCACCCAACCCCCACCTTCCTGTGCCCACACACCCCCAGTCAGTGACAACAGAATCATTGGAAATTGACGGAGGCATCGTGCAATGTTGAGATATAAGAAGCAAGAGCTGGTATTTTTGCCCTCATGGGGCTTGTCATTTAGTTAGAAAGACAGGGCAGGTGGCTGTAAGTAGTTTTTCACAGCTAAAGGTAAAACATGATATGCTCTAAGGAAATAATACATATACATTTAGGAGTTCAAATTCTCAAGATCATCTGCTTTCCCCAACTGTGTAATCCCCAGAAAGTTCTTACAATCGCCTTCAGATTATTTTGTCTTTTTCTGTGAATGAAGAGCCAATAAAAGGATGAAGGGCATGTCAATACAAGGGTGTCAACTACGCAACAACAAGAATTGTGAAAAAGTGCTCTTAGTCTTTCCTGCACAGAGTAGGTGCTTATGTTTGTTCATTTGATCGGCATTCTGTATGCAACTATTTCCTTTTAAGCAATGCCTACTTAAAAAAAAAAAAAATTGGAGAAAACGTTTTTTTCCAATCACTGACAAGTGTTTGTTGAATAAATGAACATCTTCATAATTTTATTCTTAAATACTAATTTTGTTCTTTAAAATTAACCATGAAGGATTTTAACAAAATACTCTGTGATGATCTCAGAAATTATGGCTAAGTATAAAGGTTAACCACAGAGCTATATATTAATAGCAAAGTCAGGTTGGGGGAGGTGGGTCTCAGCATCAGGGTATGGATGTTGATTTTTGTTTGTAAAGCCCCGATTCATGACCATCTAGGATTTATTAACTCATTTTGTCAGTATGTTTAGGTCTTTTTTTCTTTTTACTACACATTAAATGAGAAATCAGATAGATTTTTACATATCAGTAATGTAACAAATCAAAGGTGATTGTCGAACAACTTCCTATAATTTTATTAGTAACAGCTGTTCACACAAAATAGTGTTTGGGTCTGAGAATAGCTCTTTCTTTAACGTTACTCCATTCGGCAGAACAAGAGAAAACGTCCACTTTTTACTGCAGTCAGTTATTGTCACAGATTTAATTACCAACAATCACACATTTTACCTTCTATTGCTATTTCACACTTCCCTAGGATTAATTCTGCAGATATCTTAACATTACTTAAAAGCCATTATAAAAGTTTCCCCTTGAAAAATGTCCCTGCCTCCCCCCCTTCAACCAGAAAATTAGACTTTAAATTTGTTGCTACAAATACTTGTTTTTCCCTCAACCCAATACTTTGAGTCTAGAGGAAACAGATTCCTTCTACCTTGTTAGAAAGAAAGCAAACCCAACCTTCTTAAAATGGCTTCTCTTTCTTCCAAGATGTACCCTTTGAGCTCCTTATTTTCCCAACACCCAATCAACATTTCTACCAATATCAACTGAACTAATAACTCCCCTTAAAAATTAATATGAATGCTGGAATCAAAATCATCCTTGGAAAATCTTGTTAATTTCTTTTCAAGTACAAGTTTGCCTGGATCATGAAGAAAAATCTGTTCCTTTTTTCCTGCTAAGTTTAGCATAGCATGCAGCCTCATAACTGCAAAAGCTGTTTCAGGTCCTTAAAAATTCATCTGTAATAAAAATCATAACTGTATTTAATAGGCACTTCCGAAAAGTGAACATAAGCCATGTCTTATAAAGTGGAGCTGGGCAGATTATTTTCTTTTTAATGAAAAAGAGCCTATCAAATTTATTTATAATAAGCAGAACAGTTACTAAATTACTAAATTATTCTTCTGGTTCTCCTTTTTGAACTTACCTAAAAATATCTGAATAGATAAACACGGAATAATTTCACTGTTTCAGCAGGTTTTTAATTAGTGCCAAAATTCCCATATGAAGAATTAACATATAAGTACAGGATGGACAATCATATGGCAGATCTAGACGATGAATCTACATAGTTCAATGCGAAACTCTTCCCTAAAGGCTTTGTAATATAGTCAGAGCTACAGTTTTGATTTATATGAAGGATGTTCCCACTTCACTCTTCAGATATAAACTATAAGTACTTTGTTTCAAAAAAAAAAAACAAAGAGGAAATGCATCCAAATAAATTCTGACATTTAGAAACATATTCAACACTTGGAAGCTAAAGAGTAGCAAAAAATAAAACCGGTTGGTCCTTAAAGCAGCCTCATAAACACTACATTTTGATATTTCCAGAAAGACACTGTTATTAGGACTACTTAAAGCAATGCTTTCATTCTATGGTTCCAAGTCTCCACCCTAGATAGTCACTAGATTAATTCAAGCAATCAACATAGCTATTCTTCCTCCAAGGAACTCCATTGAGGGGTAGTGAGAAGGGTCCTTTTACTCAAATATGCATGAACAAGCTCTCCATACCATCTAAACTGTCCAGAGCACTCCCAGCCTTCTACATCCCTTCTTACTCTACAACTTCACAGTTTTCGATACAAACATATACTCCTCATATTAAAAATGTTCTATCTGCAATTCCTTAAATTCTGTATTTAATCATGGTGGTTTTTCTCATGTAATTGTATAAGTAAATCACAAAAACCTACTTGGTCATCACCTGTGCTCTACAGGATATTAAAAATTCACTCTGATCAGCATATCACGGAGAAAAAAGTATAGCAAAAAGATGATAGTGTTAAACTAGCCTCTACACGATAACAAGTAGTAAAATATGGAATGGTTTCTTTTTTTTTTTCTTTAAACGTTCATACCTTACGCATGACTGCTATTCCCAAATGGACCCAGCACAGAACTAATGTTGCACCATTAGTTCAATATGTGGTGCAACATCTTACATTATCAATTCTTATCCTGGAATGCATTTATACTCAATTGGTTCAGAGAGTTACACACAATTTTTTAAGAAGATCATGATTATATCTGCCACAGATAAAAACATTACATATCACCGTGTTTCTATAATTTATTCATGATTGTCTACTCCCAGTTTCTGGCAGGAGGGTCATAAACAAATTCATTCATTCAGCAAATATTAACTGAGAGCACTCTATAAGTTAGATATTGTGCTTGAAGTTGAGATTTAATAACGAACAAAATAGACACAATCCCTGCCCTGATAAGCTTGCTTTTGTAGAATAGGAAAAAAAATCTACAATCATATATATAATTCAGTTTAGGAGACCAAGAACATTCATTCTTCCATTTAAAACTGACCTAAACTTGGCCTGTTTTCAATAGGTGGAATCCAATCAATAAAGAGTGTTTGCTAAATCTTCCTATTTGATGATTAAGATCTAAAAAGATTTAAAAAGATGTAAAATAAGAACACGTTAATAGAAAAAAAATGTATCTTCTAAGAACTGAAAAAAAAAAAAAGTCAGGATGAGTATCTGTGACCTGAAGCAAGCATTTAGGGCCACTTATTTTATATAGACTTAAAGACAAATTAATTAATATTAAATGATGTGACGTATGTACCACCAGTAGAAATATTTAGTGAATGTTCATGAATATTAATCAATTAAAGTGAATATTCATGATATCAATCAAGTCATCAATCTAGGTACTTATACACCTAGGAAGCAAATAAAAACATCAATCAACTTAAAGTATGTTCTTGTATATCTATGTAGAATATAAAGAGAAAGTTTTCTTTGGGTGTCAAAGAAAATAAACACTAACAAATGAATTTAGAGAACGAATAAGTTAAAAGAGGACAAGAAAAGAATTCAGAATTTAATGTAATGTTCTTATGGTGGCAGATTTCAGAATTCATTTTTTAAAAATCAAAATCAAACTGTGTACAAACTATGTAAGTACTGTGGAATAGATTTGGAAGACATTGGCATAACTGTCAGATATAAACCAAAACAGCCCAAATTTTACTGCCACACATTCATCTACTCAGGTTACCACTATTTGCCTTTTCTAATTTCCCCATATTATTAATAAATGTATATATATAAAAGTAAATAATTATGCAAGCAAATGCAAGGGTCTAAATTTTTATGCCTGCCAAACAAATCCTTTTCCATTAAAATGGCATCATGCCTTGAACAAAAATTTACTTTGAAAATAATTTTTTACTGAATTTTATTTCAGTATAAGGTTGATTCCTCCATTTAAATCAACTGGTTAAACATATTAGTAGATCTTTAAACTGTCAAAGGATATGTTCTGTACCCTCATCTGGATAGGTTTTGTTTAAATGAAGGAAGGAACTAGAAAATTCAATCTACTCATCAAAGCAGCAAATCAGGAATTTTTCAAATGAAACCCCACCTCAATACCTTCCCTTGTTCAAGTCAAATCTTCCTGGATCCAAAAAATTGTGAAATCATACACTCATACACATGCAAGCACAAATCTACATTTAGTATATATTACTACTATATAAATAGTGCAGATATTATAGTTATGTTACAAAAGAAACATGCCTAGAACATGAAGCAGCAGCAATTCTTACATGATGTCCAGGGATCATATTTCTGATAGAAAGTTGTATAATTTTTGAATGTTACTCAAAAATGTAAGGGCTATGTTAATGTCATATTTTTCTACCACTTCTAATAAGCCCTATTTTGAGGAGGGGTTGGGGCTGTATTAAACCCTACTTAAATATCTAATAAGAGGGGGATAATATCTAATATCTAATAAGTTCTCAACACTACTACCACTTTAGCAGTAAAACTGATTTACTTTAAATTTTTTTCTCAGAAAATTATCCCCAAGTTCATTTTTGCAATAAAGCATCCATATAAGTGTATTTCCCTCTTACACATTCAAATCCAGGCCCTTTGACAAACCCCTGGAGGCTTTAACTCATAGCTGCTCGGAAACCGTAACTGTCACATTTCAGACAAATAGGGTTGGCTGGAGAGACCTCAAAAGCCCTGGTCACAGCTAAACAGAAACAAAGACTGTAAACAGGACAAAATAAGAAGAAAACCCAGTTCTAAAACAAGTCTCTCAAAAACACATGCTTTTCCCCTTAATCGTGCACTTATATATTTCTCTTGCCCTCTCTATTTTCTTCTCAATCTTGAGAATTCAGAAAATACTGAACTGCACGTTTCCAGTCATTAGAATTAAAAAAAAAAAAAGACCTTCATTTCCAACTGCAGTTTTCCCTCCCCTGGCTTCATTTCAAGCCCACCTCCTTCATCCAGTGCTTTCTTTGCCTTCTGTTCTTTGTAGACATGTGCACATTTATCTAATCAGATTTCAAAATGAAGACATAAAACATGGCATGTGAATTAACCATTTGTAACTGTGTGTCATTATATTTTGTTCCTGCTTGTAAATGATCCAGTACAAAAGCAGTTCAGTCCCCAAAGGCAATTGGTTCCTTGAGCCAGCAAATGGAATGCTCAAGATAGGAAAATGCATGTTTCTCAAACCCGAACTAACTGTACAATATTCTTTTCTTACAGAAATGTTTGAGAAACGTATTTATTATACATGCAAATATCTAGAACACAAGTGCAGACATTTTTCAGGCCTATTACTGCAAAGCTGTTTGCTCTTCCTACCACAATAGCTCATAGTTATGTCATGCTGGCTTGTATGTGAACCCTAATAGCTTGATTGTGAACATTCTCTCAAGAGCTAATAATCAATAGAATTCCTATTTGGGAAATGGCATTTTCTTGCTAACTTAGTGTTAAAGCAGAAGGTTGGGGCTTCTTTGGAAATTAGAGGGAAATTTTTGCTGGGCGCTTCCCGTTTTCCTTCCAGCCCAGATTCCAAAGATATTAAAATGCTGTCTGTTTTAAACAAAAGGTTTCTATTTGTTTGCATGAGAGTAACTGAGAGACTCCACTGGTTTTCAGTAGTAACTACTGTGAATTCAGGCCTACATCTGGGTTGCCTCGTTAAACAAAAGATACCCGTCGCTGTCAACAACCACACAGCACAATGCTCCCCTAGCCCACATCTTTATCCGGAAGGAATGGTACAGACGAGAAACACGCCTGTCACCATCCACTGACCGAGAAACTCTTCTGGGCTCCCTCCTTTCCATGGTCTGATGGCTAAAGAACAGCACTTGTGTGACACATTTGGGCTTGCCCTCCCGCCCCGCCCCCAATACACAG
>CM052443.1:66567099-66579703 GCA_028533085.1 Varecia variegata | reverse complement strand
CTGAGGCACCGGGCAGGGCAGCCGGACCCCTCAGCTGCGTGTGCGCGCGTGTGACTGTGTCTGTGTGTGTGTGTGTGTGTGTGTGTGTGTGTGTGTGTCCGCGAGAGCGCGCGCCCGTGCGGGTGCGGGTGGTGGCTGGGGGCGCGCCCGGGAGGGTAGGGGCGAGCCGCGGGCTCCCGGGGGCGGGGGGGGCGCACAGGGCAGCTGCCCAGAAGGGCCTGGGCGGTGGGCGGGGGTCGCAGAGGCCCGGCGGGAGGCCCCGCGGCGGCCGGCCTCGGGCCGTACTCACCAAGCAGCAGCAGCTTGAGCTCCCGGCGGGCGTCCCGCTTGTCCCTGCGGAGCTGCCGCTCGATCTCGTCGTTGATCCGCCGGGCTTCCTTGGCCTCCTCGCTCAGGCAGCACGCCATGATGGACTCCAGAGTCATTCTTCCAAAGTGCCTCTGCTGCAGCCCCGCCGGCACCCCCTGCTCACAGCGCGCACACACACCCTCCCGCCCTCGCTCCCCCGAGGCAGCGGTGGCCGCCGAGCCCCCGCTGCCCGGGCGCGCGTCCGGGACGAGCTCGGGGAACCGCCGCGGGGGCAGCGGCCAGGGCCGGGGCCACCAGGTGGGCCGGGGGCGCGGCGGGATCGGGCGGCCTGAGCCGCCGGGAGGAGCGAGGCGGGCGCGGGAGGCGGCCGCGGGCGCTGGCTCGGTGGGCGCGCGAAGGAAGGCCGCCGCGCCCGGCCTCACTCAGACGCCCGCGCCTCCTTCCCCGGGAACGGGAGGCCCGCCTCGCCCCCCGCGCCGCCGCCGCCGCCGCCTCCGAGGCTCCCCTAAGCCGCGCGCCTGGCGGCGAGAGCACATCCACCGGGGCGTCCCCGCAACGAGAGGCCGCCGACGGCTCCCCGCGCCAGGCGCGCCCGCTCCTCGCTGCCGCCTGACACGGCTCCCGGGCGCCCTCGGCCCTGCCCGCGCCCACCGCTCGGCTCGCGCGCAAACCCTGTTCACCGGCCCGCCCGTCCGCCGCGCGCTCCTCCGCCTCCGCCTCCGCTAGACGCCCACCCCCGGCCCCGATTGCCAGGCGCGGAGCGGCTGCTCAGTGCTCGCCCTCCCCCTCGCCACACACACACATTTTCTTCTTTCTCTGAACTGGAGCACAGATCCGGGAGGGAGGCGGCGGCGGCGGGGGGAGGAGGAGGAGGAGGAGGAGAAGGAGGAGTGGGAGGAGGAGGGAACGGGTGCGGGAGGAGGGGAAGCAGGAGGCGGTGCCGCCCGGCCCCTCCTGGAAGGCTTTCCTGGGCTCGCAGCCGCCGCGGCGCGCCTCCCAGTGCGGCTCTCGCCTCGCCCGCTCTGCTCCCCGACTGGGCCGGCCCCCTCGGGCTCTGCGGGCGCCTCCGGCTCCCGCGCCCTCGGCGGAGCCCGCGGGCGCAGCGGTCACAGCCGCCCCCAGCCGGGGCGGGGCGGGGCCCGGTCCGCGACGCGCGGCCGGAGCGGGTAGCCGCTGGTGCGTGCCAGGGCCGCCGCCAACCTGCGGCTGCCGGCCGGCCGCCCGGGCGTGGTACGGCGGGAATATGGCGGCCTCTGCCTGCCTTTCCGTGCGCCGGCCCCGCTGTGCGGCCGCGGCCCCTCCTGGAGGTCGCCGGAGTCAGCCTCGCGAACCCACGACCCCGGCTCTCCGTGGGCGGCGCCGGCGCCCGCGTCCCCTGCCCCCCGGCCGCTCTTAAGCCACTTCTGTATTTCCCCTTCCTATTTCTACAACGCCATTCGGTTAGAAACTCTCTCGCGTCACCTCTGACCCCAGTTCAGCGTTAGAAAATAAGATTACTGTGGAGTGCGACTGAGGAAGAGAAGGAATTGTCTCTGGTTCCTGAAGGGGGTAGGGGGAGTTTAATAGGCGACACTATCCGCAGAGTAACTTGAGATAGAAATCTAAATCCTGACCAGAAAAATGAAGCTGCCCAAGTTTCCAAGAGCCTCCTGATAGGTTCCAACTTTTCATGCTATTGAGGTTGTCTTTGGTTTTGTTTTTGACAAGTTCTTTTGTTTTTAAGGAAGCACACGGTGTTTAACAGCCAAGTAATCGAATTTACCCCTCTAAACGAGACTGAATTATGGATGACTTCCGGGAAAATGCAAAATAGTGTGGGATAAAAGGACAGGAAAGAATAAAATAGAAAAACGGAAACTAAGATCGCCCCAGCAAAATTATATTCTAGTTCTTTGGTTTTCCATTTTTGATTGAGGTAGTTTACTTAAAAGTGTTGTTTGCATATTTCATTGTGATATACTGCTGATAAATAGCAAAAAGAAAAAAAATCTTGTTCATTCAGGTTTTATTTGGTCCAATAGTTACAAGAAGAGAAACTCAATATTGCTTCCTGCCTTAATGGAACCTGAGGTCTTCAGAGAAAATTGTCTTTTATGAAGAGAATTGCTTTTTCATATTTTATGTTTTCTCTGAGATGTCCCTGGGGCAACCTGCTGATGCAGAGTGTCAAAGTAAGGTCGTGACTGTGCTATTGCTACAGATCAAGAATTCACATAGGGTTCTCTTGAACAACAGGTGTGTGACTTCCTTCTTTCATTTGGCAGGAGTTCCTTTTTACCCCCTCCTCTTCCCCTGTCTCTCTCCATCTCAGCCAGGACTTACATCAAGACATAAAATCTGCATTTTAGGTCCTCTTTTTAAAAATATATTCAGGGCTGGGCACAGTGGCTCACACCTGTAATTCTAGCACTCTGGGAGGCCGACGCAGGAGGATGACTTGAGCTCTGGAGTTTGAGACCAGCCTGAGCAAGAGTGAGAACCTGTCTCTACTAAAAATAGAAAAAAATTACCTGGGCTTGGTGTGCCTGTAGTCCCAGCTACTTGGGAGACTGAGGCAGGAGGATTTCTTGAGCCCAGGAGTTTGAAGCTGCAGTGAGCTATGATGACGCCACTGCACTATAGCCCAGGTGACAGAGACCAGGTCTCAAAAAAAAAAAAAAAGAAGAAGAAAAGGATATTCAGTTTAGAAAATGATTAAATTTCACCATGGCCAGGACAGCATAGAGAGCAAACCTCACCGCTTTTATGTGCATACATACAAAGCGCGACTAGACTTGCTGTGAAATTAAAATTTAAAATTAAGTGACTAAAGAAATTCAAGTTGGAAATTCAATATGCAGAAATATAAAACGGCTTAAGGGAAAAAATTATAAGTTTGCATCCATATATATATGAGTTTTGGAAGAGACATAAATCACTAGAAAACCAAATGACACTCAGGAAGCCTCAAGTCTCTGGTTTCCTAGCCAAGGATCTTCTGAGACTTTTGAAAATGTGTTTCAAAATATCAGGTAAAATGTTCTGACTGAATTTATCTATTGTTTGATGAAAGGAATTAGACTGTTTTAGCAGATTGTAGATCCAGAGTCTGTTTTGTCTCCCCTGTATCCCCAGCATCAGGGATGCTCCTGGCACTTAGCAGACATTTGAATGGATATAGCAAATCAATAAAAGGATGTTTCAAATATTGGGAAGAAAGCAAGAAGTAAAAAAAAATCAACACTTTACAGTGAGAAAGCCATATATGGGTGTCAAGAAGGAAACAGGAAAAGAAAATTACAAGTCTAAGCCCAGATCTATCCAAAAACCTTTTCATATTATCCGGGCAGTATAAATACTCCTATAACCTAATTCAAACAAATAAAACCCATGCAGAAACTACTGATGTTATTGACCTTGTTCAAGAATCATATACTCTAAAATATGCAACTAAACATGGATCATGTTACAAAATCCCAGTTCATTAAATCAAACATTTATTCATTGTCTACTATGTGTAAATAACAGAAGTAAAAGTACAGGAAGAGGAAGATACTAAAATGAATAAAATACAGTTCTTGCCCTCAATAGGCTTATAGTCTTATGACATAATGAGGCCCCTAACAGCTATAATAAAAGACAAAATGAAATCAGTTTGTATTAAAGTTGGAGTAGAAGTAACAGTATAAAGGTATAAAAAAGGAAGGAATAATTCATTTTGTTTGTTGAGAACTAAGAAAGACTTTGCAGGAAAGGGAGATTTGGATGCATGTTAAAGAATGAAAAGGTTTTCAATAAATATGTATCTATACCATGTAAAAGTAAATCAGCAATTCCAAATCACCCCAGACCGACAAGGAGGTGATAAACCATTTTGAGAATTCAAGGGCAATTACTAGATAACTGAAAAGCAAACCACAAAACCCTAGGAGCATTGAACTCCAGAGAAAAATGGGAAGACTGTCATCTCTTCTATGGTATTGTGAGACAGATACCTACCCCCACAATCATATCACCCTGTCCTTTGGGCACTAGAAAAGAAAAACGGTAAAAGACATAGTTGAATCTCAGGGAATGATTCTGCAGTCAAAGAGTGGAAAAGCAGTGCTCTTCTAAAACAACCTCCTGGAAAAGCTTGTAGGGACAACTGACACTGACGCACAGACAATACAGGGCACCTCTCTTGTTCCCAGAGTCACTTAGCATGGCCACTTCCTAGTATGCACCATACCACTGTAATTGTCCAGAATTGTCTAGTTTCTCTCTCTCCCCCAACCCCCACCTCTCGATTAGGAGCTGCTTGAGAGTAGAAACCTTGTATTTCATAGCTGTTTTCAGAAAGAGTGATAGCCTAAGACACTCTCTCAGTAAGTGATGAATAAATAAAAGAATACCACCGTCTACACCATGGACAAACACACTTGCAGACTGCCTGTCTCAGGCAGCATATTATGCCAGGTGCCTGAGGCATGCAAAGCCCTTAAAGCCTTTATAATCTATTTGGGGAGACAGTCCACATGCATAAAAGAATAAACAATACAAAATGAGAAGCACTCGCTGCTAAACGGCAGTATAGAAAATGGATTGCTAGCAGAGTTCGGAAGGAGGAGCAGCTATCCAAGCTACCATTCAAATCAAGCTGAAGGAGTATGGTAGGCACACGATGGTCACCAAAAGACCAGTTAGAAATCAGCCGGAAGCATTGCAGATCCTACAAGACCTAGGAAACAGGTGCTCAGTGCAGACATTGCTGGCGCAGATGTCTGGCCAAGGAGTAAAGTGGACTTGCTCTGCGAAGAAGGAAGGGAAGCAGGCCCACGGAGACTCTGAGAGCTGCAAATGGCGCCACCTGGAGGAAGGTTTTAATAATAGCAGAAAGATGATACTTAAGCAGAGCTGTCCAATTGAAAGAAGGGTTTTCGGGGCCAACAGGTTGAAGATGAAAAAGTAGGTGTGAAACCCAATACCGTCTCCTAAAAGAAAAAATACCCACATTACAAACTCACCTAACAGATATTTTAGATGAAGCAGAATACTTCAGAGACATCTTAACCACACTCAGAAAATTGACCCAGGCGATCTTGACTCTAATCAAATGTATCTATTTTGTGCTTATCCAGGGTTATCAATATCAAGGGAAGCATTGTACTTCACAGTTTGAAGTCCACCTAAGTCCCACTGGATTGGAAGGCCCTAAAAAGCTGGCCAGATGGGAGCTATTTTTAAGCTGAGTATACTGGTGTTTCAGCCAGAGAAGCTAATGTTTGATGAATGAATAAGTGGATGAATGAATATATACTAAAACCAGATAGTAATATATCAGGTCACCCAAAACCATGATTCAAATCCTTTTGGAACCCTAAGGATTAAGAATGACTTAGCTAGTATAGGATTTTTCTTCTATTCACAGATGGTAACACTTCCGACCAGCCCGATTCCCTCCCCATTTCTGCATCACTGGGGCCAATTTATACTCCCCTTTTAGTAACATGCCACCTGTGGGCACTGGAGGTGGGCCTCCAACCTAAAGCAGCAGGAAGAAGACTGGATCTTAAAATTGCTCATGTCAAGTTGATCGAGGCAATTGATTTATTTCCTATTGCTTGTTTTCATGTTTCTAAATCAAATAATTATTTATCCCATCACACTCATCTCTCTTTGATAATTTCTCATGATAAAAACTCAATAAGGCTAGGATCTTTGTCTGTTTTTTTGACTCCTGAATCCAGCACCTAGAACAGTGCCTGGGGTATAATAGATGCTTAATAAACATTTGTTGAATGAATGAAAATTAGATCTTCCAATAAAAGAAGCCACATCTTGGCCACATAGCAGTCTGTCTCTTTTTTTTTTTTCTTAGCGAGATGGTAACCACCAAAGTTGGCTCCCTCTGGAAAATGTTCTTCAGCCCTGTCCTTCAAAATCTTGCCTCAAATGAGTTCACCAAGGAAAATTAGGCATCACTAGGGTGTCAAGAAAGCTGGGATGCAACATCTTTGTTTAAAACCCAGATGGAAACATATATTAATCCCACCTAAATCAACTTTACAGGAAAGTTTATATTCCTATCACAAATTCATTTCAAGCCACACACATGTTATACATTGGAGATCACGACAAGATATATAGTCAAAGTTGTTAATTGCTCTATTGCTCAATGTGTGATAAATTAATGAAACACAGCACGTGTTGATGGAAAACATGTAAGTAATTAAAGTGCCTGTGGTTCTGCTTTCTCAATAATTGAAATGGTCTTAATATTAACCTTTCAATTTGTTAGTATCCTTGCAAATTTTTCAACCTGCCATTCTGAATTTTATCAAGATATAAAAAACAGCTAATTGCTTTTCAATTTTAGATAAATATAAAATATCCCCTCCTGACCAAAAAATTAGATATAAAAGTATTTTCTCTTATTTTATAGTCTCTGCTGTCCTTTCCTATCTCTTAGGCCTACCAAAATCTATTTGAGCCACAAAATTTCCAAAGTCCTCTTCTAAAACCTTTAATGTACTTCCATCTTTCCATTCTTATACAAATTCCTAAGAGTCAGATTTAAAGTGAGTACTTTAAACTTGTTTTTTTTTTTTTTTTTTTTGAGACAGAGCCCAGGCTAAAGTGCAGTGGCATCAGCCTAACTCACAGCAACCTCAAACTCCTGGGCTCAAGCAATCCTCCTGCCTCAGCCTCCCGAGTAGCTGAGACTACAGGAGCACACCACCACGCCTGGCTAATTTCTTCCATTTTTAGTTGCCTGGCTAATTTTTTTTCTGTTTTTAGTAGAAATGGGGTCTCACTCTTGCTCAGGCTGGTCTTGAACTCCTGACCTCAAGCCATCTTTCCTGTCTCAGCCTCCCAGAGTGCTAGGATTACAGGTGTGAGCCACCACGCCCAGCCTGGAGTGAGTACTTTGGACAATATGGAATGGGGGCTAGAATAAGGTGAGGTGAGCAAGGAATTTTTTTTTTTGGCTTAGGCTCCATTATGACACAGAACTCTTAGTGATTCTGCCACTATTTTTAAAATTTTGATTATTTGCTCATCCTGGATTTTTTGCATTAATTTTATTTTTTAAAGTATTGATTAAAATATTATTTATCTTGATTGTTGAGATTTTTTTGATGCTCTTTTAAATTTTGCACCCAAGGTAAGTGCCCTATCCCAACTGTGACATATAAGTTGTACATGAGTTGGAATACAAATGGAGAACTTGTCATTCGAGGGAAGGAATGAGCTGGGGGTAGGGAGGTTACCTATTCTTTACAGCTTAAAAATATATATTATTGCTGCCTGTGAAACTGGAACAAAAGAACTGGGTTGAAAAGCCATTGATTGTACAAATGAAAGTAGTAGAAGCTTCTATAGCCTCTCCAAAAATTAAACAAAAGAAAACGGTGAGAAAAATACATAAAACATTACATTTTTAGAGTCAATATTTGGTTTACATTAAGAAACAAAAATCTTAGACTTAAGGGACCTAAGAAGCTATGTGATCCAAGGAATTTATTTAATTCAAAAATTCATTTCTTAAAAATAAAGCTTATTAGAAAGCCAGTCTAGAAAAGGGTAGAGGCACACCTCTTCCTTTTTCCTCTTCCCTCAAGTCATTTTCAAAACCCTTTAGCTAATCCAATTGCCACGTTTTACAGAGGGTCACCTCTAGAAGATCCAGGTTATGCAGCCAAGAAGCAGGACTAGAACTTTTCTCACTCTGAATTTTCTTTTCCTAATGCCCCTTGCTTTAAACTGAACTAGTCCTGGGAGAAGTTATATTTGGTCTCCAGCTTTCCTGGCCTCAAAACCTGTACTCATCTTTTTTGAAAGGATCAATGTTCACTTAATCTTTTACCTATTTTCAGGAAACCCATAACCTACTGGTAATAAATCACAGTGTCCTTGCAGGAATATTTGCATTTTTAATCAAATCAAAGTCCCGGGTTAAAACAGTGACCCCTGTTCTGACCCCTGGCTGCACGTTAGAATCATCACGTGGGGAGACTTTAAACAATACTGGATGCTGGATTCCACCCCTGATATTTGGATTTACTTGGTCTGGGGTACGGCTTGGCATATTTTTAGTATTTTTTTAATACCCCCAGGTATTCCAATGTGCAAGCAAAATTGAGACCAACTGAGTTACAGTAATAAAACTAATTACATGTGCAGGCCTCAGCCAATAGGTGGATAATGTAGCCATCATCACCAACTCCAACAGGGAAGTAAGGGCGTCCTGGTCAGGACTGGGCAACACTAGGCTCAGTGCCCACCAGAACCAAGCGAGCTCCTTTTCCCCACCTGCTGTCCGGTTAGACCTTTGGACAACTTTTATTTTCTTTTTCCCTTCATTATTTTCTTATTTTTTTTTTTTTCAGTTTTACACAGGAAGTCTTGCTTCCACTCCCTACCCTCCTCTCACCTCCCTAGAGGCAACCAATGTTACTAGTCTTTGACAGACTTCCAGAAATTTCTGTGCACATACAGACATAAATATATCTTTTAGTTACACAAATGATTGCATACTATACTACCTATTCTGTAATTTGCTTTTCCTACTCACAATGTATCAGAGATGGGTCCATATCAGGCGCTCAGTCTTTTTGACACTGCATAGTATTCTGTTACAGATTTCCCACAGTTTCTTAACCAGTTCATTATTGATGGATGTTTGTTTCAAGTATTGTGCTACTTTTATAATAAATATTTATGTATCTAGTTCTTTGCTCTTCCCATGAATTTTTTCATTTATTAAATATGCTTCAAAAATTATTTTAGTGCCTGCTCGTTGTTCCATTGTTTGAATTTATAATAATCTGTTCAAACAATACTGTATTGTTAGACATTTATGTTGTTTCCAATTCCTTTTTCATTATGAATGATGCTGCAACAAACAATCCTTGTGTATATATCTGTATGAGCATCTCCATATCCCTAGAATAAATTCCAAAGAGTAGAATTATTGGGTCGAAGAACATGTACTTTTTAAGGCTTTTGATATATAGTGTCAAATTGTTACCCACAAAGTTGGTAGCAATTTATACCAACCAGCAATGTATAAAGAGACTCATTCTCCTATCTTTGCAAAACCACAAGTAATAATTTTAAAATTATGGATTGATTTAGGTCAAAAATACTGGTGATTTTTAAATTTTTGAGTTTTTCTTCATCTTTATAAACTACTTAGAGGCCTTAATAGTTTCAGAGACTTTTTATAAACCTATGTGACTATCTACAAAAATCATTGTAACTACCATTTTAATTGAATAGTAAATCATATGTCTAAAGCTGGGTTTTAAGAAGTTGAAAGTCATTTTATTTTAGGGAGTTCTAACAAAACCCATAATTCAATGAAAAGTCTTGATAGCACAATCCAAAATATCCCAGGCTTTCTTTCAACACGAACCCACTAGACTCCACAGTTTAGGTATATCTTGAGCTTGTTCTAGATGTATTTCCAAAACTTAATTCTGCAGATGTCAAATACCCTTTTAACTCTTTGCATATAGGGGTGTAGCTTGCCCAAAGTATTTATTTTGCCCAAAAATAAAAATAAAAATTCTACTGGCTAAACCTTCCCTTTCATTCACAAGGAATCCATGGAAAGTTCGTTCAACTTCATGAGGATTAGATCTCAATGGTGACATTTTGCAGGGATCAAAGGAAAGACGTAACCAATTACTCCCGGGGGAAAAAATGCTTCCTAGGAAGATATGGGGTCCTATTTAATATCTACCTTGTCATGTGACAGGTTACATGCTGCACTGTTGCTACAGTATTTGTAGGGAAAATCTCCAAATACAGTACATCTGAACTGATTTTAAATATTAGGAGCCAGATCAATTAAGGGTAAAGCAATTTCCCAGGAACGCTTCCTGACCATTCACTGCTTAAATCTTTTTAAAGTCATCACACACCATTTCTTTTGGACTCTATGTCCTGCCAAGTGATTAATATCTAAAGGTCTGGAATCACTTAAATGCACATAAATTATGGTTAGACTTTACCTGAAGAACATGCCTTGGAAGATTTTTTAGTAGGGCCTGCCTGAAGAAGTTTAAGGCATGTGGTGGAATGTCAATGAGATGGCAGATTGCTCAGATGCCTGTTGTTAGCTCTGAAATGCCATCTAAGCCATGTCATTGTGCCAAAGGTATTTATTTCAGTGTACATCTTTCTGCAGGGATTGGCGCAAGGCTGCCAATTCCACTAACTGAAATTCCAGGACTACAGATTCTGAACTTCTTCAAGGCAGGAGTAGAAAAAGAAAGGTTATCTGAGGATTCCAGAGTCATTCTCTTCTCTTCTCCATGAAGAATATGTCAACATCAGGTTGATCCATGGGGTATTGGTGTCCCAACTAAAAGGCAGAATATTGGTAAAATGGCAGGAAAATAATTTGTGTCTCCTCAAAAGTATCATATTCATATGGTTTTAATGTTATTTATTCTCAGGCCACACTTGTCAATTTAGTAAAATAGAGATTTTTTGCAAAGGCTCTTGTTATGTCACCTTTTTGACCTAACTATGAGGACCACTCCCAACGTGTCTTGGGACTCGGTTGGAACAGCATGAAAGTCACAGGGGGAGAGTTGAGTGGGGAGCAGGGTCATGCTTGTTTGTCCACTGAGGGCTGACAAGGTAGATCCTGCACCTCGAGCTCATGACGGAATAGAACGAATTCCATTAATGTCCAGACTGTCACAGTGGCCACCTGACCTGTTCTCCAAATTTGTACTTTTAGATACTTGTCAGAAAATTGATACTCCCCAGCAGGGGTGTCATAGTTTAGCTCTTCTGGGGGAAAAAAGCATTTGTGTGCATTCAAATTATGTAGTAGTAAATGTCAAACAGCAGAACAGACTGACATCATGAGGCCCATTTATCTCAGATATATTTGGGAAATTTTGTTTGGGGTAAGATAAGTAAAATACCACCGTATCATCTCATCCTGATGACAATGACAAAATGACTATTCTTAGTTTCTGGAGGAACTTCCCAGGCTTTTTACAATCTCCAAGCATTTGTGGAACACCTGCTGTGCTCTTGGGACTGTGCATGGTGCAGCTCTTGACCAGCAAGGGTGCCCTCATTGCCAGCAAGGTGACAGGAGAAAGTAGGTGTTCACTTACCAAGGCATGTATTTCAAACATAGTTCAAATTTTGAAGGATCTTATGAAGCTTCAGAAAAACGCTAATTTCACATTCAGGTTAACAAGGAAGAAGCATTTGTGGCTTTTCTCTCCATAATAAGCTTTTCTAAATGACGAGATTTCTAACTTAGATGTAGTTCATCCCACCTAAGAGGGGGCAGGGGACCAATCAAGTAGATTCTGTGGAAATCATTTATTTTACTATGGCACCATGCAAATGTCATGTCAATGCAAACAGAAAGTGTGAGCCATAAACATTCTCCAACATGGGATATATTTTTGCTAATTAACAGTATACAGTCTACAAGTCAAGCTTCTTAATTGATTTGCAAAAGGCTAAGGTTATCAAAACAGGCTTTATAGTCAACAGCATGCTTATTTCTTGTACGGTTTTTGATGAACTGCTTGACTTTATATGTGGTTCAATTTCTGTCTGTGTGGCATCATTGAAGTGGCTGTGAGTCAAGGAATAAATGCTTGCATATTTTAACAAAGTGTGGGAAAATGAAGATCCCTAGATGTGTGCTTCGAGCCTTTACAATGTTTTATTCCCTTTCTTGATCAATGACAAGAGCCATTATAAATTTTCTCCTTTCAAAAGAAAATGTATATATTATAAATAAAATATTTGACATTTATAGAAAATTTGAAACAATAAAAAATGTATTTCCAGAAAAACTTTTGTGGTTAATATCTTGCAAATCATAGAAAGTCTTTGAAAGAGTGAAAAATGCCCTTAAAGACAGTCTTCTACTTGTTGATGGTCAATTCAATTAATTTGACCAAAAGTAGAAGGTCTTATAATTTATAATTTACTTTGGTTACTTATTCAATCTTCATGTGACAAATATTGTTCATACTAATAACCTTTTTGTCATTTTTTTTTCCTTTTTTTCTTTCTTTTTTTTATAGACAGGGTCTCTCTGTCACCCAGGCTGGAGTGCAGTGGCCCGATCATAGCTCACTGTAATTTCTAACACCTGGGCTCAGGCGATCCTCCTGCCTCAGCCTCCCAAGTAGCAGGGACTACAGGCATGTGCTACCATGCCCAGCAAATTTCTTAAAAAAGTTTTTTGTAGAGACAGGGTCTCACTATGTTGCCAAGGCTGCTCCCAAACTCCTGGCCTCAAGTGATCCTCCTGCCTCGGCCTCCTGAAGTGCTGAGATTA
>CM052443.1:66507430-66566599 GCA_028533085.1 Varecia variegata | reverse complement strand
AAAAAAAAAAAAAAAAAAAGGAGAAAGAAAAGCTATAAAATTGTTCTTGTTTCCAGTGATGAAAGAAAAACATTGAAATTATGTAATCAAATAAGGTCAGTTGTCAAACAGTGGAAGAAAATGACTCACTGGTCTTAGTAGTTGAACAAACATCCTTTGAGAGGAGAAAGGTGGTATTAATGTACATAGAAACCCCATCTCAATTTGATTAAATAACACAATAACCATTTAGAATATAGGTGTGCATGTGTGTGTGCATTTCTAAGCTCATATATTTTATGTAGCATAAAAAAATAAGAAGTGGGATCAAAACTGGAGAAAATTATACTGCATTAGCTGAGACATGCCTAACTAGATCACGGTTTCTAATTGTTAATGTGCTGCTGTTCATGGAAATCGCCCTGAGATAAACAGCAGGATGTCCTTTTAATGGATACCACCCATGTGCCTATGGAACATATTTGTTCTGTCTTTACCCTCCACTTTCAACTCTGCAGGTCTGTGTGTTTCATTGACTAGCTGCCCATTAAATCAGGAGCTGTCATTAACTACTAATGCATGCTTTCACTAGCTGTTAGCCTTAGATTGTGCCCAAGAATCATCCTACTTTGTCAACTTCAAACTTTCACTTCTTCTTTAAGCATTTAAGAAAAACACTATGATTTTTTTATTTCCTACTTCAGAAGGACTATACAAATTCACACTGAAGAAATGGGAAGCAACAAATCTTACCCCACTGCTTGGGCAAAACTTCATAGAAAATATACTTTTTGAGCTGGTCCTTGAGGCAGCCTGCTGGAAACTGCCAGAAGTTTCTAAAACACACACAGTGCAAAGCCTTAAGAGAGATCGTATCATAGTTAGAAAATCAAGAAGTAAAACTGGTGAAAATTAAATCCTGTTACAATATATGTCAAAAAGTGCTTCAACATTTGGCAAGTGCCTGGTGTAAGTAACTTATGCTATGAGTTTAGAAAAGAGAGATATCAGTCAGGCATGGTGGCTCATACCTTTAATCCTAGCACTTTGGAAGGTCAAGGCAGGAGGACTATTTGAAACCAGGAGTTCGAGACCAGCCTGGGTAATGCAAGATCTCGTCTCTCCAGAAAAAAAAAAAAAAAAAAAATTCGCTGGGCATGGTGGTGCACGCCCATAGTCCCAGCTACTCGGGAGGCTGAGACAGGAGGATCACTTGAGAATAGGAGTTTGAGGCTGCAGTGAGCTATGATTGTGCTGCTGCATTCTAGACTGGGTGAAAGAGTGAGACCTTGTCTCAAAGAGAGAGAGAGAGAGAGAGAGAGAGAGATCTCCATGAGACGGAGTGGATTTGAAGTAGATGAACTTCAGCATAAAGTTGAATTTTGCAGAAACTTACATAAGTGGAAAGAGGAGCTGCAGTAGAAGTAAAGAAAAAACAATGTCTGTGAGGGCAGTACATCCCTGGCAGAGCAGAAGAACCATTCAAAAGTGTGCTGATATCACTACTTTGGAGTAGATTTATATAATTTGATAATTTATAAAATTTAATAATCCATAAACATCTACTCCAAAGTTGACTGCCAGTATTCTGCTTTTTGGAGGCTGCCCCTTTCATTTCTACTCATCAGTTCCTCTTCAGTGAACTTGCTGTACATCTGCATTTCCACAAGATGAGGCGCTTTTGTGAGCACACAGGCAGAGGAAGGAGAGAGGAAACCGATTGGTTATTCCTACTAACGACTCATTGTCTTGCTGTTAAGCAGAGAAGAGATGCTCTGATCTGTTGATGCCTTTCAGTTTTCTATCTACATTCATTTCCTGTTTTCTAGGCAGTTTCATTGACAGCTCTGCTGCAGTCAAATTAGGGGGAATATTGTTGTGATAATTAAAAGCTTTTTGGTTCTTATTGCTCTGCATTCCACTTCCTTTCATGGTAGTACACAATGCAGAAGGTGGAATTGCTCTGGAAGGTGGCATTACCTCACTCCCGGTGATAGGTGAGAAGTTTCACAGAAATTATTTTTGAAGCAAGCAAACCTTTTAATACATGAAAAATCTGGATGAGCTCTTTGGCAGGCCAAGAGTTCAAGACCAGCCTGAGCAACATAGCAAGACTCCGTCTCTATAAAAAATAGAAAAGTTAGCCCGGTGTGGTGGTGTGCACCTGTAGTCCCAGCTACTTGGGAGCCTGAGAAAGGAGGATTGCACAAGCCCAGGAGTTTGAGGTTGCAGTGAGCTATGATGACACCACTGTACTCTAGCCTGGTGACAGAGCAACCCTGTCTCAAATTAAAAAAACAAATTTGGAAGAGGTGTTGGGGAACAAGATAAAGCAACTAATTTGATTTTAAGTTTGCAGGAAGTTTAATCTATGAGAGTTTTTTCTTTCTTACAGGTTCTGTTCACACATTCTCATAGTCTGGAAAAGAAATGCGTAGGTTGGTAGAATCCATAGCCATTTACTTAGGGCTGGTTCAGATAATCTGCTCTGCAGATCTTTATGTGATCACTTTGATGTATTGTTGATCAATAAAAGAAAATTGTAGAGCAACAAGTATAGTATGATCATTAAAAAAAGATTAAAAAGAAAACTATATGTGTGTATGTATGTATCTATGTACCTATCATCCATCTATCTAGCATGCATAGAAAAAAATCTGGAAGAATGCCCACCTAATTACTGATAGTGGTTAATATAGGGAGAGAATTTGGTAGGGGTGGGGTGGAGATAATGAGGAAGGATGACATAGTTTACATATTTCTGTATTGTCTGAATTGTTTGCAATTAGTTACCTTTTGAAATTGAAAGATGACTCATAAAGAAAAGATAATAAGTAAACAAATCATCAGCTGGGATCTAAAATACAAAAGTCAGTTGCTTAAATTGACAGCATAATGATTTTCTTTAGCAATGATAAATCAACTGCTTTGATCTCACTATGATGTGGTTATAAAAGCTTATGGGGAAAAAATGACAAAAGTGCTTGGTTGTAACAATAACTTCAATGGCAAATATCTTGTTTCCTGGAAATAACTTGGAAAGAATAAAAGATAAACTATGAAGATGATGGTGCTACAGATCAAAAGACCTGAGATTGAACTGAAATATTATTGTAAACGTGCATCTGAAGTGATTAAAACCAAACGACAACAAAAACCACATGCTTGACTGTATATTGGGTGCACTGCTTTAAAATGTCAACTCAATTTAGCAGACATTTCATGATTACCTACTATTATGGACTGAATTATATCTCCTCCCCTTCCCTCACCCCCCTACCAAATCCATGTGTGGAAACCCTAACCCGCAGGGTGACTGTGTTGGAGATAACTTTTGAAGAGGTCATTTGGGATGAATGAGGGCATAAGGGTGGAGCCCTAATCTAATAGGATTGATGTCTTTATAAGAAGAGAAAGAGACACCAGGAGTCATTGTACACAGAGGAATGGCCACATGAGAACACAGAGAGAAGACAGCCATCTGCAAGCCAGGAAGAGAGGCCTCACCAGAAACCAACCAGCTGGTACCTTGATCTTGAGCTTCCAGCCTCCAAAACTGTGAGAAAATAAATTTCTGTTGTGTAAGCTACCCAGTGCCTGGTAATCTTTTATGGTAGTCTGAGCAGACCCACCCACCATACCACCTACAAGTTGTCCTGCAGAAGTCAGGGGAAGAGTTATAAATAAACAAGGTAAGGATTCTACCCCTAGAGGAAAAGCACAGGGGCATATGTGTGAAGAGCATGACTCGAGATAGCCTGCGCTTGTGTGACCTTGAGCAAGTTATTTAACTTCTCTGAGTATCAGTTTTCAATGAGGACGATACTAGAATGCAGGGATATTATGAGGATTAAATGCTTACCATTTTTAAAGGACCTAGAACAGTGTCTAGCACACAGTAAACACAATATTAAGTATTTGTTAAACAAATAGATGAGAGCTTAGCTCATTGGAAAAAAAGGATATGAGGTCAGAAATAAGAATAACTTTAAATAATAATGATTTATTGATAATTTTCATTTAATATCTCTGATAAATTTATGTATTCCCTTCAACAATGATAAAGCACCTTCCTTAGTGAAAATCCAAATTATGATGTTACAAAAGAAGATAAAATTAATAATGATGTATCAATATTGGTTTATTAATAGTGACAAAGGTACCACACTATTGTATGATGTTAGCAGTAGGAAAAATTGGGTGTAGTGTATATGAGAACCCTCAGTATTATATGCAATAATTCTATAAATCTAAAACTATTCTAACTAAAATTTTATTTTTTAAAAAAGGAGATAAATTAAGGCCTAATTATTTATGCTACAGAAATGTTGACCATTAAATGATAGAATATAAGAGCTGAGCCATAGTGACCTTGAATTTACCTCTGAGTATTTTAGAGCGGAGAGTTGATTTAAACTTCCTTTACATATCTAATTTTCTAAGTCAAATTCACATAGAAAACAAAGGGGAGCAGAAAAAAGAGCACTAACCTAGAAAATGGGATGCATCACATTTAATTTGACGTAACCTTGGTTGGGGCACATCACGGTAACACTTCTGGACCTCAGTTTTCCATTGATTACTTTCAGCTCCAACATTCTTGATTCTAAACTTTATGTGCATCTATATCACAAAGTAAGGCAGCCCGAGGGAGCAGACTGTAACTGGTACTTTATGCAAGTCTATAGAAAAAGTACTGGATGCCAATTTATAAGTGTGTGTGAGGGGATGCAAGGGTGAGTGCATTGGGAAACAATTAAGGCAAATATATTTTTAAAAGATTCAACATTCAGGGTCAGGTATTCATAGTGCATACCTATCTAAATCAATCAGATGTGGATAAAAGTCACTGTGGGCAAACTCTGGCACTGAAATATTTACAGAAAGCTTGCAAGGGGAAAATGACATTCTAAATAAGCACATGATATATGAGATAGTACGAACAGATAAAATTTGATGTGTAAAAAGAGAGGGCTAAAATTTTCCTACAAAGGCAAGAAAGATTATGAATTAAGGCAAGACATCTTCAAGCCAAAGGGAAGAAAATTTATAAAGGTTTACAAATAATGGAGGCTGATGCTCACTGTTGTTGAAGAAAAGCCTTCACCGGTAATATGCAGACCTGGATCTGACAGCCACCTGTCGAGAAAGCCCTAAAGAATTATGACAACTGTTCAGTCAATAATTTGGGGGAGAATCTCAATTGCCCCAGAGGCCCTTTTCAATTCCACTACTAGTTTCCTGAACAAATTGTCATTCATATTGTAATATTTACTGTCAAAATCATGGTATTTTCCTTATGTGAGATACTATCATCACATATTCAATATTTACTTATAAATCGAAACCCAATGCTTTGTGGGCTATGATTTCTTTTTTACCTAAGTAAGTCATAGTCCCATCTTAGGAAATCATTAAATACATAAAAGCCCTATGTCCTTCATGCCCTGCCCATCATTTGATTTAAGGATTAATTAATGTGCAATTAAGTTTATTTTTCTTTTTACCATTTTAAACCACATTGATTGAGAAAAACGTTCAAGATAATGGACAGCTTCTACATTGGCTTTGAATGTGATGTTATTTAAAAGATTGTACTTGAAATATTGAAAACTAAGGGCAACCCTAATTGTTCTTCTAAAATTATTATGCAATCATCTTTAGGAATAAATCACTTGGAGCAGGTTTACATATGAGCAGAGCAATGTGTTTTCTAGGTGGAATAAAAGGGATTCTCCTCTGCTTGTTTTTTATTTGGAAGCATGTTTCATCATGCAAACAACTGGATGGAAATAGTAGGGTTTTTTTTACAGTCAATAAAAAACTCTACCAATAGAAAAACTCAGGCATCACAGCAACTTGTGCAGCAATTTGTTATGTGCTCTCAAGATGTAAACACTGTTGCCAACAAGCAACCAAATGCATGAAAGGTACAAACAGTATGTTTACTTTATATGCATATGTAATCAACTGACTAAAATGTTGTGCAACTGTACCCATTGCTAATCACTTTGTTCTAGTGCAGGGCCACCACATTGCACACTTTCGGGGGCACCATTCACATTTGATTCAATACATAACTCACTGTAGGTAATGTGAACGGTGCCCTCTGAGTTGTACAGTAGTTTCGCTGCTGCAGTTTATAAAAATTACAAAATGAAAAATGTGCATAAATAAATCTCAAGTCACTGAAGTCTTTCTCTCACTTTTAGCTAAATTAGACTTTCATAAAGCCATGGTATTTTGGAGAGAGGGTCTATCATAGGTTTTTGTATTGTTTTGGTTCATTTTCCTTCCTAGCATTTCCTTTTTGGGACAAGGTCTCCATGCAGTTTTGGTGAGGCTGTTAATCATCAACAGTTGCAGTGGTGGGCATGTATCCGGCCCTGACTAATCATGATATCACAATGCCTGGATGATAGTGATTGGTCCAAGGGAAAGCATGTGATCCTAGCACGGCCAATCAGAGTTCTTCCATAAGATTTGATATGTGGATACAGAGCTGTGATGATGAAAGCCTGGGAATGTTGGCAGCCATTTTCCCCACTCTAGGGAAATCCTGCCATGTAAAATTATATTGAGAAATTAAAGCCAACTAGAGAAGTGGAGAAAAATATCCCCAAGGACGTTGAGTCCTTGGATTTACCTCTAATATCCCAGTATATGTGCAAATAATTTTTCATTCTTCGCTAAATGTAGATTGAAATGAGTTTCTGTCACTTGTATTGAAAGGAGCTCTTTTTACCACAGAATCCATGACTGCAGGTTTTTCATTCCCCTGAGGAAACTACTGAGTCTAGTCGATCTAAAGCCATATAGTTCCATATCATCGCTCAGGAAGAGAATCAAAAGCTTTCATTATTTTAAACACCAGATCTCTGTTGTTATTAACTCACTTGACCCATGATATTAAGGCAATAATTCCAGGCAGTAGTTGAGGTTACCAACGATATACACCAGATGAAGCAAGTGGATTTTTTTAAATTTCAGGATATTATGGGGGTACAAATATTTTGGTTACGTATTATGACTTTGCCTCACCCAAGCCAAAGCAAGTGGAATTTTAAAAATATATTCATTATTATGAAAACTTTCAGAGCACAATTACTGAGAATAAGGGAGGGATACTTGTTTCACTACCACCAACTGTTACCCAATCCTCACATTTTGCCACATTAAGCAAGTAGAATTCATCTTACCTTTTACCATAGGATAAATTATTTCTCACAGTAAGTGCATGACTACAGAAAAAGTGAAGATGTGAACATCAGTTCAAACCCAGTTCAGGTAATAATTTACTGTATTAGGTGAACTTGGGCAAATTATGTTACCTCTCTGAGCCTCAGTTTCCTTATTGTCAAAATGGAGATATCAAAAGAAACCTCCTGAGTTTAGATTTTCCGTTTCTTGAATTTTTTCTTATTCATCTTATATATTTTGATGCTTCATACAAATTCTGACGTTTACTAGGTATTAACAAATAATTTGTCTACCTCATGGGCTGTCATGAAGAATATATGAGACAATATAAATGAAGTGAATGTGACAATACTTAGCTCATCATATATTAGTTCTCTTCTTCCCTCCCTTCATCTTACTGGTGTTGAGACACAGACATTTAGTGTGCCTGATGCTTTGTCCACCATTACTCATGCTGAGATTTCTTCATTCAAAATCTTCCAGAATCGTCCATAAGACATCTTTGATGATTAGTCCTCCAAAGTTGGCTTCACTGTGTGTGCCTTAGCATTGTGCTATAAAAAGTTCCTTTACTTTGCATATTCTTATGTGTTTTCTCATGTTTGCTTGGTCTCTCTCCTAATTAGATCCCATTTCCTACAGTGTTTAGTACAGTGTGTAACACAGCGCATATTCATTAAATGGGATAATAGTGATTCTCTGACTTAAAAAAATTAACTGGTTGGAGCAAATTGGAGTCTTCTTTTCCCTATGTTGCTCTACGTAAACTAATTTAATGCATTTTATTTTAAATTTTCTTTCTCCTGTAGGACTGATTCTGAATTCTTTGTTTCACTTGAGAATAAGCCTTTTAAACTAGAATAATAATTGCTAACAATACCATAACTTTATAGTTAGAATGATTTTTCACATACATTATTTCACTTGGTTTTTACAACATAGTAGGTAGCATGATTTTTGAAGTCCAGCTAAATTAGGTTGGGCTCTTGGCTATCACTTAATAGCTGTGTGATTTTAAGTGAGTTACTTAACCTCTCTGTCAGTTCCTCACATGGAAGCTCAAAAAAATAATAGGGTATAAGCATCACTTGTACTCACCATTAAATTGGTTTCACTGATCAACACGTAAGTGCATATATAGGAATAACATTTATCAGGCGTCAGGCAGATGGGAGGGGGGAGGAGGGGATGAGTATATACATACATAATGAGTGCGATGCGCACTGTCTGGGGGATGGACACGCTTGAAGCTCTGACTCGGCGGGGAGGGGGGCAAAGGCAATATATGTAACCTAAACATTTGTATGCCCATAATATGCTGAAATAAAAAAAAATAGGATCATGCATCCTGAGGTTGTGAGCACCAAATGACATATGCAAACAATACACCATGGTCAGAATTTAGCAAAAGGTGAAAGATTTATACAATCTGAAGAGAAACCAGAGTATCATGGTCAGAATTTAATTGATGAGATGGAAGCCAACCAAACAATGGTAGTTATCATTATTATTTTTAAGTGATAAAAGCAAGGCATTGAGTACAAAGAAAGCAACCAGAAGGCTTTGAATAAAGAAGAGTTTTGATTCTAAATGCCATGTTCCAATCTACTTCTCTGCCCTCTTAGCAAAGCAGCCTTGCACAAGACTTCACACTTTCTTTAATTCGATTCTTATAACAACCCTAAGAGGTTTATGCAGAAAATTACTCTTTAGCTCTGTGGGGAAGTGAATTTTAATGGATGAGTCTTAATAGCTGTTCAAGCTAATTGAAAATGTTGGCCAGCATCACACCCCCAACAAGGACAGAAGCAGAGCAGAAATACAAAAGAATAATGCATGTGTAAACCAAGAGGATCTGGCCTAGTCAGTGTGAGGCTGACGACAGTGCTAACCCAGGGCAGAAGCATTTCACAGTGACTCACGAAAACCTGAGTCTAAACACACTATCCCTGATACCCAAAAGTGCTTTCTTTCTTTCTTTTTTTTTATTATTTTAGTTAACTGTCCCAAAGGGCACAAAGAGCCTCCAGAAAGAAGCAAAGAAAGATTTTTCTTATTCCTTCAGCCTCTTTGCCCTTAGGAGGCTACCTTGCTATTTTTATTATTTTGTTTAGAAATGATATTATATAATACAATAGGTGGCATTCATTGAGTGCTTATTTGTGCCAAATATTATTAAAGGTATTTTAGTGCTAAACCTTTCAACAATCTCACACTGTAGGTATTATTATCCCTTTATTATAGGAGAGCAAGGTTAGAAGAGTTTTCTGGTTACGAAGTAGAGAGTAAGGGTCATGGATAGAAAAGACTCCCTCTTTTGCCTGTGACGGGAGATGTGCTCTAGCTCCCCAAGATGGAATGTTCTCTTCCCCTACCTGTCTCTTTCTGTGTGTCTGCTTCTCTGTCCCTCTCTCTCCACACGGGAGTCTTTTTTTTTTTTTTTTTCATTACTGTGGAATGAGACAAGTATAATTAACCAGAAATCTGCCTCAAATGACAACAGTCATCTTAACCAATCCTTTGTGTTATCTAAACAGAATGTCCTCAAGGTCTCCAGGCATCCCAACTAGCACTTGGTTATATCAGAGGTCTTCTTAACAATGACAAAAATGCAATAACCTTTATGATTCTGGAGAGTGATTCCCAGGGCAGTGTGCCCACATTTCCTTCTGAACTGTTGTTCTGGCCATATCAGAGCAGCTCATATCTTCCCATGCTCTTTCACTCTCTCTCGTTCTTGCCCTGAGGCACCTCTATTGCAATACTCCGTGTGCTTTAGATTTTACTTAAGGGTAGGGATAAGGAAGATAAATTATACCTCAGGATAAGAAACAACCAACAATGGACAGTGGACATCACTGGTCTTAAAATCCTTGCTCTTCTCTGTCACAGATAATGTTTTTCAGGCGGCCACCCTTTATTATCTCTGTCAACTGCTACGTTGGCTATGTGGTCGGACTTATCGTTCCTGTCATAGACTTTTATGCCCATTATTTCCCTCAAAGTACCAGGGACTAACTTGAAAATCACTGGTACCTTATCATGCAGAAGAATCGAGCCTCCTTTTTATGCAGTATCTTCCATCCCTGCTAGCCTAGGTTCTCTCTTTCATAGCCAATAGACATATGGAAGCATCATTTTTTCTTTTATTGAAACAGGGTCTCACTCTGTCACCCAGGCTAGAGTGCAGTGGTGTCATCATAAATAGCTCACTGCAGCCTCAAACTCTTGGACTTAAGTGATCCTCCTGCCTCAGCCTCCCAAGTAGCTATGAATACAGGCATGCATCACCATGCTTGGCTAATTTTTGTATTTTTTGTGGAGGTGGAATCTTGCTATGTTGCCCAGGCTGGTCTTAAACTCATGGCCTCAAGTGATCCACCCACCTTGGCCTCCCAAAGTGCTAGGATTACAGGCGTGAGTCACCACATCTGGGCAACACATGGAAGCATCTTTCTAAAAGAAGATAAATGTTTTCCCTGAGATAGTTCCTGTTTTTCTCCCCAGAGAGTTTAAACTGCTATCAATTTTTCTCTTAATTTCATCTTGTTGTTGTTCCTGCCACACTTACATTGTCTTTTAAGTACAAAGGCTAGGCCGGGTGCGGTGGCTCATGCCTGTAATCCTAGCACTCTGGGAGGCCGAGGCAGGTGGATCGCTCAAGGTCAAGAGTTCGAGACCAGCCTGAGAAAGAATGAGACCCCGTCTCTACTAAAAAAAAAAATAGAAAGAAATGATCTGGCCAGCTAAAAATATATATAGAAAAAATTAGCCGGGCATGGTGGTACATGCCTGTAGTCCCAGCTACTCGGGAGGCTGAGGCAGTAGGATCGCTTGAGCCCAGGAGTTTGAGGTTGCTGTGAGCTAGGCTGACGCCACGGCACTCACTCTAGCCCGAGCAACAAAAGCGAGACTCTGTCTCAAAAAAAAATAAAATAAATAAATAAATACAAAGGCCAGAGATTTTATTCTACCATAGAAATGAAAGCAAATATCACACTGAGTTTTCCTAGAAGGTCGGGAATATGCCTCTCCTGGCATATCTTCATGTGCTCTTGTTAATATTCTTGCAGGTTTAAGGCACTTCTGTTGGTGGCCATGAGAGAAATGATATGCTTGGGAATTTAAGGTGAGATTATGTTTCATCTTGAAATCTCCATCAGCCAAATAGGCTTAGCCACCATTCAGGAATAGGCATTCATTCAACAAATATTCACTGAGTGCACATTATGTGAAAACTGAAAATGTCACAGGCACCATTATGCACCCTTAATGTAATGGTCAACAAAAGATTAAAGGTCTTTGTGATGGATGACATTTTGGAGTTCTGTTCTAAGGTCCATGGGAAATGAACCAAGGAAGCTACTAACTCTGGCTGAAGAATTCAGTAAGTCTAACTTTGTGTTGTCAAATTCCTTCCTCTTTTTTATCCCATCATTTTAACGGGGTAACCACAGATGGTTAAACCATCCTGTGGTTTGGGGGATGCATTAGCTAGACTCGGAATTCACATGTAATGGAGCTTTGGCTCCAAAGTTCTTGGAGAGAAGAGATGGAATGTTGCTCCCTAGAGTTGGACAGCATGGTGGCCCCAGGATTCAACTCCAGCGATATTTGCTTACGTAATGTATTTTCTACAGAAAATTGGAGTCAATAACCAAATGCTATTGTGGAAGAGGTTGTGTTGGCCTACAAGAAAGATTCCAGTATGGACCCTGACAACACCTGGATTTTATAACTCACAAGTCATTCACTAACTGGATAACAACAGTGAGCCTCAGTCTTCTCATCAGTAAAATAACAGATTGAGTGGATGATTTTTAGGTGTATTTCAGATAGAAGATTGTGAATCATTACAGCTTTCAGAAATATTACACTTAATTACTTATGATGTCTACGTAAAGAATGAGCCAGTATCATTTATCCATTGATTCATTTGTTTAATCATTCCTTCATTCCTACCATATTGTAGTTAAAATCATTAATTTTATGGTCAAATAGACTTTGATTCAGGTTTTGGTTTCTCCACTTACTAGATAAATGACCTTGGCCAGTTAACTTATTGACCTGTTTGTGGCCCTGATTCCTCATTTCTAAATTAAAATAATAAAATCATAACATTGCTTTAATCATAGGGCTATTGGAATACGCATTAGTCAGATTTTTCCAGAGAACCAATAGGATGTATACATGTCTATGTGAGTGCATACACATGGCGGGGGGGGGGGGGAGAGAAAGAGACAGAGAGACGGAGAGATATTTATATGAGGGAATTGACTCACATGATTGTCGAGGCTGGGAAAGTCCAAGCTCTGAAGGGTAGACCAGCAGGCTGGAGACTTGTGGAAGAATTGATGTTGCTGCTTGAGTCTGAAGGACGTCTGCTGGCAGAATTCCTTCCTTCTACGAACAGGTCAGTCTCGTTCCTAAGGCCTTCAACAGTAGATGAGGCCCACCCATGTTGGAGAAGGTAATCTCCTTTATTCAAAGTCTGCTGATTTCAATGTTAATCTCATCTAAATGATATCCTCACAACAACATTCGGATGTGTTTGATCAAGTATTTGGGTACTGTGGCTTAGCTAAGTCAACACATAAAATTAACCATCATGAAAGTGGCATGGATAATGCAGGTGGCCAGTTGACCACAGTGTCTGACACAGGAAATAAATAATAAGCATTAGCTATTATTATTGGTGGTGGTGTTATTATTCTTTTTAAATACTTAATTTTTTTTCCTGGGCACTAGGTTAGGTTCTGAAGACATAACAACTCACAAGATACAATCTGTCCTCAAGGCACTTACATTCTAAACATGGATCCTGATAAGCTACCTGCCCGTTACAATACAGCATCCTGAATACTGTGAGAAGGCAAAAGTTACTCTGAGAAATATTGGTACCATAAGAATACATAAAAGGGGCCCCAAATCAGAATGGTTGGAGGGGTAAGGATAGCTTAGCTAAGATCTAATGGGTGAATAGACTCTAGTCAGGTAAATGGGGAGAAGAAGAAATTGTATGTTGAAGAACAAGTACAAGGAACTAAAAGTGAGAAAGAGCATGGCCTATTCAAAGAACTGGAAGTGGTTCATAATTTGTTGGAGTATAGGATGAAAGAGGCAAGAGAAGACAACAAGGTTGAAAGATGGACAGGGTTAAGCCTGTAAAGAGTTCTCACCCAGCTAAGCAGTGCGGACTTTATCCCTTAGACAATGATGACCTAAAATGCAGCAGTGACGTTGGACATGGAGAGGAGAGACAAATTTGGGAGATGTCAACAGGTGGAATGGGGAAGGCCTGTTAATTGACTGAATGTTAGACATGGGGAGAGGGAAGAAAGCTGAAACTTAGGAGTGAGCTGGGCTAGGTTTAGACACTGCTATAACGTTTTTGGGACACAATAAAAAACATTTTGAAGAATGTTGAAAGATCTTGCACTAGTTGTTCACACTTTCCGTCCTTCATTTTCCTCATCTATAAAATGCAGATGTTGGACTCAGTGCTCTTTGAAAAGCTTTGTCTTACTTTAAAATTCTGCAATCCTGGGACTGTTTAAACTCAGTACATAAATACATTTTTCGAAATGTTTTTTGTGCTACCAAGTCAATATAGTGAAAAGCAATGAATGGCATCATCACATTGGTATTTAACTATGATTTTGCAATTATTACAGGATGTCATGATGAGAAAGATCAGGAAATTAGATAACACATGCTAGTATCTTTTATATGTTCTATTTGAACTGTAAGAAAAATAGGGGTGGTTGACACTGCAGATCTAAAAAGATTAGATGAATTGTTTTAACTAGAATTAGAGTTGATAAGCAAGTTTCTATGAATAGTGAAACAGACTGAAGAGCTGATTTGTGAACAAAATGCATGGGAAAGAGAAACAAGCAAGCTCATTGTTTTTTCTATTCTGTGTTTGCAAAAAATTATTGATTGCTCTAGTTTCAAGCACTTGATTTATCTCTTATGACACTTGAAACCTTGTGTTTGCTCTACAGCTTAAGGTCTATTTGGTGAGCTAGTAAAGGCCCTATAGCATCCAATGGAGAAGATGAAATCAAATGAGGATTTGAACTGAAAACCAGGCCAGATGGTCATGATGTTCCTCCTCAAACGGAGCTTGAACCATTATTTAGGAGTCTTTTTTGAACAAGAATGGAATAGAGAACAGATTTTCAGAGATAATCTGGTACAAGCCAGTTGAAATTTGGTTGATGGACTACTAGAATTCTTTTGACCTGAAAACTTCAGGAGCTAAATACAAGGCTGTGATTCAACTCTATGATCTCCTGGTAGAGTCCTGGGAGCAAATGTCTAGCATTTGCTAGACATATTTGGAGTTAGTTGCCATTATTTAGTTGGGCCCACAGAAAACCATTAGAAGGCACTTTATCAAAAATTCAGAATGCATGTTAATTTAAAGGAAACTCAAGGCTAGGGGAGGAATGTCTATAACTTGCTAGATGGCATTTTAAAAATAATCAGCAAATTTCGTTTCAAATATTTTTTCTCATCTTATTGTACCCAACTGTGTACATAATCATCACAGACCATATTAGTAACTCTAATTTTCTTGGGGAGAGGAGAGGAACCTGTGGTCAAGCCTCACTTTGACAGCCTGTCATATAATCACCAAGTTCTGTTGTAAGGACTGGGGGATTCATCTAAGGGCTAGATGAATTTGATAAATTTTCTGATTCTATAACAATAATCACAAATAATATCTTCATCTCTCCATTGAATTAACTGAATGTTGATACACATTCCTTTCTGATTTAAATCTAAACTTGAGAATTACCTTTTTCTGAAAGATGTTTTCAAAATAATTCTTTCTGCTACAACTCTAATTTAATGCTCTTCAATGTGTTTGAATTACAGATCAAATTTTTTCTAACAAATGCTACCACAATGCCAATTTACATACATATTATTACTTAAATATTTAAGTGATTTTAGATATCTTATGAATCCAAGGCAATAAGTGAATTCAGATAACATAGGATTAGTGAATCAGTTTAGACTTACCCAGAATAACAATGCTTTTACATGTTGCCAATGTCATACTCGAATTATTTTTTCCTCTATTTTATTATAATCCTTTAAGGACAAGGACAGTGCTTATTTTTCAAAATGTGCTTCAGCTGGAATTAGAAGTCCCCACTGGTGTCCAAATTAAGAAGAGTCAGCCAAGGCGAGGCATCCATCCAGGTATATTCACGCCAGCATTTGAGGTCTGGGAGAGGGGAACAAGCTAGAATTGAAAAATAAGATAAAAAAAGAGAGAGAGAGAAGTCGAGGGTGAAAAGATGGGCTGAGCTGGAGCCAGGTGGGAACATGGGCAGAACCTGGAAAGCCAGCTGCCTGTTGTGACAGCCCCATGAGTGAGCTCCCAGCATCTCTGTCCGTGTGGACTCTTAGGCAGGCCAGGCTGGATTTTGCATGAATCATAGACTTTTTTCCTGGCCTAGAAGCAGTCTCAAGTTGCTTGCAGGCCCAACTCTGATGGCTGTTTTGTCTTCAAAAGGTGGGGGCTCCTGCTGTCAAGCAGAAGCGGGAGATCAGGGACTATCTATCTTTATGCGTTTGGTTATGAAGCATTCCTAAAGGAGTGTGCGAGTATATTGGTCTTATTTCTGTTTTATTTATAATCCCTTTCTTCCTCCCATCAGAACTCTGCTCCCTAGGACAGTCACTTAAATTGATCCTTGGTGTCCATTTTCTCCTTGGTCTATATCTGAGGTGTCCTCCTTAGAGAGGATAGTGAGGTGGTGAGGGAAGATATAAAGCTTTCAGCGCTCCCTAGGAGTTTGCATGTGAGGCTAACATTCCCCTCCATGTTGGTCTTTCCTGGATTAATCCAGCTACACTGTAGACCAACCAGAGTTGACATGGTTGCTACCATCCCACAAAGGAATATAAGCAGAATGTCAGAGGGAAACGGCTTTTCTAATCTGCGCCATCATTCTTCTTATTTATCTGGGACCAGTGACTTGGACAACTCAAGCCCTCAAGTCTATATGTAAATGATGCTCTAATGTATCTGCAGAATCCTTTAAAATGTGGCAGAATCTCACTTCAAGCCACACTATGCACTAGACAAAGAAGGCTCCCCTAGTCTCTTTCTTATCTACTAAGTGTTACCAAAAAAACTTACCTGATTAGATTTTATAGCAAAACTCAGATAATAACAATATGCTGTATTCATAAATATGATGTTACAGTATTAAGACAGCTCAGTAAAACACACACACATGACCTTGCTATCAATTCAATCTTTTTATTAAAGAGAAATTAAAGTCCTAAAAGAGCCAGAAGGGTCCCATTTAGACAACAAATTCTCATTTTTAGTAGCTGTAGCCAGGGATGCTTCTATTAGAATCAAGTAGATCTTTCAGCATCTTCGGAGTTAGAAAATTCCAATGTAGAGTCTCTCATGTGTATATCATTTTTCCAAAAGTTCATAGTATCAACTGAATGCATAAAACATCTTAGCAACCCATATCTATACCCACATCCATAAAATTTAGACAACACAACGAGATTGACCACAATCTAAGTACCAATTACCTTACTGTTTTTTGTTTTTTTGAGACAGAGTCTCACTCTGTTGCCCGGGCTAGAGTGCCGTGGTGTCAGCCTAGCTCACAGCAACCTCAAACTCCTGGGCTCAAGCAATCCTTCTGCGTCAGCCTCCCGAGTAGCTGGGACTACAGGCATGCACCACCATGCCTGGCTAATTTTTTCTATATATATTTTTAGTTGTCCAGCTAATTTCTTTCTATTTTTTTTTTTTTTTTTTAGTAGAGACAGAGTCTCGTTCTTGCTCAGGCTGGCCTCGAACTCCTGAGCTCAAACGATCCTCCCGCCTCAGCCTCCCAGAGTGCTAGGATTACAGGCGTGAGCCACCACGCCCGGCCACCAATTTCCTTAGACCAAAGTGTTTCAAAACATGTTATATAGAAATTAAGGAATTGCTTAGCAAAGATAGTATAGTGGATACAAGCTGGGTGGCGTCCCCACAAACTAAAGCAGCACCATTTTTTTTGTTTTAAGACAAGATCTCGCTCTGTTGCCTGGGCTAGAGTGCAGTGGCATCATCATATTAGTAGCTCACTGCAACCTGAAACTCCTGGGCTCAAGCTATTTAATATGGTTCTGCCTCAGCCTGCAACTAGCTGGAACTATAGGCATGCACCACTGGCGTGGCTAATTTTTTCATTTTTTTGTAGAGACGGGGCAGTGGGGATGTCTCGCTGTGTTACTCAGGCTGGTCTGGAACTCCTAGCCTCAAGGGATCCTCCTGCCTCAGCCTCCCAAAGTGCTAGGATTACAGGCATGAGCCACCACACCCGGTCAAGCAGGCCAATTTTTAAAAGGTATTTTTTTATATGGTGATTCCTCAGAAGATTTCATTTGAAAAATAGGTTCCGCTTTCTCCACAAAATTTTGAAAACTGTTGCCTTATAAAAGAATGTTTTCCAAGTTGAAATAGTGTTCCAAGACTCCAATAAATGTCTCGTATCTAGAATCACATTGCCGTTACAGCTGTTGACCTTGGAGGAAAGGGAGGCTGGGAAGGAATAGGCAGAGAAAACTAAACAGAGAAAAAAAGGAAAGCTTCATGGCTTTTATTCACCAAGTGCAATCAATCAATCTGCAATCAATCAATCTATGCTGGTGACCATCATCTGTGAGCTTAAAACTCAGGTGGCTATCAAGCAATTCCACTCCTATATATTTACCTGAGGGAGAGAAAAACCAAGTCCACAAAAAGCCGCCTATTGGAATGTTCATAGCAAATTTATTCATAATAACCCCAAACTGGAATCATCAGCTCAGATGTCCTTCAGTAGAACAAACTAATACATCCATACAATGGAACTACCCAGCAATAAAAACCAATGAAATACAGACACGTGTAACAATATGAACAAATCTCAAAATTGTTTCACTGAGTTAAAAAAGCTGGGCCACACAAAAAAGTGTATGATTTTGTGCACATACATAGTACATAGTGTATGATTCCACTCATATGAATTTCCAGAATAGGCAACTATAATCTGTGGTAGAAAAAAAAATCAAAACAGTGATGGCTTCAGGGAATGGGGTTGACTGGGAAGGGGCACAAAGGAAATTCTAGGGTGACGGAAACGTTCTGTATTTTGATTGAGGTATGGATTGCATGAGCATATGTTTGTCAAAACTCATGCAATGATATATTTAAGATTAGTGCATTTCCCTGTGTGAAGATTTATCTCAGTAGACATAACTTTTGGGGAAATTACTCAATTGAAAAAGTATATATGAAAAATTATAAGAACATACAGAAAAATAACTTTATGAGCTCAGAGTACAATTTTTTTTTTTTTTTTTTTTTGTGACACGGTCTCACTCTAGAGGCTAGAGTGCAGTGGCATAATCATAGCTTACTGTAAACTCAAACTCCTGGGGACAAGAGATCCTCCTGCCTCAGCCTTCTGAGTGTCTGGGACTATAGGCACAAGCCACCACACAGCTAATTTTTCCATTTTTATAGAGATTTTTATAGAGCAAGCATCTCATTCTTGCTGAGGCTGGTCTCAAACTCCTGACCTCAAGCTATCCGCCTGCCTCAGCCATCCAAAGAGCTAGGATTACAGGCAGGAGCCACCACGCCTGGCCTGGAAAAGTATTTCTTACACAAGATATACAAAGTTCTATATAGAAAATATTGATAAATATCTTTATCAAAATTAAAAACTTATATGAAGAAACTTACAGAAAAGGTCGATTCAGAAATGAACAATAGACATTTAAAAGGATTCTTGATCTCACTAGTAATCAGCTGAATGTAAATTTTTATATATCTATTTTATACGTATCATATTGACAGTAATTTCAGAGTCTTGTAATCTGGTGGAGTTGTGGGATTGTAAATCACTCTGTGCTATGGGATTGTCAATTGGTTCAGCCATTTTAGTGAAAAGACACATCCTAGTACCTAGCAACTGAATTTCTGTTATGTGTCCTGGAGAAACTCTTACATGGACACAAGGATACCGTAGTGGTTACCGTAGTGATATTTGTACTACCGAAAAAAATGGATTCTACCTTAATATCCTTCAATAAAGCAATAGAGGTGGTATGCTCAAATGATACAATATTATATGGCACTTAAAAGTAATAAACTACATCTACATGTATCAAGATGCTTAAAAACTATAAAAATAAATATAATACTATATGTATTTAAAGACACATATTTATATCCAAATGTGTATAAACTGGATCAGAGGGATATGCACAAAAATCCTGATATTGGCTACATCTGGGGAGCAAAGAAAGAAAAAAAGTGAAGTAACGGTTGAAAAGACTATCTGAAATACATAATCAAAAAATAACTGGAAGAGGCATCCATATGCAAATAAATCAGTTTTGACTCATTTCTGATATCATAGACAAAAATTAACTCGAAATGAATCATAAACACTTAGGTGTTCATTCTAATTTGTGAGCTTGAGTCAGGCAAGTAGTCCTAGATATGATACCTAAAGCACAGACATAAAAGAAAAAAACATCGATAAATTGGACCTCAGCAAAATACAAAATGTTTACTCTGTGAAAGACACTATTAAAAGCATGAAAAGACAAGCCACAGATTGAAAGTATTTTTAAATCACTTATCTGACAACAAACTTGTATGCAGAATATGTGAAGAAGTATCAAAACTCAATAATCAGAAAATGAATGACCAAATTAAAAAAAATAGCTAAGATTTGAACAAATACTTCACCAAAGGAGATATACTGATGGCCACTAAGTACATGAAAGGTGCTCAACATCATTAGAGATTAGAAAAATGCATATTAAACCACAATACCCCCATCAGAATAGCTTAAAAATAAAAAGAACCTGGAACACTCAGATATTGCACAATGGTACAGCCACTTTGGAAAACGTTAAGTGCTGCAGTTGAAATCAGGCATCTTATGAGGAAGTGGTAAAGGAAGAGAACATGGGTGGGGTTCCCACAGCATCTGTTACCACTCCCATGTAATTGTACTTCAGTTCAGAATTTATTGGGGGTTCTGTAAAGTTCTTGTGAATCGGCCAATCCAACCACAAAATTTCATTGTCTAACATTTCCAACAATGAAGTCAGGGTTTCTTAAGCCTGACTAGGTGACAGAAGAAAGGAGGAAAAATGGAGTGTTTGCTATCAATGGTAGATAGAACCAAGTCAGAAGCCTACACACCAGAGCCCCGTGCATTTGCAGGACAGCCTGCTCTGGCTCTGCAGAAGAAGGCTCCGGGGCTGCCCAAACCCTCCAAACGTAAGGTTGCCCACCAAGTAGGAAAAATGCATTTGCAGGTTGTGGTTCCTGAGTGAGTTTAGTGAAGAAAGAGTAGGAAGAGGGGGACGGAGAAGAGAAGGAAGAGAAGGAGCAAGAAGGAAAAGAAGAAAAGCCTCCACATTTCTGCCAATGCAGCTTACTAGCTCCTCTTCCAGGGCAGCCCCGAGGCTCTCTCCACATGGAACCAGGCCCTGAAGAACAGGTCCTCATGCAGTTTAAAGTCCCCTGGGAACTCGTGCCCCCCATCTGCACCTCCTCCACCCATTCAGCTGTCAACTGGATCTGCCGCCTGCTGCCAAATGTTATTTACATCTCTAGGAGATTGAAATATTGGTCACGATGCTTATGAATCTTGAAATCCTGAATCCTGTCCTGCCACCTACCATGGTAGATTCATGACAGTGATATACAAAAAAGTACCCTAGGCAAGGGCCCACTTTATTGCATCTCTTTCTTTGGGCAACTCCATTAGGTAACTTAAAACATCAACTTTATTAGGCATAATTGGCATATACTCATTTAATATGTATAAGCTTGATGAGTTTTAACAAATGTATATCACTATATATAATATAAGACCCACTACAATTAAGGTATATAGCATTTCCATCATTCCAGAAATGTTTTCTCATGCCCTTTGCAGACAATCTCTGCCCCAGGAAACCATAACTCTGCTTTCTGTTACTATAGATTACTTTTGCCTTTTCCAGAATCTCATATAAATGGAATTATACCATATTACACATTTGTGTCTCACTTCTTTTGCTCAATCTAATGTTTGAAATTCATTCATTTTATTGCACATTAGCAGTTCACTCCTTGTTTATTGCTGAGCAGTATTCCAGATTTTTCTTTTTTTCAAGATGAGGTCGTGCTATATGGCCCAGGCTGCTCTCAAACTCCTGGGCTCAAATGATCCTCCTGCCTCAGCCTCCTGAGTAGCTGGGACCATAGGCTAGGGTCGCCATGCCCAGCCTATAGAATTTTTTTATATAAAAATAACTTTTTGCTTCTGGATGAAAAGCTAGACCAGAGACAGCAAACGTCGATGCCTAGGAAGCAAGTAATATAAATGAAAGAAAGGATCTGATGTAAGAAAATTTATTTTTGAAAACACTAGACCCTCTTGTTATATTTTTATTTTCCAAAGAATCGTTTCATTTGCTTCAACTTTAAGGAAAACGTAAGTGTAAGTATGATGATAAATGGGAACTGACACATTGATTTTTTGGGGAAAAATAAGGAATGAAACAGATAGTGGCAAATTGCAGACTACACGCCCATCTAAAGGAAGCAACTTTGCTAGGTAAGAACATGGGGCCAGGTTTCATATCTTCTGATTGTTCCCAAAAAGCAGGAAATCTGGGTTTGCATGTGAAATCTCCTGAGTTTTAATGTTGGAAACAAATTCAGATTTTATTAAAACATTGGACAGGCCAATTCTGTTCAGGCCAAATAAAACAGATCTGGGGGCCAGATGTGGACCGGGAGGCACCACTCTGAGTCCTCCGATGTGGACAGACTGAAAGCTAGCCCAGGCCACCCTTTCCACGCGAGCTTTCTGTAGAACCACTCTGGTCCTGCTGAGACCTCCCCGTCCTGAGAAAGCCCCAGGGCTGGCGCACCTCACGGGCCACGTGGGAGAGAGGCAAAAAACAGAAGCAAAAATCATTCCAAGGTCCCCAGAAGAAAATAGGAAGAGGGTATTGCTCCAGGCCAATTAGTCTTATTTTTCATTCCTCCTACACTAGAGCATCATGGGAATACACACATTAGAATCACCAAGAATGGGAAAGTGCAGATCCGCAGGTCCCTTCTCATTTACTTTATCAGAATCTCTGCTGGTTGGGTTTGCCACGGACCTGCATTTTCACAAGCTCCGCAAGTAATTCTTACCCACACTGAAGTTTGACACCCACTGCATTGGGTTTTCAAGTCTTTACCATGAAGGGCTCAGGTGCCATTGGAGTCCATTTTGTCCTACTTGGACAGTGGCGCTTTCTTTTTGTAAGAAAAAGGAATCTGGAGGCCTTGAGCGCCCCCTAGGGGTTAGCCTGGCCCGTGAAGAGCTTTATAAGTGACCGTGATTTTTCAGGGATGTTACAAACAGAAATACAAATAAGTAGTGTTTTTGAGCCCTTACCAGCATCTGGCATTGGGATAGGTGGTTCACATAAATTATCTGATTTAAGGTATCAAGAAGGTACTATTATTGTCTGCATTTTATAGAGGAGGAAATTCACTTGCAAATCCAATGGTGTGGTTGATCACCCTTTTCCTCAATACATTTTCTTTACTTGACTTCCAGGACATTCTTTGTTTTTGCCTCGTATCTCGTTGGCCATTCCTTCTTGGTCTTCATTTTAGTCCCCTTCTTCTCCCAGATCTATTCATTTTGGAGTGCCCTAGGAATCAGTCCTCGGTTTTCTTTTTCCCCTGTACTTGCTTTCTTAATAAACTCTTTTATCAATATGCTGATGAATCTCAAATTTCTATCTTGTAAGCAACATCTCTCCTGAATTCTAGACTCCTGTATGCAGGTGCCTACTTGACGTGTCCACTTGGCTACCTCAGAAACCCCTCAATCTTAACATGTCTAAAAGGGATTTTCTCATCTCCCACTAAAACCTGTCAGAGGTTTTTCCCACTGCAGTTGATGGAAACTGCGTCCTTTCCATTGCTTATACCAAAATCCTTGGTATCATTGTCGATTCTCTCACTCATATCACGTCCCTCCACCCCCACAGCTCCCACCCTGGGTGGAGTCATCATGGCCTGTGTGGAGTGTTCTCCTACAGCTTCCTTCTTGGTCTCCTTGCTGTCACACTTGTCTTCCAAGAGACTATTCCCAACACAGAAAGCAGAATGATCTTCTTAAAATGTAACTCAGATCATATCATTTCTTTGCCTAAAATACTCCCAAGTCTTCCCTTTTCCCTCAGACTAAATGCCAAAGTCCTTCAAATAGCCAATGAGGCTGTCCATGAGCTGGGCCCCGTCACTTCTCTGATGGCAGCTCTTGTTATTCTCCCCGTGTTCCCCCCACTCCAGCCACACTGGTCTCCATGCTATTCCGAACACATGCCTGGCTTGTTTCTGCCTGAAGGCTTTTGCCCTGGCTCTTTCAACTGCCTGGAGCATTCTTCCCCACAAGTCCACTTAGCAATGACTTCACCTCCTGCAAATCTTTACTCAAACTTCACCCTCTCAATGAGGCCTGCTCTGCCCCCTCTATTTACAATTGCAGCTCGTCCCTGTCTCTGCACCCCCAAACCTTTAACATGCTGTACATTTCCCATAGCATTTTATGGCTTTCCAGCATATTATATAATTTAACAATTTATTATGTTTTTAGTTATTTTTCCTCCTCCCCCCACCAGACTATGAGCTCTAGAAGGCAAGGCTGTTTATAGTTTTGTATATTTTTATAACATATCTCAAACACATAGATCAATGTCTGATATATAATAGAAATGTTTGTTGAATGAACAAGACATGGAGAGATTACATACCTGGCCCTAAGTATTTCAATAACCCATTTGAGAAGTAAACCTGAGTAATAAACAATTGCTTTCTCCTTACAGAGCAGCAGACTGCAGATCCACACAGCCTGTGCTTGGGCAGCCTCTATGAGGAGCAGTGCTGGGTACCAGCATCTACAGCTCCCTAAAGAAATAGCACACAGCGACGTGCTGTCTGTTCTCCTTCACCTCTTCTGGAGTGACGTTGAGTCCCTGCCAGTCGTAAGTACCATCCACAGAATTGCAACACACAGAATTTCAACGCACAGATTTGGGTGTTGCCTCCTTTGCCTAATTTGCTTGGGGAAAATAATGCTGAATTACAAGAAGTATTTTTCCTTACAGTGAGAAGCAAATCACTGACATCTAGTCTATGTCAGTGATTAAAAACATACACCATTGCTCTGTGGTGTACATTTTTGCATAAACTTTGGGTTTAACGGTGAGTCCCCGGAAGTTGTAACTCACAAAAAGAAGCAACATAAAATGATGTGAAATGAATTTTCTATAATGGGGTTTTGCTGAGTAAGGCTGACTTGTCATCAGACATACCTTGGTAAGAGACATAGTAAATGGCTCTGCATCCTGAGTTGCCAGCTGTTGTATTTCTCACAGAGAAGCAAGCCTGATGGCTCTCTGCAGTGACTACATTGGGGACTTGGTCTGGAGGATAAAGCTGATGTGCCTGCAGTTGTACCTCATCCAGATGAGCAGTGTGGGACTCTGAGCCACGTGTCCTCTACTTGGCTAGACCACCCAAGTTCATCGATGGCAGAACCCATCTTCTAACCTTGACGGTAGACTACTCCCCAAAGCTTCACGCTTCTGAAGGAAATCCAGATGCTGCTGTCTCAGCCCAATGTCACCAACCCTAAATCCTGCTCTGGCCTCACCTCTAGTGTTCCCCAGCCCTTCCGGCATCACAACCAGGGCTGCTCCCAACCTGCTGCACTCAGAAAAAGTAAGAGACTGAGAACCAGATTGCTCAGAGCTGGGTTTTGCCATTGAAAAAGCAGAGAATTCCAAGAACCACTGTCAGAAAATAAAAGGAGAGGGGCCGGAAAAAGCTGCACTGCCTGAAGCATTTATCAAATTTACCCTTACAAATGCCCAGCCGTCTGACCACACATACAGCTACTTAGATTTATAGCTTGATCCTGCAAAGTTGGACAGTTTACTTCAAGGAAAAGAGTCAACTAGACAGAATGCTTGAAGGTAAAAGAAAAGATTCTAGTTGATGTCAGTGATTAAATGGTGTCAACACTGGTATTTTTTGGTTGCAAAAATAAAATCAGCTAAAAAGTACATTAAAAAAAAAAAAGAAAGAAAATAAGCCTCAATCATAGTGACCATCTTTTTCTGTTGGAATTATTTATTCATAAGGAACCACTTCAACATTTGGCATCTTCCATGGTAGCCAGTAGCTCCTCCGTCACAGTGGATGCTTAGTGGTAATTGTTATGGCAAAATAGGTTTGTAGCAAATGAACTTGTTGAATTATTTGCTTCCCTTGCCATCCGAGGCACCACACTGTCCAAGCTTTCCTCGCACTCCCCTGGCCACTTCTCAGTACCATTACTGGTCCCTGTTATCACCCTGATTTGAGCCACTGGACGGCCACAGACTCGAGTCTCTTGTCTACCTTCCTTTCCTCCAGTGACCAGCTCAGCTGGTCTTTCCGACACCATCTGCATGCCGAAGATGCCCGCCTTTCTATCTCCAGTCCAGAACTCTCCTCTGAATTCCAGACTCCTCCAAAAGAAAGGCATTGCCATTTGGACATCTTTAACAGGCATAACAAAGTTGACATTTCCCAAACGAAGCTCCTGAATTCCTCCCTAACCCCTGCCCAACACATCTACCTTCCCTATCTCAGCAAACGACAACTCCATTCATGTAGTTGCTTAATCTAAAATTCTTAATTCGCATCTTTCTTTCATAGTACCTCGCATTTGACGCTTCAGCAAATCCCATTGGATCTGTATTCAAATTGTATCTAGAATCCAATCACTTCTCACCTGGATGACTGCAAATAGCCCCCTGACTGGTTTCCCTGCTTCTGTGATCGCCACCCCTGCAAACTCTTCTCTGTGCCAGTGGGCTTTACAGAGTGGAACCAGGGCCACAGCTGCAGCATCGGTGTCATCTGGGAACTTGCTAGAAATGCAAATTCTCCTATACCGCACCAGACCTACTCAGGCAGGAACTCTGTGGCTGGGGCCCAGAAATCCGTGCTGTAATGAGCCCTCCAAGGTGACTCTGAGGCACGCTCAGGTTTGAGAACTGCTCTTCTCCAGAGTAGCCAGAATAATCCTTCGAAAAGGTAAACCAGATCATAGTCATCTCTCCCCTCCAGACTCTCCAGTGGCTTTCCAACTCATTTCAGTAAGAGCCTGAGTGTGAGATGGCCCACAGGTCCCGCCACGATCCCTGTCCTGTTCCCACCTGTCTGTAAGCACCTTTCTCCCCATTCTCCCTTCACTCACTGTGCCTGATCTGTTCTGGCCCCTTCACTTTGCCTCAGGGCCTCTGCACCTGCTGTCCCTCCTTTCTGGAAAGCCCTCCCCTCTCCCTCTTCCCACTCGACCACGTGGCTCCCTCCCTCCCTCCTTCTGGTCTCTACTCAAATGCCAGCTTTTTAGAGGGGGATTCTTCCAGCCATGATGTTTAAAATAACAACCTTCATTTCCTGCCCCAGTCCCTATGGACCTGTCCCCCTGTCCCCTCTAACTCTGCACTATTTTCCTCCCCACCGCCAGTCATCATCTGGCATAGGCTATACTTTGCTCGTTTGTCTGTTTATTGGTCCTTGCGCCCCTCAAGAATACACACTCCACAGGGCTCCACATTGTGCCTGTTGTGCTTATTGCTCTAGTCAGAGCCTGAGCAGTGCTGGCATCCGGTAGGGGCTTCATAAGTATTTGTTAAAATAAATGAATATCCTATAAATGATGACCAAGGCATTCCTCTGGGGAGATAATACATTTATTCCAATGATATTGCCATTGCTTGAAATATTTTCAGGGCAAGAGTAGAAGTAGGGAAACCAGTTAGGGGGCTATTTGCAATAATCCAGGAAAAAGATGATGATGGCTTGGATTCAACCAGGTGGTAGCAGAGGAGGTGGTGAGAAGTGATTGGATTCTGCCTACAATTTGAATATAGATCTGATGGGTCAAGGTCAGCTTACAAGTCACATCTGGAAACCAGTCTCAGTATTTAAGAGAGACCAGCCCTTTAAAAAAAATAAAAAGTATTTTATCACACACATCATTTACTAGTTCCAGAATCATACGACATTTGGCTATTGCAGAAATCAAATTTCCCCTTGAAAAGTGAAACTCGGAACCACTGAGGACATTCATAGGTTCTGAATGCAATTCCCTGTATGATGAAAGCATAATTCTGGCTTTTATTGAGCACATTTTTATATTCGTGTGATTTGATCCTCACAGCAATGCTCTGAGGTTTGTGTTATTAACCCCATTTTTCAGATGAAGAAAATGAGGTTCAGAGAGGTGAACAGATTTCCTCAAGAGCTCCCAGCTGTGGAGGGGGAGGATTTAAAGCCAGGCTGGCTCACGCATTTTCTTCACGAACAAGAGGTGTCAGGAACAAACGTACATGCTTCCAAGAAGAGAACACTCATTTAGGGCATTCCGGTTATATCTTATTTTTATCTTTCTCTCTACTTCGTGCTCACATCTCATAATCACAACTTCCCTGGAGGGTGAGAGCCCTGCTGCTAATACCAGGTGTAGACGGTTTCTGCAGCTCAGGCTGGAATGGAGCCTCCGTTCAAGGGCTGAGGCCCTGACCAGGTAGTTCAGCTGCTCCTCCAGACACTGTCTCAGTGTGGCACAGGAGAGACCATTGCCATTGCCATGGGGATTCGATGCTTTCCGTGGCTATGTAGCCAGCATTGTCTCCCAGACAAGCAACTATTGTTTGGATAGAAATAGAGGGTGTTTCTTACTGAGGATTTAGACTCAAATAAGGATCCACATTTCAACAATGCCTCCTTTTGTAATGAATGATTTATTTTTTTCAGGCTTATTTGACTTTTTCAGACTCAAATCCCAACTCCTAATTTTTGGTATATATTCCTGGGTGTTATGCTCTCATAGAATAAACATCTCATAGCACATTAATATTAAGGCTTTGTGTTGTCCTGAGCAGCTGGGATTTCCAGGGTAGCCTGGTGCAAGGGGCAGAAAGGTGATGGGGTTGGAAGAGACGACTGATGAGTGGAAACTGGCATTTAGAGAGAGGGCTCCTTATGCTGCAGGCACTTTAGATACGTTATTTCAATTGAGCCTCCCAATCACCTGAGCGGTTGTTATCCAGGTTTTACAAATGAGGAGTGTAATTAGATAACTGGAGCAAGATTACACAGCTGGTGAGAGTGGAATCTGGGATCAGTGCCCAGGTCTCATTCCAAACCTGTTCTCTTTCCATTTCCTGTTCCATACTCCCTTGCTGATCTTTCTAAACTTCGGTTTTGTCAAATGAGCCACCTGGCTGAAAGTACACACAAGATGGTGCTTGTGAGTGCCTCTCACACGGCATGTCACATCACAGGTACTCAATAAAAATCAAATTTTAAAATTTTTCCTCATTTTCTTCCTTTTGTATCATTTCATCTTCCCTTTTTGATTTTCTTTCTCTTTTTTTCTCTATCTTATTTTTTCAACTCTTGCTTTCTTTTTCTTCTCTTACCCTTTTCTCTGTAGAAAAATAAAATCTAAAGATCCTATTCCCAATGGCAACATAGACTTAAAAAAAAACCAAAACCCTATGAGTAAACCAACAAGAACTGTGCAAGGTCCGCATGAAGAAAACTATAAAATTTTATTGAAGATATAAAAAAAGACTTGAATATATAGAAAGCTATATATGTTTCTGGATGAAAGACTCAATATTCTAAAGATGTCAGCTTTTCAAATTAGTCCATAAATTCAATGCAATACTAACAAAAATCCTAACAGGAGATTTATAGAACTTGAAAAGCTGATTTTAGAGTTCATATGGGAGAAAAGATGCAGCAGAATAAACAACAAAATTAAAAAAAAAAAGAACTATGAGGAAGAACCTGACTTTTCAGTTATCAAAATATACTAAGTCCACATTAATTAAACAATGTTATACTGGTTCAGAATAAAGACATGTACAAATGTCTTTATTGTACTAAAAGGACAATTCAGGAACAAAGCTATGTATAAAGGGACATTTAGAATATAAAAAATAGCATTTCAAATCAGTACAAAAAGAACAGACTGTTCAAAAATGATATTGAGGCAGTTGTAGATCCTGAAAACAATTAATTTAGATTCCTGTATCACATCATATGCACAAAATCCAAATGGATTAAGTTCTAAACATACGATTAAAAAAATCCCAAATCAGAGAGGAACTAGAGTAAAATATAGCACATCAGTTTTTATAATTTTGGGGGCTGATGAAAGCTGTCCTAAGAAAGACACAAATTCCAGGAGCCATTAGTAAAAGACTGACAGATCTCAATTCAAAGAAATTAGAAGATCTGTCTGATGAAAGACACCAAAATGAAGGGTCCTGTGAAAGTCTTTGTAATATGTATAAAACCAAGTATAATATACAAAATATATTAAAGGCACCTAAAATTATTATGACAAGATGTAAAATATAAAACTAGGCAAAAGAAATGTAGAGACAGTTCACTTTTTTTCCCCACTTTTTTTATTGTTTCCTTTGCTATGCAGAAGGTATTTAGCTTGATGTGATCCCATTTGTCCAATTTGGCTTTGGTTGCCTGTGCTTTAGAGGTATTACTCAAGATTTTTTTTGCCCAGACCAATGTCCTGAGCATTTCCCCAATGTTTCATTTTAGTAATTTCATAGATTTAGGTCTTAGATTTAATTTTTAATCCATTTTTATTTGATTTTTGTATATAGCAAGAGATACGGGTCTAATTTCATTCTTCTGCATGTGGATATCCAGTTTTCCCAGCACCATTTATTGAAGAGACTGTCCTTATCCCATTGTATGTTCTTGGCAACTTTATCAAAGATAAGTTAACTATAGATGTGTGGATTTATTTCTGGGTTCTCTATTCTATTTCTCTGATCTATGTGTCTGTTTTTATGCCAGTACCATGCTGATTTTGTTACTATGGCTCTGTAGTATAAGTTGAAGTCAGATAATGTGATTCTTCTGGTTTTGATCTTTTTGCTTAGGGTGGCTTTGGCTGTTCTGGTTTTTTTGTGGTTCCATATAAATTTTAGGATTATTTTTTCTATTTCTGTGAAGAATGTGATTGTTATTTTAATGGGGATTGCATTGAATCTGTAGATTGCTTTGAGTAGTGTGGACATTTTAAGAACGTTGATTCTTCCAGTCCATGAGCAATATCTTTCCATTTTGTTGTGTCCTCTTCAATTTCTTTCATCAACGTTTTACAGTTTCCATTATATAGATCTTTCACTTATTTGGTTAAGTTTATTCCTAGGCATTTTATTTTATTTGTAGCTATTGTAAATGGGATTACTTTCTTGGTTTCTTTTTCAGACTGTTTACTGTTGTCAGTGATCTTTGTATGTTGATTTTGTATCCTGCAACTTTACTGAATTTGTTCATCAGTTCTAGTAATTTTTCTGTGGAGTGTTTACATTTCTCTAGATATAAGATCATATCGTCTACAAACAAGGATAATTTGACTTCTTCCTTTCCAATATGGATGCCCAGTTTTTCCTCATTCAGTATGATACTAGCTGGGGGTCTGTCATATATGGCTTTTATTGTGTTGAGGTAAATTCCTTCTATATCCAGTTTTATGAGCATTTTTATCATGAAGGGATATTGAATTTTATCAAATGCTTTGCAACATCTATTGAAATGATCATATGGTGTTTGTCCTTCATTCTGTTGATAAGATGTACTATATTGATTGATTTGCATATGTTGAGCCATCCTTGCATCCCTGAGTGAGATCATCTCAAGTGAGATGAATACCACTTGATCATGATGAATAATCTTTTTCATGTGTTGTTGAATTAAGTTTGATTGTATTTTTTTGAGGATTTTTGAATCTGTATTCATCAGAACTATTGGCCTATAGTTTACTTTTTTTGTTGTGTTTTTGTCTGGTTTTCATATCAGTGTGATACAGGCCTTGTAGAATGACTTTGGGAGTATTCCCTCCCCCTCAATTTTTTCGAATAGTTTAGGTAGGATTGGTATTAGCTCTTCTCTGAATGCTTGGTAGAATTCAGCAGTGAAGCCCTAGGATCCTGGGCTTTTCTTAGATGGAAGACTTTTTATTACTGCTTTTATCTCACTACTTGTTATTGGTTTATTCAGGTTTTGGATTTCTTCCTGGTTCAATCTTGGTAGGTTGTATGTGTCTAGGAATTTATCCATTTCCTCCAGGCTTTCCAATTTATTGAAATATAGTTGCTCATAGCAGTCTCTAATGAACCTTTGGATTTCTGCAGTATCAGTTTTAATGTACCCCCTTTTATCTCTGATTTCATTTATTTGGGTCTTCTCTTTTTTTTTTCTTAGTCTGGCTAAAGGTGTGTCAATTTTGTTTATCTTGGCTGGGTGCAGTGGATCACACCTGTAATCCTAGCATTCTGGGAGGCCAAGGTGGAAGGATTGCTTGAGGTCAGGAGTTCAAGACCAGCCTGAGCAAGAGCAAGACCCAATCTCTACAAAAAAAAAAGAAAAATTAGCCAGGTATGGTGGCATGTGCCTATAGTCCCAGCTATTTGGGAGGCTAAGGCAGGAGGATTACTTGAGCCCAGGAGTTTGAGGCTACAGTGAGCTATGATGATGCCAATGCATTCTACCCAGGGTGACAGAGTGAGACTCTGTCTCAAAAAAACATTGTTTATCTTTACAAAAAAATCAATTTTTCATTTTGTTGTTTTTTTTTATTTTTTGGGTATCAATTTTATTTATTTCTGCTCTGGTTTTTATTATTTCTTTTCTCCTATTAATTTTGGGTTTGCTTTGCTCTTGTTTTTCTAGTTCTTTGAGATGCATTGTTAGGTTCTTTATTTGAAGATTTTCTACTTTTTTTGATATAGGCACTTATTGTTATAAACTGCTGTATCCCATAGGTTTTGATATATTCTGTTTTCATTTTTATTTGTCTTGAGAAATTTTTTAATTCCTTATTAATCTCTTCATTGACTCACTAGTCATGCAGGAACATATTGTTTAATTTCCATGTGTTTGTATAGTTTTCAATGTTCCTCTTGTTATTGATTTCTAGTTTTATTCCATTGTGGTCAGAGAAGATACTTGATATGATTTCAATTTTGTTGACGTTTTTAAGATTTGTTTTGTAGCCTAAAATATGGTCTATCCTTGAGAATGATCCATGAGCTAAGGAGATGTGTATTCTACAGCTGTTGGATGAAATGTTCCATAAATATCTATTAGGACCATTTGGTCTATAGTGCAGATTAAGTCCAATGTTTCTTTGTTGATTTTCTATCTGGATGATCTGTCCAATGCTGTAAGTGGAGTGTTGAAGTCTCCAATGATTATTGTATTGGAGTCTATCTCTGCCTTTAGCTCTGATAATATTTGCTTTATATATCTGGTACTCCAGTGTTGGGTGTATATATATATTTAGAATTGTTATATCTCCTTGCTGAATAGACACTTTTATCATTATATAATGACCTTCTTTGTCTCTTTTTGTGGTTTTTGTCTTGAAATCTATTTTATCTGATAGAAATATAGCTACCCTTCCTCTTTTTTGGTTTCCATTTGCATGGAATATCTTTTTCAGCCCTTTGTTTTCAGTTTATATGTGTCTTCATAAGTGAAGTGGATTTCTTGTACATAGCATATGGTTAGGTCTTTTTTTTCTATGTATTCAGCCACTCTATGTTTTTTGATTGGACAATTTAGTCCATTCACATTCAATGTTATTATTGATAGGTAAGGATTTATTACTCCCATGTTGTTATTTGATTTCTGGTTGTTTTGTAGTACTTTCTTTGATTTTTCCTTCCTTCCTGTCTTCCTTTGTTAAGTGTTTTTCTCTGGCAGTGTGTTTTAATTTCTTGTGTATCTGTTGTAGATTTTTTTGATTTGAGTTTACCATGAAGTTTGCAAAAAACATTTGTAACCAATTATTTTTAAGATATGACAACTCTGCTTACAAACAAACAAGCAAAGAGAAATCTAACAGAAATTCTCCCCTTTATTTCACCCCCAAGCTTTTTAACTTTTTGTTGTTTCCATCCATATCTTTCTATACTATCTCCGAAAAAGTTGTTGCAGTTATTTTGACAGGTTTGTCTTTTAGTCTTCCTATTCAAGTTTTATATACCACAATTACAGCAATAGAGTATTCTGTATTTGTATACTTACTGTTACCAGTGAGTTGTATACCTTCAGATGATTTTTTATTATTCATTAACATTCTTTTATATTGAAGAACTCCTTTTAGCATTTCTTGTAGGACAGGTCTGGTGTTGATGAAATCTCTCAGCTTTTTTTTGGTCTGGAAAATTATTTATTTCTTCTTCATGTTTGAAGGATATTTTTGCAGGATATAGTATTCTAGGGTTAAGGTTTTTTTTCCTTCAGCACTTTGAATATGTCATACTACTCTCTCATGGCCTATAAGGTTTCCACTGAGAAGTCTGCCACCAGATGTATTGGGTATTGGAGCTCCTTTGTATGTTTTTTGTTGTTGTTGTTGTTTGTTTGTTTCCCTTGGGACCTTTTCTTTATCTGTGACCTTTGGGAGCTTGATTATTAAATGCCTTGAGGTAGTCTTGTTTGTGCTAAATCTTCTTGGTGTTCTGTGACCTTCCCGTACCTGAATATTGGTATCTTTCTCTAAGTTTGAAAAGTTCTCTGTTACTGTTTCTTTGAATAAGTTTTCTACCCCAATCTCTCTCTCTAACTCCTCTATAAGGCCAGTAACTTTTAGATTAGCTCTTTTGAGGCTGTTTTCTACATCTTGTAGGCATGCTTCATTCTTTTTAATTCTTTTTTCTCTTCTGACTGTGTACTTTCAAATACCCTGTCTTCAAGCTCACTAATTTTTTCTTCTGCTTGATTGATTCTGCTGTTGAGAGACCCTGCTGCATTTCTCAGTTTGTCAGTTAAATTTTTTAGCTCCAGAATTTCTACTTGGTTTTTAAAATTATTATTATTATTTCAATCTCTTTGTTAAATTTCTCTGATAATCTTCTAAATTCTTTCTCTGCATTGTCTTGAAGTTCACTGAGCTTCTTCAGGACAGCTATTTATTTTGAATTCTTTGTCCAAAAGGTAACCTATCTCTATCACTCTGGAATTGGTCACTGGTGCTTTATTTAGTTTGTTTGATGAGGTCATGTTTTCCTGGATGTTCCTGATGCTTGTGGATGTTTGTCAATGTGTGGGCATTGAAGAGTTGGGTATTTATTTTAATCATTGCAGTCTAGTCTTGTTTAAACCTGTCCTTCTTCAGAAGGCTTTCCAGATATTCAAAGGGAGTTGAGTGTTGTGATCTAAGTCTTTGGTCACTATAGCCATATCAGCACTGGGGATGCCCAATGCCCAAGAATGCTGTGATTCTTGCAGACTCCTGGTGGCACCACCTTGGTGGACTTGCGTGAGATACAGGAGAATTCCCTGGATTACCAGGCACAGTCTTTCACTCTCTTTCTTGGCCTGATGGAATTGGGGGAGGAGTGATGTGGGCACTCCCTTGTGGCCACCACAGCTAGGACTGCACCAGATCACACCTGAAGCCAGCCCAGTCTCACCCAGAGCCTGTGGTTACCATTGCCTGGCTACCTCTGATGTTTATTCAAAGTCCTAGGGCTCTTTAGTCAGCAGGTTGTGAATCCTGCTGGGACTGGGCCCTTCCCTTCAGGGCAGCATGTTTCCTTCTGTCCCAAGGTCGATCCAGAAATGCCATCCAGAAACTAAGTCCTGGACTCCCGGGCTTCAGGAGTCTGCCTGGTACTTTATTTTACTGTGGCCGAGCTGGTACCCAAGTTGTAAAACAAAGTCCTCTGAGCTCTTCCCCTTCCTTTCCTTAAGTGGAAGAAAACTCTCCTTGAGCTGCACTGCCTGTAGAGTTTGGGGAGGGGTGACACAGGCACTGGCTTGGCTGCAGCTTGTGTCTCACTAGGTCCCATGCACCCCAAGTCCACTGGCTCCAAGCCAGTACAGCTGCAGGAATTGCCCAAGGACTGCAGTCTTTGTGGCCCAACTGCCTTATGAATTTAATCCAGGCCCCAGGCTGCTTTTTGTCAGCTGGTGGTGAGGCTAGCCGACAATCAGGTTTCAGGGTAGAAGATTTCCCTCTGGCCAGGTTGGTCTAAATGTTCCCTTCATGGGCACTGGCAGAATTCTGCCCTGCGCTGTGTGCCCCTGTGCCATGGTGGCCCTGAGTTTCAATGCACTGCTGGGATGGGATTGGGGGGCAAGGGGTGTGGTGGTGTAAGCAGTGCAAGATTGTCTTTTATGCCTTATTTGGTGCCTCTTTTCTTGATATGATGTTAAAACCAGGTACTGTGATAGCTCACCTATTTGGTTCTTCTGAAGGTGCTTCCTTGTGTGGACAGTTGTTGAATTAGGTGTTCATGGGGAGGATGATCAGTGGAGGTTTCTACTCAGCCATCTTGCTCCACCCCCCTTGCCAGATTTCTGTTGACTGTGTAAAAGAATTCCAAGACACACGGTCCAGTGAAAAAAGGCAAGAACTCAGGAACTATGGGCAAAGGGGACTTGGTTTTTACTCTATATAACATGTTGCATGTTATTTGTATTATTTATAGCAAGCATATTTTGCTGTATAAATAAGAACAAAAGGAATATGTAGTATGATCCAAGCAACCCTAGCAGTGTTGTCACTGTTGTCATGTGTCCAGTAAGTTTCCCTGAGGCCATAGGCTAAACGAGATCCTTGCAATGCCCTCCCAGGGCAGGGGTGGGTTGGTGGCTCTGAGGGCAAGAGGCTGCAGGCCAAAGGGAACAAATCTGAGCCAGTGCTGATCTAGCACAAGAGAGGAAAAGGTGGAGTTGTAGCTTCTCCTCAACTCCCACTTTAATGTTCTAGTTATCAGCAAGATAATTGAGATTCAGCTTAAGCAAGAATCACGTACTTAATTCCCTCTTCTGCTTTGGGCTTCAGTGGAAGTCGTTCCAGCAACGGAAACTATGCTACCACCACCCAGTAATGAGGCATTTATTTGCTATTTCTTGGTGAACTCCCTCCTGACACAGGGAAAAAACAACATCATATCTTTCTCTCTTCCTTCCCCTCTCCAAAGCCTTCATTCTTGTTTAGCTGAAACATTAAGGGGAGAAAAACAAAACTTAAAAGTTTTCTTTGTAATATATACATACATACATATATGGAGGGTACATATTAGACTTTGTATTCTACATCATTTTTCCTGGAAAAATTCCTTTAGAAAATGAAAAAGAAGGCTGGGAACAGTGGTTCACACCTGTAATCCTGGCACTTTGGGAGGCCAAGGCAGGAAGATTGCTTGAGCCCGGGAGTTTGAGGTTGCAGCAGTGAGCTACGATGATGCCACTGCACTCTAGCCCGGGCAACAGAAGGAGATCCTGTCTCAAAAAAAAAAAAAAAGAAAAAGAAAACTATTTATCATCATTCATAACAAAGTCATTATTCTTCTACATGTGTATTCCAATTATTTTGCACTGTTTTATACTTTTTTCAAAACATTTCTCTTCCAATTAGGTTTTTTTGCTTTTAATTATTTTGCAGATTTCAATATTTTCAGATAAGTATGCTGATTTGCCTAAGGCTCATATGACAGCAAGCTAGAACTAAAACTATAAGTGCTCAGAAAAATATGAAAGCAGGAGAAATAATTCTGCATACACTAAAGAATAACCAAAGTACGTGAACATCGCATGCAGAATAAACTCTAGGGTGCAAATCAAGAGACTTTGTCATCCTGTACCAGTCATTCCATTGGACCATGGACAGGGGTGTGGCATTTTAGATATTTCACAAATATTTGAGCTTGTTTATTTGTAAATTAAGTGGATTGAGTGACAAGATTTTTAAACTCCTTCCCACTAAAATTCAAAGACTTCCATTGATTGTTGGGAGTGTAGAACAACTTGTAGACAACTTAGAAACAACAACAGCAACATCAACAACATTAACAGCTACCATTTAATAAATGCATACTGTGTGCCAAGAACTTGGCTGTCTGCTTTTTATACATTATCTTGCTTGATTATAACAACCATTGGAGGTAGAGATTATTTCCTCCATTATGCAGATGGAGAAACGGAGGCTCAGAGAGAGAGTAAATAACTTTCTCTGGGGTCTACAACTAAAAGTGGGGAGGCTGGATTCGAACCTAGGTCTAATTCTGAACCAAAGACCAAACCATAACCTAAGACTGAACCATAACCTTTGGTACATGTCATTTTATGGGCTGCCTTTGCATTATACCATTACAGCTGTTGGGTGGGGGAAAGGGAGGAGAGGGGGTAGGCAGTATGAAGCCTTAAGAGTCCCCTTTGTTTCATAATATGAATATAACTAAAAGCTGCTTCCACTTCCCAGAATATTGAGTTGTGGTGGGCCAATGAATTTCCATACCAGGCTAGAAATTTATTGCTGTGAGGCCATTCTGAAAATTTCCACTAAGTTGAGAAGTAATTTGAGCAGCTGAAGACAGATGGATCTCCCAGTTGAGCCTTCGAAAAGACACTTCCAGGTCAGGTTCCCTGGCTGGCCCAGATGCCTGTGATTCATTTATTGTGTGATTAAGTGACAGGCTTATGTTTCCAGGGCTAATGATTCTAAAGCTTTCTGTGGTATTAAACTGAGGCACACTAAAAAACTAAAGGCAATTAGAAGCAATCAAAGCATTTGGAAATTAAGATTCAATTTCTGCATTTGCTAAACTCTTCATCAAGAAAATCAGTGAAATTTTTTTCAAAAAGCCATGAATACGATACATAGAGAATTAAAAAAGCAATCAATTTTAAAATGTACACATGCTTTCCAGAATGCTTAGAATATTTAGGACTGAGCCATTTTTCACTTGTCTTATTTCACTGCATTAATTCAGACATGTGCATGTGAACACTCTCTTTAGTAATGTTTCTCTTTCAGTTTTGACAGATGAGTGGGTATGTAAGTCCTTAAATGCCAGAAAAATCCTTATAAATATCAAAGAATAAAAGCCACACTGAACTATTTATACAAGAACTTCCAGCAAATAGTAGTGGGTAGGCTTCCCTTACTTGGGTTTAGGTGTGTAAGATGTTTGAAAATCCCTTAAGTCACATTTGACCAGGTTGGTTGCTGTAAGGCTTGTCAAAGTGACCCAGAAGACAGGATCAGAAATTATCTTTCATCCAAGCAACCTTTTGACTTCTTAAATTAGCACTTTCATTTTGCTCAGGGCCAAATTCAATACCATTTAGAATATGAAATAGAGCATTTTAACCTTTCAGTCAAATATCCCTTGCTGGCCAACCATTAGTCGTTCGTGTTTTTTGGCTCTGAAATCTCTTAAATACTTTCTCAGTGGTGACCACTGGATAGGCTAAGCTTGACTAAGTGTGAAGAGATCTAGGTATTGGGGTGTGTGTGTGTGTGTGTTGAAAAAGGTTGTAATACATGTTAGGTGTCTTGAAGAATGTGGAAATAAAGGAAACCAAGATACCACTTCTACTTTCTAATTCCTACAAATGTTTATAATTCTATTTGTATTCTCTACAAATAGAATAATCACAGAGGTTGGGATGACCCTGCAAGAAAAGGAAAAAGCACATTGAAGGTTTGAGGTTGAGTTTAACTGAAACTTAATATTTAGCCAAAATAATGCCAGAACCTGAGCAACTGTTAGTGACAATCCGAAAAATTCAATAAATTATTTTGGCCATCATTTATTTGGGTTAGCTAGTTATACTCCAAATCACTAGATAATTGTTAAACTCCTTCTATTGTTTGAAGAATTAGACTTGACTGTATAGTTTGTTTTGTTTTGTTTTGTTTTGAGACAGAGTCTCACTCTGTTGCCCGGGCTAGAGTGCCGTGGAGTCAACCTAGCTCACAGCAACCTCGAACTCCTGGGCTCAAGTGATCCTCCTGTCTCAGCCTCCCGAGTAGCTGGGACTACAGGCATGCGCCACCATGCCTGGCTAATTTTTTTTTCTATATATTTTTAGTTGTTCAGATAATTTCTTTCTATTTTTTTAGTAGAGACGGGATCTCGCTCTTGCTGAGGCTGGTCTCAAACTCCTGACCTCTAGCGATCTGCCTGCCTTGGCCTCCCAGAGTGCTAGGATTACAGGCATGAGCCACCGCGCCCGGCCTGTATAGTTTGAATATATAGACCAGAACTGAACTCAAAGCTCTAGATTGTAGTATATTACACTTTAATAATGGACTTTGAAGACCAACTATTTTGAAACTCTAGCTTACAAATGAGAAAGCTCAGACCAGAAAAATTCCCCAAAGTGACACATTTTGTTGGTGGAAGCGTTCCTTAGACACCAGGTTTTCTGACCTTTGGTTCAGTTCCCCTGCAGCTTCGTGGAAGCAAGTCATCACTGTTTTAGGCACCAACAGTGCCTGCCTTCCAGGTCCCTTGTGGCTCCTTTGTGGTATTTGACAAGGTCCAAATTTCCTAGGTATAAAATCTAATTTTCTCTTCTTGTGCCTTGAGCTTTTTTATGTTTAGTTCTGAAAAATAGCTCATCTTTCAAAGTCTTGTCCCCACCAGTTCCCAGAAACTCACACAGTCTTTAATGTAGTTACACCTGCAACACACAAAAGTCTGTCAACATATGTTGATGCTGGAGCATCATTTTGGAGAATAAAATTGTAAGTTGTATACCAAAATTGGTTTCACCATTGAAGGGAAAACTGTATTTTAGCATTAATTTTTATAAATGTTGTCTCTTTTGCCCATTTGTGTCTTTTCCTGAAAAATACTTAGCTCTCTATTATTGGGACAGAATGGATAAGTGAAATCTACAGATGGTGCCAATCCCCACTGTGACCAGATTTCAGCCTCCTTTTTATCTGGGCCTTTATGGAAACGACTCACAAGGAGCAGATATGACAACTTCAAGCTTGAGCTCCCAGCATCAGGTGGAAGTCATCTTTAAGACCAATAATCAAAACATAATAGAGTCCAAAGAGTATTACATTAGGAGTTGAATTATCTTTGTTTTCTGTCACTTACTGAGTAATCTTGAATGAATTAACCTCTCTCAGTAACATAATCTGTAAAACAAAAACAATTAAACCTACTCTGCCGACCACACTCCTGTACTGAACCCACCAATGGCTTCCCATAACACTTAGAATAAAGTAGAAAGTCCTTTTTGTGGCCTAGAATGTCCTTGCTGAACTGCCTTTCCTTTCAACTCTGTCACTCTTATGGTCACTTAATATGCCCTAAACATCTCTTTTGCAGTTGCTCCAATTCAGCAAGGCTTTTTCTGCCCGGGGGCCTTTGCACCTGTTGTTACCTCTGTCTGAAACACTAGGACACTCCTCTCTTTTCCAGCTGGCTCATGCTTTAGGCTCCAGCTTAAATGTCATCCCTTTAAAGAGGTCTTCCTTACTACCCCCTTAAGTATGTCCCCCTACCCCTCTCTACTTGGTTCCATTATTTAAAAAATCATATAATATCATTTGTTTCTTTTACAGTGTTATCACACTTGAAATTGTATATGTAAAAATACGGGCTGGGGGCGGTGGCTCACACCTGTAATCCTAGCACTCTGGGAGGCCGAGGTGGGTGGATCGCTCAAGGTCAGGAGTTCGAGACCAGCCTGAGCAAGAGTGAGACCCCGTCTCTACTAAACATAGAAAGAAATTATCTGGCCAACTAAAAAGATATAGAAAAAATTAGCCGGGCATGCTGGCGCATGCCTGTAGTCCTAGCTACTTGGGAGGCTGAGGCAGAAGGATTGCTTAAGCCCAGGAGTTTGAGGTTGCTGTGAGCTAGGCTGATGCCACGGCACTCACTCTAGCCCAGGCAACAAAGTGAGACTCTGTCTCAAAAAAAAAAAAAAAAAAAAAAAAAAAAATCCGTACACTTATTTTCTTTTATTTCTGACTTTCTCAACAAGACTGTAAATATCTTGAGGGTAGGGACCATGTCTACATTATTCACTGTTGTATTCCAGACTTCAAGATGCACATATACAATATTGTTTCCAACTCAACAAGTGACACATATATAAAGACAAGAAAACAAAACTACAGATAGTATCTCTCATAAATATAGGTGGAAAAATTCTTAATAAAATATTAGAAAATGGGTGTCAGCAACATATAAAAGTGATTATACATTATGATCAAGTACATTTATTTCAAAAATGTAAAGTTGGTTTAACATTTGAAAATCAGTTAATGTAAATATTATATTAATAAAATGATGAAAAAACCCCATATTACCATATCAATAGATGTAGAAAAAGCATTTGAAAAAATTCAACATCTATTCATGATAAAAACTTCTCAATGAACTTTCTCAACCTGATAAAGAGAATCTCTGAAAATCGTACAATTAACATTATACTTGATGATGAAAGACTGAATACTACCCCCCTGATACCAGGGACAAGACAAAGGCTGTCATTCTCATCACTTCTATTCAAGAGTGTACTGGAGATTCTACCCAGTGCAATAAGGAATAAAAAAATTATAGAGGCATATAGATTGGAAAGGAAGAAGTAAACTTTATTTGCAGATGACATGATCTTATATATAGAAGATCCTAAGGAATATTCAAAAAGCCCTACTAGAACAATAATAATCTAGGTTTGCAAGGTCAGAGTATACAAGGTCAATATACAAAAATCAATTTTATTTCTATAAACTAGCAATGAACAACCTAAAAATGAAACTAACGAAACAATTCGATTCACAATACTATCAAAAGTTCAAAATACCTAGGAATGTATGTACCAAAAGAAGTTCAGGACTTGTATACTGAAAACTATAAAATATTGTTGAGAGAAATCAAAGAAGACTTAAATAAATAGAGATGTATTTCATGTTTGTGATCAGAAAGGCTTAATGTTGTTAAATTGGCAATTCCCTCAAAGTTAGCCTATAGATTGAATGTATTTAATAATCCTTATAAAAACCTTAGCAGGCTTTTTAATAGAAATTGGCAAGCAGATCCTAAAATTTACAGAGAAATGCAGAGGGCCTACAATAGCCAAAGCCAATTGGAAAAAGAACAAAGTCAGAGGACTTACATTACCTGATTAAGACTTACTATAGTCCGGGCATGGTGGCTCACGTCTGTAATCCTAGCACTTTGGGAGGCCGAGACGGGCGGATCGTTTGAGCACAGGAGTTCGAGACCAGCCTGAGCAAGATCGAGACCCCGTCTCTACTAAAAATAGAAAGAAATTAGCTGGACAACTAAAAATATATAGAAAATATTAGCCAGGCATGGTGGTGCATGCCTGTAGTCCCAGCTACTCGGGAGGATCGCTTGAGCCCAGGAGTTTGAGGTTGCTGTGAGCTAGGCTTACGCCACGGCACTCACTCTAGCCTGGGCAACAGAGCAAGACTCTGTCTCACAAAAAAAAAAAAAAAAGACTTACTGTAAAGCTTTAGTAATCAAGACAATGTGGTATTGGCATAATGATAGGAAATAGACCAGTGGAACACACCAGAGTCCAAAAATAAGCTTAAACATATATGGTTTATATATATTTAATATAGGTTCCAAGTTAATCCAATAGGATAAGAATTATCTTTTTAGCAAATGGTGCTGGAAAAACTGCATATCTAAATGTGAAAAGAATAAACCTAGCTCCTTTCCTCATACCCTATGCAAAACTTACTCAAGACAGGTTATAGACCTAAATATTAGTGCTAAAACTATAAACTTTCTAGAAGAAGATGAACATTTTTGTGATCTTGGGTTAGGCAAAAATTGCTTCAATGTGATACCAAAAACATACTTCATAAAAAGAAAAAGTTGACAAATGGAGTTAATCAAAATTGAAAACTTTTGTTCTTCAAAGGACAACATTGAGAAGATGAATTGACAAGCCACAGACTGGGAAAAAATAAATGCAAGACACACATCCAGTGAAGGACTTTTGTCCAAAATATATGTAAAAACTTTTGCAACTCACTAATAAGACAAATAGTGCAATAGGAAATAGGGCAAAGTATTTGAATAGACACTTCACCAAAGATATACAACTAGCAAATAAGCGCATGAAAAGATGTTCAATATTATTCATCACTAAGGAAATGCAAATTAAATCCATAATGAGATATTATTACACACACACTGGAAAAGCTAAAATCAGAAAGGCAAACAATACCAAGTGCTGGGAAAGATGTTGGAAGGATGTTGCTTTTGTGGGAATTCATGTACGAAGAAGATAAATGCTGTGTGAGCAAGGAAGCATCGTGGAGATGTGGCTTACATTTTTTTATTTGGGCAAGTCTTCTAATAGTTCTGTTAGGCTGCAGGTTCTCAATTTAAAAAGGAGGAAATTGTATTAGAAGAGCCATACAGATCTTTCCTCCAAGATGTGACCAGATGGAAGGGAAAGAAAGGAAACGTAACTGCAGCTGAGGGAGAAATATCCAAGAGCTGTAATTGATTATGTTGAGTGTGTGACAGAGAGACCAGCCTAACTAGGGAAAAGCTATGGAGAGATAACCCGTAGGAAGCAACTCTGGAGTCCTTGAAACCCCAGCCCTGGAAAAGTGGGTTTGAAGACAGTACAGGACAATGTAAAAGTAGAAAAAAAATATTTTTTTACTAAACTCCTGCTTTATTCACTCATTTGGGTGAAAATTTCCTAATGATGGAATGCTGTATACAACTTCATTGCAAACCTTTCATAGAAAATAGCGAAACGAATTGTTAAAGGGAAATTTTTATGTTCCTTTCCTTTTCTGGTGTCCTGATTTCTCCTCTGAGTTTTGTATATGCTTTTTAAAATATGCTTTGAAAATAAAATTTCATACAATGACCATAAGTAAAAAAGGAATTATTAATACATATCAAAATTTGAATTTGACATGCCTGGGTATAATAATTGCAATACACCCTGATTTATTTAAAGAGTTCTCCACATCTGAGAAATTGTACTTACTTGGCTACGGGGCATATTTTTCTGAGGCATCACTAACTTTATGTTACAGAGAAGTTTCAGAGGACATCTGTGTGAGAAATAGATTTCATCAGAATAATATTTTAATAACTTGCTTTTACTAATACAAACTGATAACAATTCGGAATATGTATTGACTGATTGCAATTTCAGCAGAACTAGCATCTTTCTATTTTTTTTCCTTTGGTTGTGCTCTTTGACCCAGTAAAGCACACATACTGTTTTTAAATGATCCTTTTATGCCATGCAAACTTCATATAATACTGAATTGGGAAGCAGTTAAATGGTGACACCATCCCACTTCGCTAATGTAACTCTAACATTTGGTCCGCGAGTCACCAGCTGTAAAGATCCTGTCCAATGAGAGAAAGCTTACTGCTACACCAGGCAAGCTTTTTCATTGTTAGATAATATTTTCATTTGCAGGTATACAAATGTTCAATTTATAATTTTAAAATTAAGAAAATCTTACAACTAATATTGTTTTTCTACTTACAAACATCCTCTAGTTTAAAAAGAAAATCCAAAGATTCTCTATATTGTGATGTCAAGAGAAATTAATAATCAATCACTCCTATTATTGAATCAGTGGTGGGAGCCACGGAGTGGGGAGGGATCAGCTGGCACAGGGCAGATTATTTGATCCTGTCATGACCAAGAGCACTATATTCTCAAGCAGGATGTTTCAGGGGTTTACTTAGGTCTGTTTTCATTCCCATTAGTACTACTAATTATGACATTATGGGCTTTAAACCAGATAAAAAGGAGAAAACTGTACAACATGAAGTTATAAATACTAAAAAGGAGAGAAAACCCTTGCCTGAAGTATAAAATGAGACGTGATAGGACAAACTGAAGCAGGTCAAAGAAAGTAACATATATATCTCACATTGTTTTGTTTCAACAGTGCAAATAATTTTTAATACTAAGGAGAACATCATAAAAGCTACTGAGTCTAAAGTAGATGTTACCATAATATGTGATGTTTCTCAACCATTGCTTGAGGCATTGGGCATATTGAACAGAGGGCCTCAATCCAAGGAGTCCCGAGCCTTCTCAGTTCTTAGCATAAGGCTGTCACTTTGAAACCATCAAAGAGAAAGTAGCCAAAGGGCTGGGGTCCAGACTGGAATTCAAGGGAAGTTGCCTAAGAGTCAAGGGTGAATACGGGTGACCATGAAGACCGATTACTGTCATAGACTCATCCCATGTAAAGAGATGCCATCTGCCCCTGTCAACCCTGGAGAACTTCAGAAGCTCATTCTTAAAGGATGCAGAATTCCTTAGAGATGAATCTTGTTTGGAAGTGAATGGCCTCTAGCACTTCAATTACATAGGAAGTAAAGAAAATCTCTTCCAGGGTTTACCCAAACTGCAAACATCTAAATATCCTCTGCACATTTTTTTGCTATAATATACTTCTTAGTACAATTTTTCAAACTTTAATACATCTACTTCAAATGGAAAAATAAATATAACTACCACAAATGGAAATCCAGGAAAGTTGCTCTAAAAGAAGGCAACAATTAAAATAAATAGACAAATAAGATAAATATACATTAAATCAAAAGCATTTTTAATACATCCTTAGTTATTACAATACATCCTTGCTGAAGGTTCTGTGGGAAGTGTTGAAGATATACAGCCACAAGACTGAGGCTTTCACCCTGTCTATTGATAAGAGTTAACAGAAAATCAAAGGGGCATACTTTTCTTACTAGGAGAGTTGTTACTTAACATCTACACTTCAGGTAGAAGCATCTTTTACACCACCAGTTGTATTATCTGGTGCCTGTGTAGGTTAAGTAGGTTGCTTTCTGTATTTTGAACAAAATCTACTCAAGAATTTTTTTTTTAATCTTCACTACATCTTTAACTTTTATTCAGTGGGGAAATTCTGCCCTTAAATCCCAGGCAGCTCTGATGATTTTTCTGTTCATTCTTGGGTAATAAAAATCCAAAGATCATATTTAGTGACAAACACAGTCTTGTCTTTAACATGATGTGTTCTCCTCTCTGCTACGAGAGCTGGCTGTAGCTGAGAAATGAGAGTCTCATTACACAGTTTTCTTTCTTTTAAGATAAAATCTACTTTCTGGTCTCTCCCATGCTAGATTCTACCTCAGCTCTCTGGAGACAAGCTGAGTAAGTCCCATCCCTTTTCTCCGAGACAGTCCCTCATATAACTGAACATGGCAATCTCGGCGTCCTCCATTCTTCACTTCTTAAGCCAAAATCACCTCTTCTTGCAATGGTTTCTCAAAACAAAATTTCTTCTTTAAAATTTCAAACCTACTAAAATTTGGAGTACTAATTCAATGAGCACTTAAGTGCCCATCACCTACATTTTTTTTTGAGATAGAGTCTCGCTCTATTGCCTGGGCTAGAGTGCCATGGCGTCAGCTTAGCTCACAGAAACCTCAAACTCCTGGGCTCAAGTGATCCTCCTGCCTCAGCCTCCCAAGTAGCTGGGACTACCGGTGTGTGCCACCATACCCAGCTAATTTTTTCTATTTTTAGTTGCCTGGCTAATTTTTTGTTTCTATTTTTGGTTGCTTGGCTATTATTTTCTATTTTTAGTAGAGACCCGTGGTCTAGAACTCCTGACCTCAAACGATCCTCCTGCCTCAGCCTCCCAGAGGGCTAGGATTACAGGCGTGAGCCGCTGCACCCAGCCTAGATTTTATATGTATATATAAAACATGTATAATTTTTTTGCTGAAACATTTGAAAGAAAGTTGCTAACATCATGCCATTTTATGCTTATGTCAATGTGTATCTCCTAAGAATAAGGACTTTGTATATAACATAGAGACTGTATATAATTTTTTATTATTCAAATGATGCCTTCTTAGTTGTTTTTTTTCAATCAACTAAGGATTGAATAAAGGATCTCACAATGCATTTGGTTTTTTTTTTTTTTTTGATTCTTTAGTCTCCTTTAACCTAGAAGAGTCCTTCCAACTTCATGTGAGTTTTATGATATTGCTCAGGTTAATGTTTTAATCCAGCCATCCTGACCAACCTCAATTTAACAAGCAAGAGCCTACAGCCTCCTCCAGACATAGATGGGCAAAAGCAATTTAAAGGGAGTTGAACATCTGCTTTCTTTTGAAAGTTTTTTAGCAGCTACAGTACACAATGGGTTCCTGTGGTTAACCAGACCATACCCCAGGCCCATTTCTTACAAACACCAGACAGGGTGAATCTTCCCCATTTTGGGGTCATGTCATTCCACTTTTGAGTGTGCCTATAAAACCTTCCTGGTTGCTGTGCACAGTGGCATGCTCCTGTAGTCTCAGCTGCTCAAGAAGCTGAGGTGGGAGGATCATTTGAGTCCAGGAGTTCAAGGCCAGCCTGGACAACATAGTGAGATCCCATCTCAAAAAAAAAAAAAAAAGAAAGAAAGAAAGAAAAAGGAAAAGGAAAAAGAAAAGAAGAAAACTTTCCTAGTGAATTTTTTCTTGTTGGTTTAGATTACTCATGAAAACTAGTTGAGATCATTTTGAAGGTTGAGTCTCCCTTTAATTTATACCCGGAATCACTCTGATTTGTGATGAGATTTGTAGCAGGAGAGAAGAGCTGGCACAGGGGTTACTCTTGGGCAGGACCAACACAAGGGAGACTGACTAAATGTTGAGGCAAGTTCGGAGTCTCAGGTTGGCAAATGAGGAATGGTGACCTAGGGTCCCAACAATTTCTGTTTTATTCCAGGCAAAGGGCCAGCAAGGGGTGGGAGGCAGAAGATTCCAAGATGGTACTGATGTCTTCACAAGTGGGCGGTGAACCTGGAAGGGAGTCAGCTGTGGGACATTCAGAATCCAGGCAGACAGACAGCGGAGGAAAATGTGTGCCTATGGAAATAGGACCCGTGCCCCCAAGCAAAGGCTCAGGAGCAATTTCCTGTCCTCAGAAAGGGAGCTACATAAAGCAAAGTAGGACTGCTGTGAAGAATAGGGAAATAAAGAGGGTGTTAGAATTGGGTTTTTTACAATGGAGACAGTAATAGTATGTGAAAAGGGGCCACCTCCAAGGGGATATGGCCTGGACCCCCTCGGAGTGCTGTATCCTACATCCAAAAGACTATACACAAAACCAACAGTGGCTTCAGGGAGTGTGTGTGCATTAATCGCCATTTGATCTTCTTCCTCAATTAAGTCACGTTAACCCTCATTTTATTTCCTTTTTGCTCAGAAACTAGCTGAAAAACAAAACAAACAAAAAATCTCAAAACCCCTCAAATTCTTTTCATTAATATCACCACTCTTTTATCAGACCTCATCAGCCCATTGTTTTCTCAGTTAGGGTAAAAATGAATAATATACCTGCTATTCCAGGAGATGTCTTATGTCGTCCTCTCATGAACAAATTCTCACATTTATCTTGCTCCTGAGATTCTGATGGGTTTCCTCGGTTCTTCCTATAATATCCTTTCATTGCCATTCCCTGAAGCCTGTAGATCGCTCCTGGTGACCAGAAATGCTCTATTCTCATCTCTAATGTTATTGACCTTGCAGGCTGTAAGAGCCGGGAGAGGCTAGGTTATGCTTCAGTAACAAATGGCCCCCCAAATCGCCACGACTTGTAACAGAGGTTTATTTCTCACTACACTTCATGTTCATCACGAGTCATCGCAGCTCTGCTCGTATTCCATTCACCCTGGGACACAAGCGGATAGGTCAGCCTCTGTCTGGAACATTGCCAGTCTCACGGTTGAGAAAAAGGAGACATGGCAAACCACACACTGGGTCTGAAAGCAGCCATCTGGAAGTGACACATGCCACTTCTGCTTATGCTTCATGGGCTGGAGGAAATCTCATGGACTGGCCTCACACCAATGGTCGAGCCAAGTGTCACCTTCCCTAGAGTGTAAGTTTGCAGGTATGATAATTAAGTGCTGTTGCTCTCAGGATATATGTAGCTCACTGTGAGGGTACATGTGCCTAGCAAGATATACCTGCTTGCCTGGCAGGATGCATGTGCCATTGCACAGGGACAAGAAGCTTCGGAGTCACTGGCTAGGACTGAGGTGTGGGCTAGTGCATTGGCCCTCTGGTGTCTCCCCAGGCCGGGCTTTTCAGCAATTCTCCTCCTCTTTCTCCTTCCATTTCGGAACCAATCCATCGGGGGTCTGGGCCTGCCATAGCACTAGGCTTACTTAGGTCTGGCTTGCCAAACTAAGAACGTTTCCCCTCCTATTAGCATCTGGGTCAGAGGCCTTTTCCTGAGCTTCCTTTTTGGCCCATGAAGCTTCCTCTTGAGAAACTGTTTTTGACTGATTGATTGATTTTTTCCTCCTGGCCAGCCATTTCATGGTACACTGCCAGAAGATTCAATTTGTCTTGTGTCTCTTCCTGAAGTGACATGTTATTCTTTAGCACTTTTTTAAAACCTCAGTTCATTCTGGGTTTTGGGCCACTTGGCACTATTGTCACAGGTTTCTGTAATTCTTGTTGATTTCTCTCTCTCTCTAACTCAAGTTTCCCCCGGCCTCTCAAGGTTGTGAGTATAAGAGAGGTCATGTTTACAGTAATAACTCAAATTTTCCTGACTCACCTTGCCCACTTGCTCAAGTCGGTTCTCCTGGCCTCCCCGAAGGTCTCTCTGGTTATTTCTGAGTGTGTTCAGAGTGAGAGCTGGGAATAGGGGTCCTCCCACATTATCCTGTCTAGGCCCCCATCCCATGGAGGTCCAGTTATTGGACCCAAACTAGCACTTGGGTTATTTTGAACCCTTTGGTGGCAAGTCAGAAACCAACTTGAGCTAACAACCAAAACTGAGAGTTTACAATAAGAACACTAGGCCATCTCTCAGAATAGATGGAATATAGCTGGCCCTCAAGAATGTTCTACTAGATTAGAAAAAGGAAATCTTTGAGAACTTTCACAGTTTCTTTTACCTACTTGTTTCTGGGTGTCTGCTTCATGAATTTGCCTCTGTAGACTGGATCTTTCTACCCTTAAGCCCACATTGGGGAGATTTCCTGGTTCTCTCTGCATCCCCAAAGCCAATTTCTGTCTGAGAAGATCTCATTCTTTGATCAGGAGCACCAGCCTAGATTTTAAGCACTTAAAAGTGACTGCTAAGGCTGAAGGTCACTTAGTTATACTGCAGTTTTGCTCCGTATATTTGGCAGAGTCAGGGAGAAATGGGGGAAGAAAGAGTTTTCTTGAGTTTGGCAGGCATTCCAGTTATCTATTATATTAGTTTGCTAGGGCTGCCATAACAAAGTATCACAGACTGAATGGCTTAAACAACGAAAATTTATTTTTCATAGTTTGGACACTAGAAGTCCAAGATCAAGGTGTTGGCAGGTTTAATTTCTTCTGGGGCCTCTCTCCTTGGCTTGCTGATACCTTCTCAAAAACCTAGACATGGGAGGCTGTGGCAGTGAGTGGGGACAGGGGGGACAGGGGGGACAGGGGGGACAGAGAGGGGAGAGGAGGAAGCGAGGTGGAGTTGGAGGTGGGGATGGAACCCCAAAGCCCCTCACCTCCTTCTGACAAGTGGGAGGGACCTGTGCGGGGCTGCCTGCTCTCCCCACCTACCTGCCCGTGCTCCTCCCTCTCTTGCTTTGGCCTCTACATGGTGAGTAGATGGGCCCGGGAGGCCTCAGTGAGGAGACGCTGGCGCGCTCCAGACCTGGACCTCCAGAATAATGGTGTGTCAGTGTGCTAGGGCTGCCGCACCACAGTGCCAAGGGCTGGGAGGCCGACCACAATAGAAATTTACTAATTCACAGTTCTGGAGGCTACAAGTCTGAGTTCAAGGGTGCTGGCAGGGCTGTGTTCTCTCTGCAAGCACTAAGGGAGAAACCTTCTTGCCTCTCCCGGCTTCTGCTGTTTGCCATCAATGCTTGGCATCCCTTGGCTTTTACATGCATTGCTCCAATCTTTGCCTCCATCCTCACTTGACTGTCCTCTCCCTGTGTGTCTTGTAGTCTTCACACCGCTGTCATCTTAGAAAGACACCAGTCATATCGGATTAGAGGCCCACACCACTCCAGCATGGCCTCACCTTAACTAATTACATCGCAACTGCCCTACTGCCAAATAAGGTCACAATCTGACATCCTGGGGGTTAGGACTTCAACATATCTTTTTTTGGGGGGTGGTGCACAGTGCAATCCTTGACAACTGGCAAGAAAGAAATACTGGTTGCAAGTTTTGGGTCCCTATTTTTTGGATCCCTATTTTTTTAATGGAATATGGCTCTGCAAAATTTTCATAAAATTCCTTGACAATACGTACTCTTGTGATGGGCCCCAGGAATGTTTCTATGGTGGGATTGAATTCTGATTCTGAAGGATGTTCAAGGAAGAGTCCCTCTGCTGTCAGCACCGGTACACTGGTCAGCGGGATAGCTGTGGAAAGGAGGAAAAGGACTGTCACCGGTGAACTCAGGGCGGAAACATTGAGGCAAGGAAAGGAACACAGCCAGGCACTGAAATCCAGAACAGGACAGCCGCCAGGCACAGAGACAGCTACTTCCCTCCTCCCCACTCGCACATGGTCACACATTTCCCCTTCTCACCGTGGCTGCTTTTTCTCTCTCTTTCCCTGGATGCTGTTTCTCTGTTCCACATGCACACAGCTCGCAGCTTCCTTTTCATCACATCACGTCCAACCTCACATGCTCACTGGAGACTACCTAGCAGCCTGTTACCCTGTTCTATGTCCGGGGAGAGTCAGATTGGACCGGAGCTGTGGGAAGTGGCATTGAATGCACAGGGCAGCTCCTTGTGGATGGCTTGAGCTAACTTAGTGGCAGCGAGAATGAGAATGAAGGTGATGATTACTCTATAGAGAGCTTTAAAAGATAAATATAAAAGGATTTACATCTGTGTGAAGGGTGATAGAGAAATCGTCAAAGGTAGTTGCCTTTGCAAATACTGGCATCTGCAAGTAGGTAGATGATGCATTAGGATATAGTAGATTATGCCCCAGTAACAAATGACCCCTGGTATGGACTGAATTGTGTCTCCCTGCCCCCCAATCCATATGTTGAGGTCCTAAACCCCAGCTTCCTGGGAACATAGTAGAAAGATGTGGGAAGGTGGCATTTAGTGGGAATCAGGTCACACAAGATAAAGTGCAAAGCAATACTGGGAAAAAATGCTTATTGGATCCTATCGCATTGTGCACAGACATATAAAAGGCTCTGAGAAGTCCTGCAGTGAAGATTTTATGAAACATATTTGTCCACATCATACCCTCATCCCCTTTTTCTATTAATATCAAATAGAGTTCCAAAGAGTGTACTTTGGGAAACATTCATGTTGTCAAAGTAAAGACTGTAAATTAAAGAAAGACCATTGCTCCCCTTTCTCTTCACCTGTGCCTGCATCTGTCATTCCCTTGTACACTGTTGGTGCGAAGGTAAATTAGTGCAACCACTACGGAGAATAGTATGGAGGCTCCTCAAAAACCTAAAAATAGAACTAACATATAACCCAGCAATTCCACTACTGGGTATATATCCCAAAGAAAGGAAATCAATATATCAAAGAGATATCTGCACGCTCACATTTACTGCAGCACTATGCACAATAACCAAAATATTGAATCAGCCTAAGCACCCATCACTGGGTGAATGGATAAAGAAAAGGTGGTACATACATACAATGGGATATTATTCAGCCATAAAAAAAGGGTGAAATCCTGTCATTTGCAGCAGCATGGCTGGAAGTGGAGGATATCATGTTAAGTGAAATAGGCCAAGCACAGAACGACAAACATTGCATGTTCTCACTCAGGTGTGGGGGCTAAAAAAGTGGATCTCATGAAGATAGAGAATAAACTGTCACCAGGGACTGGAAAGGGAAGAGGGGAGGGGGTTGATGAGAGGTTGATTAATTGACACAAATATACAGGTTGATAGAGGAAACAAGTAGGGTGACTGTAGTTCACAATAATCTATAGTATATTTCCAAATTGCTAGAAGAGAATAATTCAAACGTTTCTAGCATAAAAAAAAAGACATATTTAAGGTGGTGGATATACCAATTACACTGATTTGATCTTTAAAAATTACATGACTGTATTAAATTATCACGTGTGCCCCTAAAATATCTACATCTATTATGTATCAATAATTTTTGTTTAAATTTAGCTTCAAAAAAAAAAAGAAAGTCCATTGTAATATCTTCCATCTGTACTTGTAACCACAGAATTTTGAGGACTGCTTGGGAACAAGGAAATAATCTGGTGTAGAGGTTTTTAAACTTCATTTCAAACCCAATATTACATAGAACCCTAGAGTCTAAAACAGAGAGGGGCAGAGCTGTTCTGGATTCACCAGGCCTGAGAAGACAAGAGCCTCACCTTGGTTAGTCCTCATGCCACCCTTCCCACTGTCACCCCTCCCTGAGAAGCCCACGAATTTGAGAAACATTGGCTAAAAAGCCACAATCTAAGACAAGTCCCTCATTCTTGGATGGAGAGACAACATCATAGAGAGTTAGACAACCAGTGGCACGACTGGGTGTATAGTACGGGTCTCTAGCCCCACGTAGCAGAGCGTATTTCTATTGCTTTATATGGTCCTTGTCCTTGTCCTTCCACAACTTGTGTATTTCCCTGCGATTGCTCTGTTCTCTGTTGATGTCTACTATCACAGCACCAGTGAACATAATGAACTCTGTTCCCTTGAAGAATCTCCTTGGGAACAAGCATTACATAGAGAATCATTTAGCCCATTACTTGTGCACTAAATAATAGCATCCTGATGGCATGAGCAAGTTAATGTTTCTACCCAAGAGTCAAACATACCAACAGAAAGTGACTTAGCCACATGGCGGGTTCTGCCTCAAGGATTAATAGCCTTTAAAAAAATTCCTGAGAAATGGTTTATCACAACCTCAGAATACGATATAAATGACTTTGAGAACAAAATTCTCAGCAGATTCGACTTGTGAAGATTTGGATAAGAATGTGCCCGGGCAGCACATTTTTTGCCCACTGACTCCACTGAAAGATTTCAGAAACATTTGTATAGATATTGAAGAAGCACTAACAACATCCAAGCCTGTGCATATCTCTTTGCTAAGGGCTCATCTACTTTATCAATGTGCCCTGGGGAATAGTATTACCATAAAAGCCAAAACTTGTGTATTAGGTTTTATAAATAATGGAAAACAAGTAAATGGCACAGCAGTGATAATAGCAGAAAGTGTGTTCCTCACAGCATCCTGAAAGCTCCTGTACTGTAATGCAGGACTCTCCTTGGTAAATGGACCCGCTTAATATCAACCCATGTTTTTCTTTTGCATGCATTTATAGCGGTTTGTCTGCTTGCTTACAGGGGTAACATCGTTTGATTTTTACGAAGATGAGATCATACTATGCTAATGATTCTGAAACAGGATTTTTTCATTTAAAAATATCTGAAACATATTTCTAAATACACAGAAAGTTACCTCATTCTTTTAACAACTGCATAATATTTTATAGCACAGGTCTTTGCCAATCTGCTCAATGATTTCCCTTTTGATAGTGAGGTTGTGTTTTCTTATTCTGTGACAGCATTAGATATTTACAATCTTTACAATCTTTGTCATTATGAGGAAAAATACCTTGTTGCTTAAGCCTGAACTAATTTCTTCTGTTCCTTGGCCATTTAGAATTTTCTCTTCTCTAAATTTATGCAATATTTGTGCAAATATTTGTATATATTTCTACTGCATTGTTTAATTTTTCTTATCAGTGGACAGAAACAGTTTGTATAGTAGAGATTAGCCACAAGCTTATCTTGTCTTTTAATTTTGTTTATATTTTCTTTCATCATCAAGTAGTTTTGAAGTTTAATCTTGTCAGAATTTTCAATCTTTTATGTTTTTTGTTTCTGTGTTTTATTTAAAAATCTCTTCTGATCCAGAGACCATAAAGACTTTTTTCCTAACAGTCTTTGAAATTTTATTTTATCACATTTATGTATTTGATCCATGTGGCATTTATATTTTTAGGTGGTATGAGGTAGGGACCTGGTATTATTTTGTTCTATGTAGAAAACCAATTTTCCTTATTCCATCTTGCTTCTTTTCCATCCCTAAGGGATTTTCTGGCACTGCATCTTCGTAGCTAGATTGCAGGCATGTCCATTATTACAGCTCACATGCAGGAAGGAGAAAAGGAAATAACCAGAGCAGGAGATTTTCATTTAACTAAGTGAAGCCAACATTGCACACACCACTTCTACTCACATTCCAATGGCCATAACTTAATGACAAAGCCATAAAGCAATAAAAGATGCTAGGAAAGTAACCTTTAGCTAAGCAGTCATGTGCCAAAGAAAAGGTAAGACTGGATTTGAATAAAGCCAGAAGTCTCCACTGACATCCATTGCTCCCATCTTCTTTAATAATAAAAGCAAATTTTATTTAGGAGATCAATAGCTTCAACTAAAACAAAAACTTCCTTGCTGCTTGCTATGGTCATGTGACTATATGTAGATGTTGACGGGTGAAACTGCTGGGACAGATCCTTCAAATAAGGACAGATGCCTTGGTACACTCTTTTATCCCTCCACTGCATTTCTTCCCATTATCTGGCATGTGGACATTATTGTTGGAGTTCCGGCAAGCATCTTGGAAGGTGAGGAATATTGAGAATGAAAATCAAGCACTCAGGAACTATATCATATAAAGTATTAATAATAACAGTTCTAAAAAAAACATAGATTCATGAGCTTAAGGTAGGCAAAGACTACAATTTACAAATGAATATTGAACCATATTAAAATTAAGAGCTCTGTTTATCCAAAAGCACCATTAATAGCAAAAAGTAACAAATATACAAAATATATAAGGAATGCAGTTCAATAGCAAGAAAACAAATAACCTCATTTAAAAAAATGGGCAAAAGACATGAATAGACATTTCTCAAAAGAAGACATACAAATGGCTAACAGATATATGAAGAAATCTTCAACATCGCTAATCATTACAGAAATGCAAATTAAAACAGCAATGAGATAAGACCTCACACCTGTTAAAATGGCTATTCTAAAAAAGACAAAAGATAACAAATGTCAGCAAGGGCTTAGGAAAAAGGGAATCCTGGTACACTGTTGGTGAGAATGTAAATTAGTGCAGCCAGTTTGGAAAACAGTTTGGAGCTTTCTCAAAAAGACTAAAAATAGAATTACCATATGATCCAGCAATCCCACTTCTGAGTATATATTCAAAGGAATTGAAATGAGTATGTCAAAGAGAGAACTGCAGTTTCATGTTCCTTGCAGCACTGTTCACAATAGCCAAGTCACGAAAGCAATCTGAGTGTCCCTCACAGACGAATGGATAAAGAAAATGTGGTACACATACACAACGGAATACCATCCAGCCTTTAAAAAGAAGAAATTCTGTCATTTGCCAACATGGATGAACCTAAAGGACATTATGATAAGTGAAATAAGCCAGGCACAGAAAGACAAATACTGCATGTTGTCATTTATATGTGGAATCTAAAAAAGTTGAACTCACAAGAGCAGAAAGTAGGATGGTGGTCACCAGAGGCTGGGGGGATGGAGGGAGAAAGGGATGGGGAAAGTGGAGATGTTGGTGGAAGAGGACAAAGTTTCAGGCAGGAGAAATAACTTTTAATGATCTATTACACAGCTCAGTGAGCATACTTAATAATAACATATTGTGTATTTCAAAACTGCTAAAAGATTGATTTTAAATGTTCTCGCCACAAAAAAAAGATAAGTAGGTGAGATGATGGATGTATTAATGAGCTTGATTGTATCATTCCACAATGTACTCATATGTCAAGACATCATATTGTAATCCATAAATATATATATAAATTACTATTTGCGAAGTAAACTAACTAAAATGTTTTTAAAAAGAGTAAAAAGTAAAATATTTTCTCTGCTTACTTTAAGATTTTCAATTTATCATTGGTCCTCAGCCATTCGACTGTCACGTGCCTTGATGTGGTTTTCTTCGTGGTTATCTTGCTTGGGGCTCATTAAACTTTTCGGATGTGCGGGTTTATTCTTGTCACCAAACTTGACAAATTATTCAACCATTATTTCTTCAGAGTTTATTGATTTTTGTCCTGGTTATGGACAAATTTTCCTACTTCTTCACGTGTGTAGAAATTTTGTATTGTATGCTAGATATTAGCTGCTATTTTCTTTTTTTTTTTATTTATTATAGCTTATTATGGGGGTACAACAGTTCTGGTTAAGTATATTGCCCATGCCCCTCCCAACCCCCCTTAGCTGCTATTTTCTTGAGTATCTGGATTTTGTTGACTCTTTCACAGAGTATTGAGCTTTGTTCTGGAAGGCAGGTAATTTACGTGAGGATTAGCTTAATCCTTCTTTTTAAGATTTGTTTGGGAAGGTGTAATGTGGCTTTTTCTCCCCAGCGCTAGATCAGCTATATTCCCAAATTGTGGCCTTTCTCTAGTGTACGTTCTGAGTGTTCAGTAAGTTCTCTCTACTCAGGGTGGTCAGTGGTCAAATGTCTCCCAGCCCTGGCTGTGTCTGGAAGTTGTTCATCTCACAACACTTATTCTTTCCCTTGTGGTGGTTCTTTTCTGGCCTTGTGAGGTCGAACCCTGGGCATGAAGGGTTCAGTGTTTGGCCTACTGTGCAGATTTCCGAATCTTCTTTTCTGCACAGCTCCTTTCTTCCAGGCAAATTCCAGCCACCTCAGGATCCCTGCGTTCTGGTCTCTGTCTTCTTACTTCACTGAGACTGCAGTGCCCTGTTTGGGCCACCCACCCCTGCACCAACATGCAGAAAGTGTGGCTATGCAGAACACCAGCAAGTTTATGGGTCTCACTTTGTTTGTTTCCCTTATTTCAGGGATCACAGTTCTGGAACGCCTACTGAAAGTGTCTAAAAACAGTTATTTATACATATACACGTGTGTATATTTTTTTTTGCCACAGGAATATTAGTCAGGTAACAATGACCTCATCAAAGCTGGAAATGACTGACATTTTATTGGTGAGAATCCCTCTCCCGCATTAGATGTCCCTTTCCTGAGGTCAAGAAATCTTCATCCAATACCCGAACAAAACCAAGATTCTAATAAGACTTTCGCAAGAAGGCCTGCGGGGTATGTGGAGTTAGGGAGATATTTGTTGGTGAGGAGGCCATTGCATTTTTCATCATAGATAATCCTATTTTATTCTCTGATTACTTTTAAGGTTTTTGCCTTTTTTTACCCCTTTCACTATGGTGTATCCATTGAGGAAGTATTTTTATCCTGCTTAGGATTCATTATTTTCCTCTTATCAGAGAATTGATGTGTTTCATTAATTAGTGAAAATTCTCCCTTATTAAATAAGTAACTATTGCCTCTTGCCCATCATTCTCTTTATTTTCTTGTTTTGGAGAATTTAGATGCCAATTTTTCATTCTATCTTTCAGTCTATCACTCTCTTTCATAGTTCTCTTATTTTAGGCTGCATTTTGCATGATTTCTCAGCTCTACACTCTGTTTCACTAATTGTGAGTTCAGCTGTGTCTAATCTGCCATTTAACCCATCCAATAAGTTTATAACTTCAATACGTTTTTCACTTCTAGATAAATTATTTGGTTTTTTTTTCAAACATGCCTGTTCTTTTTCTTTTTTGTTTTTTTATAGTATCCTCTTTTTCCTGGTACAATCTATCGGTTGGTTTGATCTGGGCTGTAAGTAAAAAAAGACCAAGTACATATTATTTGAACTATAAGAAGTTTATCTTGGCCGGGCGCGGTGGCTCACGCCTGTAATCCTAGCACTCTGGGAGGCCGAGGCGGGTGGATTGCTCGAGGTCAGGAGTTCGAGACCAGCCTGAGCAAGAGCGAGACCCCGTCTCTACTAAAAATAGAAAGAAATTATCTGGCCAACTAAAAATATATATAGAAAAAATTAGCCAGGCATGGTGGCGCATGCCTGTAGTCCCAGCTACTTGGGAGGCTGAGGCAGTAGGATCGCTTAAGCCCAGGAGTTTGAGGTTGCTGTGAGCGAGGTTGACGCCACGGCACTCACTCTAGCCGGGGCAAGAGAGCA
>CM052443.1:66448650-66506930 GCA_028533085.1 Varecia variegata | reverse complement strand
GTGCACTGTCTGGGGAATGGGCACGCTTGAAGTTCTGACTTGGGGGGGACGGGGGTGGGGGCGGGGATGGGTGTATACCTACAGGAGGAGTGCGATGTGCACTGTCTGGGGAATGGACACGCTTGAGGCTCGGACTCGGGGGACTGGGAGGGACATGGGCAATATATCTATGCAGAACTTTTGTACCCCCATAATAAGCCGAAATAAAAAAAAAAATAAATAAATAAATAAAAAATAAAAAAAATAAAAAGTGAACAGAATTGGATCTTGAAGAAGAGAAAGCAAATTAAGAGATGGAGGCTATTAACTAATGCATTTAATAAATACATATAAAACTTAAAAAAAAAAAAAGAGTCTGGGCTTTGGAATCTGACAGACCTAGATTTGAAATCCTAATGTATAATTTACTAGTTGAGAAGCTCTAGAGTAAGGTATGCTTAATTTCTCTAAACCTCAGATCCTTCTTCTGTTCAAGGCTGATGATAATAACTACTTTTACGGTAGGGTGAGTGTCCCGGGTATCTAATACTGCATTAAAAACCTCCCCAAATTTAGAGGCTTAAAGCAACTACATTGTATGCATGCATTTTGCTCATGAATCTGCAGGTCGGGCTGGGCTCAGTGAGGGTAGTTCATCCCTGATCCACACAGCATTAGTTGGTACAGCTTGACTACAGCTTAAGGATCTACTTCCTAAATGGTTCACTCTCAAAGATAGCATGCTGATATTTGGGTCTTTCACATGGGTCTCTCCATGTGATTGCTTGGGCTTTCTTCTTTATTTTATTTTGTTTTTTGACACAGGGCCTCACTCTGTCACCCAAACTAGAGTGCAGTGACACAATCATGGCTCACTGCAGCCTCTAACTCTGGGCTAAAGCAATTCTCCTGCCTCAAACTCCTGAGCTGTTGGGACTACAGGTATGCACCACCATGCATGGCTAATTTTTAAAAATTTCTTGTAGAGACAGAGCCTCGGAATGTTGCCCAGGGTGGTCTCGAACTCCTGGGCTCAAGTGATCCTCCAACCCCAGCATCCTAAAGTGCTGGGATTACAGGTGTGAGCCTGCTTGGGCTTTCTTACACCATGGTGGCTAGAGTCTAAGAGCAAATGTTCCAAGGGATGGGAAGTATGAGCTGGCAATTTCTTCAGGCCTGGGCCCAGAAATTATACAGACTTGCTTCTGTGTATTCTATTGGTCAAAGCAGTCACAGAGCCCACCCAGTTTCAAGGGAAGGAGTGCATTGGGACATTTTGAGGAATTCAAGACTATGCAATTCATGGCCAGAGATATTCTTCAGGCAAAGAAATGCAGGTGCTGGCAGTAGAAAGTTGGGTCTGTGTGCACTGAAGGGGATATGGACAGGACACCAACATGGCACTATTCCTACCAGATCCACCCTAGACTGTGAGCTTCTGTTACAGGAATCTTTGACTGTGGGACTAGATAGGTGTTCAGGAAGTGATTCCAAGATGAATGAATGAATGAATTCATATAAGAGAATTTACCTTAAATGCAAATAGAAAAAAACCCTAGCACCTAGCATGTCATTGAGCAGGGGTCAGCAAACTATGACCAATGGGTCAAATCCATACTGTCACCTGTTTTTGTAAACAAAGTTTTATTGGAACACAGCTGTACGTATTTGTTTATTATTTATGCTTTTATGTTTTTATTCAACTGGTAGAGTTGAATCATTGCTACAGGAACCCACGGACTACAAAGCCAACAATATTTACTCCCTTTACAGAAAATGTTTGCAGACCTCTGACATAGAATATTGAAATCTGAACTGTCTACATCCATACTTCTTATCAGTTCTCCTTTATTTTTAAAAATCAATTGATATTTTATTGATGTATAATAATTGTGATACTTTTATCTTTTCTTTCTTTTATCTTTATTCATCTATCTCTGTGTACCCAAGGCTTAGGTATAGTTTAAGGGAAGAGAAGGGATTTGACCCTAAGATTCAAAAAAGAATTTTGGTACCACTCCTATTTTAACAAATACAGCTACCATAAATAGGGAGGGAATGAACAGGGAAGGCTGGAGCAAGAATGGGATAGAATTAACCAAATATGGTATTACCATTAACCAATTAGTTTGACTGCCCTTCTTGTGACAGGGCTTGACAGTGTCATATTTATACCACATTCAATTGTCACTTTGCCAAGGAAGCTCAGCTGGGTACCAATCAGGGTTCTTGGTGACAAACAATAGGGACAAATTCTGTACAATTTAATCAGAAAATAATGTATTAAATGATACTGGATCACTCAATTCACATCCAAGAAAGCTGAAGAACCAGGTCTAGAGGCTACATAGCAAGGAACAACATCCAAAGTCCACAAAACTGACCCCATGAAGTGCACACTGCCTTCACCGCTGGACAAGAAACTCTTGTGCTATTTTCATCACCCCTTCTGGACCTTGGACCTGGCTAAAGGAAATGTCACTACTGCCTCTGGAAAGTGTGGGGGGCTCTCCCAGGATGTCACTATCCTCACGATTGGTGATGCACAGTCCCTGATTCCCTGTGTCTCCAGTTACTGAGTCAGAGTCTGACACGGGGGCACCTGATGGCTGAACTGTGGGTCCTAGGCTTGTGTCCTAGCTGTAGGGAGATAGGAAAAGTGAGAATCTGGCTTCCATAGTTGGAAGTGATCTGTTCCCAACCTGGAAGATCCCAAATTTCCTAATTTTCTTGACTTTCTTAATGTTCTCATGTTTGGATTTCAGCAAGAGCTTTGAAGGTGAGTCAACTGTTTAATTTTTTTATTCATCCTTAGCAATATTTCCTAAGGGCAGGCTGCATGAGAGCAATAACCCATGCTTTGATTACGGGCACGTATCTGGTCTGTGTCTGAGCTTGGGCTTAGCTCAGCAACCATCACCTACCAGTGGAACACTTAGTGGCTGTATTAACTTTGCCATTTCTCAACTCTTTCAAAAAACCTTCACTATTAAATCAAAAAGAGAACAAGGAATGCAGGATAGAGCAAAAGGATGTTTTAAATTGTTTTTTTAAAAATTTATTTGTTAAATAATAGAAGGAAATGTGAGCATGTTTCCCACTGATAGGAGAGTGTATATAGAGTGAAAAGTTGATGATACATTGACAGAGGACAATAGATGGAAGGAGGTAAAATTGTAATGATATTATGTTGGCATTACAGCCCAGAATCAAGGCACTCCCAAACCATGACTTGATATTGATCACCATTCCCTACAGAATTCCCAATGGAGGGAATTAAATATGAGGACTAATAGCAAAAGGAAAACACATTATTCCTTTTTAAATCATTAGACAAGATAGACATTGCAAGACTCTCTCTTAAAAAATCTATGTTCACGAACATGGCTAAGACCTGGAGACCTAAGAAAGGCCTCTGCTCCTACACGTATAAGCAACACTCTCAGATGTACCTGTGGAAAGAGAGGATGGCCCCTACCCTGGTCCACTTACCTGTGTAATTTCTGGAATAGAGGAAAGTGAAGTGCAGGGTTCCACAGTCTTGGCACTATTGAAATTTTAGACTGGATAAGTCTTTGAGGGGAGAGGTGGGGCTGGCAGGTGCTGACCTGTGCATGGTAGATGTTCAGTAGCATCTCCTGGCCTCTACCCTCTAGGACGTAGCACACCCATCCCTCCCAGTTGTGATGACCAAAATTATCTCCAGACATTGACGAATGTCGCCTGGGGAGAAAAATCCCCCCGGGGTGGGAGCTGCTGGAGAACAGAACGGCTGCCCTGTCTCTGAGAAGTAGACTCAGCTTTGTTCTCAGGCAGGAAGGCAAGAGAGTAGACCCTTTGTGGGTGTAGACTTTTAAAATGCAGTACTCCCCACCCACAAGTAAAAAAACACCCGTGAATGTCCGGGGCTCGTACCATGCTGACTAACAGCTCTGTCCTTCCCAGGGAAGCAGAAGCAGGTGGGCAGAGGCAACTGAAGGATCCCCTCCACTTGCATTTTCATTCTGATCGCCTCTTAGCCCCCTGAGATGACGAGCAGGGATCAGCGTCCACCGATGACAGCCGGCTTCCCTCCACTCACACAGGGCGAGGGTGAGGGTTCCTGGGACACTAAAACCAAAAAGGACCCAGGCAAATCAGGATAAGTTGGCCATCCTGTCAGAGACCAACAGTGTTTTAAAGTAGCTGGTTTCCACTAGGCTTGGAGAAGTTCCCCCAGTAATAATCACTTCATCTTCTATCCTTTACGATCCTCCTACAATCTGTTAGTTTAGCTATTGTCCCCCAAAAGTCTCTGAAATGAGTCACAATGGTATATTAAGTTAACTTAAAGGCCACAGGTTCCTTAAAGTAAGAATTCACTTCCATTTTATTTTCTGTCCTCTGTGCATAATTTTGATGTTCAGACTGTCTCATCAGAGTTTATACCACAGCCTCAATAATGTAATAAAGAATGCCCCAGACTTGAAAAAATATGAATTTTCTCCCATTTATTCATTAAAAAGAAATTAAAGCCCAGAATCAAAAATTTTCTCCCTTGGTTGAATTTAAAATCTGAAAGAAATTATAGTTCATTATTCTCATCATCCTCATTTCTTATTTTGTTCATTCTCAGCTGGAGTTGCCTCACTCAGAGGGCGTTTCAATTCCTTTTTTCGAAGCTGTGGCCTGGAACCTCTTCCACTGCAATGGGTGGAGCCCCCTCAAACACCTCTAAAATAGGATTAATGTAAACCCACTTGTCTTACTGCTCTGGCTTTCTGAAGTTCAAAAGGGTCAGCAGAACATGTAAGGACCTCAGGGGATCAGCCTACTCCCACAAAATACAAGTGGACAATGAGTTGTGACAGCAATTTACTTTCAAGCAAAGTTATTTCTCTAGATCTCGGCAGATGGTATAATTCAGAGCACCTTGCTGTTGGCAGTCAAAGAACATAGCAGAGACTCAATGTTTTCTTGGGAAAGGTGGGTAGACAAAGAAAACAAGAGAGAGAAAATAGAAGACACATTTCATATTCTGCCTGTCCTGACTGTAGGACCAACACCTGTTTTGTGAAATGACCACATTCCATTTCAGGGTTTGAAACAAATCTGAATCCTAGAGGCACAGTGTTTGGGCACAGGCTTGTACATATCCTTTTCAGTTCTTGGAATTTTAATAATTACATTGAATCTTTTCTCTCTATCAACTCCACTAATGTAAGGGTTTCCATTTCTCTTTAAATGTTCATTGTTTAAAACGAGATCACCCTCCGTGCCAACCCCCAACCCCATCCTACCTCAGTTGAACCCACAGGCAAGACTCGCCTCTGTGACTTGAGCTCATGACATGAACATGTGGCCATGTGCTGGCGGAGACTGTGATGATTAGGATCCAGGTAGTGAATTCCAGGACATAGGGGGAAGCCATACGAATCCAAAGCTGAATTCCACAGTGATTTTCTTTTCCTTGCATCCTCTTCAAAATAGCATAAAGAGAAACTAGATTTGGAACTACCATTCTAGTACCACCTCCCCATACCAAGCACTAAGAATTTACATTCCAAATGTTTCACACACAAATGAATGTTCTCTAGTCCTCAGGAATCAAATGGCATCTACAGATTAAAATATCAGCCCACAGTTATGGCTGAGTAATACAATGAAGGGAAAAACAAGCTCTGGTGAAAAATAAAAAGGCATTACTCCACCTACCACACCTAAAATGCTTATACACAGAAGCCTTGTCTGTTTTCAGATGAGCGTTTCCTGACCCTAAAAGTATCTCTTTTCTTAAAAACTAACATTAACTAAAGTTACAATATCAGCTGTCACAGGTGCACCAGGAACTTCAATCTTCCCTACATGGTACTTTGCCCCAAATACCAGTTCTTGTGTAGATTTCTACATAAGGCCACACCAGTAGTCAATATGCACAGGCTTTGGGAAAGAGGGATTTTATATACTATTATGATGGCATTACCACCAAGTATCAGAAACTCCTGCCTTTATACTCACCTCACCTTCTGGGATTTCAAACCAAACATACACAAGAAGCAATAACCAAATGGGAAACAAAACAATTCTTTATTAATAGCAAGAACTATATACAACCATAAACCTACACCTATTGTGCAGGCCTGAAGATATACCACCACACTTTGAAAACCTTCAGGGATTTCTGAAAGATATAAAACACAGGGAATAGATTGATAGCAAAACGCAGCAGAGCTAAGCAACTCTCAACTTCACACAAGAAAAAAGTGAATGTTGTAAAAAGAGCCCTGGAATACACCCAAATTCAGAAATAGTTGGAGTTAAGATGAAGAATTGTTCAAGGAAAAAAATTGATTGCATGAAAGAGGCTCTAAACTCAACAAACAGAACTAATCCTCATAGAAGCAGAGTCCATACAGAGAATAAAAGAATAATATAGTTGGCAACTTTAGAAAGATTTGACAGGATATTTTTTCAAGGAAAATAAAAGCTGATGTATAAAATAAGCACCTAGGAATTTTGGAAATTAAAAACATAATTCCTAAATCATAACACTATACTCCGTGAGAAGCTGAATAGCAGAATGGACCCTGCTGAAGATAGAATTAGTGGAGTATCAACTCACCTTATTCGTGCAGAACATGCAAAATAGAAAAACAAAAAGGTGTTAGAGAAAAGACAAGACATTCAGAGGACAGATCCTTGTGTTCTCATGTCTCAGTTTTAGGAGAACAGAGGGAAGAAAGACTCAAAGAAGAGAAAAATTTCCCTGCATTAGGAAAAGCCTTGAGTATTCATATTTGAAGGATCTGTCTACCAAATAGTGAGCAAGAAAAATAATTTTAAATACTTACAAAAATAACTAAAATATATACAAAATCCTAGGAAAATTTCCAGTATAAAAGTGAATATCTTATGCTACCCAGACAGAATAAAAATGTACAATGGAAAAAGAATTAAATTGACTTCCAACTCATTTGAAATACAGGACACAAAAGGGGAAAGGAATATGTCTTTAAGTTTCTGTGGGAAATTCTGGCCTAGAGTTCTTCATTAATCTAAAGCAGTCTTCAAGGATGACAAGGCAGAAAAAATGTTTTCTATAAAACTTATCATCCAAAAACCTTTTATAAAGAAGTAAAATAAAAATGTGCTCCAGAAAGAATAAAGTACCAATCCAAGGAGGAGGAATATATGGACGAAAAGAAGCAATAGTAAGCAAAAATCTATTACTGTACCTAAAAAAGTATTGATACTAAGTCTGTGAAGTGTAATATGAATGTTAAGCCTTGATGTCAATAAAAAAAGAAGTATAACATAAATAAAATTTGATAACCTAGATCTAAATTTGTAGGTTATATCAGAAAACATGGATGGTCCCAGAAGCAGTGCTAGAAGACTTTGAGTGCTGTGGGTAGGGTTGTACTGGGAAGATTAGAGAGACATTATGGATTCTGAAGAGTTTTGATGCTGATTTGAGAATTTAAGTTAACATTTTTAATTAGAGATGGATTGTTTGGCACCTTTCTAAGAAAAATTCCAAATTCTGACACATGTCTAGCCAAAAAAGATTTCAGATAAGGGATTATGGACCTAAAAGTAATTTTTGAAGGTGTGCCAAAGAGCTTTTTTTCTTATAATATCTAAGTGCTACGTTCTAGATAATGTTAAATTTTTCTTGCAATATAAAGTTCAGAAACTGAATAATAAAACCTACCCTCCCCCCTCAAAAAAAAAAAAGATCCTTTTTAAAAGACTACTAGATCAGTGTTTCTCAAAGTGTGGTCTCAGGATCACCTGCATCAGACACTCTGAAATGCCTATTACAGATTTGGGGCCACACTGTAAACTTTCTAAGTGAGTTTCTCTGAATGAGGCTTAGAATTTGAGGTTCATCTTCCTTGTAACTCCCAAAGTTCTTTACATATATCTCTCTTGTGTCATTTACCTCCTTCTGCTTTGTGTTTGTTTATGCATGTATCTCCTCTCCACTGTAACATTTGAAGGTCATGAAGGCAGAGACAGTTCTTGAATACTCTGCAGTTCATAGTATATTGCTTTTTGCAGAGATATGCACTGACATATGCGATTGTGTTTATATTTCTTCATGACATTATTACCTGTCAAAGTCCAAGAGAAATTGATTTGCTCAAGCAGAACCCTGTGCGAAGAGTTATTTTAATAAATGTTTGAAAATGAAATTTCATGCTTTTTGTTTAAAAAATATTGTAGAAAGCACTCATTTTCCATTAAAATTGGAATTGTTTAAATTTAAGTATATACAAACCTAATGCATCATTACAATGAAAATAAATAACCTATGATAGCCATAAAGGAGGGTGCAAAATACATAACAGGAGAACTATAATTTCTCAAAAAGTAAGCAGGGAAGCACTCTCTGTAAGAACTTCCACACCTTGGCCATGTAGTCATCCTCAATTCTCTTCTCATGGTTAATGCCAATGGCAGAAGGGATATCCTTGTAGCTTCCTCTTAGATCCTAGACCCAACAAAAGATGAAGGGAATAGTGAGGTAAAGAGCTATTTGGTCTTGTATATGAAGCTACCCCTGCACACCTTCTTTTGTCTCTAGATATTTCATCAAAGGTGTTCAACATGAAATGGGCTGACTTTACATCATACCAGGATTACATAGGACTCACAAAAGCATATGATGAGAATGCAATTTTCTCCGTTATATAGGGAAGTGAAAAAATGCACAAAAACAAACACATTCCATTATTTGTTTTGAATGTTAACTTTGGCCAGTACTAATGTAGGTGTTATGGCTGGTAGAATGAGGCTCTGAGATGCTGTATGGGTGTCGTTCAGCGGAAGACTGAACGACAGTCTTCTCAGATGTGTCGTTCTCAGAAGAGTCCAGAAGCAGTGTTGCAGCACATTCCCCAACAAAAATAACCCTGAGAATGTTTATGATTAGGCCTCCTGGAATAGATAATTTCTATTTCTATTCTTGACATTTACTCCTAAGATATCAATCTGAGGGTGGTGGTACATCAACCTTCTCTGGGCTGTTCCTACTATTTATTGATTCTGGAACTTTGAACGTGAGATGTTTTAAAAAGTCACATCCCCACCTGTGATCCGGAGACATAGAGAATAAGTGAATAAACATTGTGCCTGAATTACAATTCCTAATATTGTGAAAAGGAGAGGCCACATCAATGGTATAGAGCACAGAAAAGAAAACAGTCTTGTGGGAGCCATTCTGAGACTGATTAAGGTACCCTATCATTTATTTCAAAATAGAACCAACAGGAATCGTCCTAGGCGACTATCTGGAAGCAAATAATTATTCACTGGGAAAGGTAATTCAAATGTGGGTCTCATAGAAAACAAATTAGCATATGTAGGCCATAATATCAGATAAAAAATATCCTGGAAACAAAGGAAATAAGGTGTAAATTTAAAAAGTAAGCTATAGAAATATGAATTTTCCCATTTCCCTCTGCTAGTTTTCTCCTCCTGATTCCAAAATTACCTCTAAACTACAAATGGAAGTGACAAGCATCACAAATCAAAATAATATGAAACAAAATCCTGTTCATGTTTGCAAGTACATAAAAAATACTTAGGATTATAAAGAATATCAGTAATATTAAAATATAGTTGTCAAAATATTAAAACAATATGTTTATAACAAGTGCTATTTTACTAATAAACAAGATCTACCAGTTGGTCTACTAACTACCATAATTTGATAGTGAATTATATTACAAGCTATCTGCAACACCTGTATGTGATGAGAACACATGAATCTCCAACCTGAGTCTTCTGACATGTTTTTCCCATCATCAGTGTGAGGACTAACACGTCTATTTCTGACATGTGGCCTCCTGAAAAGGGACAGCATTGAGAAGGGCCCTGACCATTTCAGTTCTTGCCTTCAGGGTCTCTGAGCCTATGACGGGCAAGTCGTTGTGATTATGGAGTTCTTCATGAGTACAACCATGAAGGCTTCCTTGAAACCTCTCATTAGATAAGCCCAAGACTCTTCCAATCCCTTTCCCACAGTTCAGTGCAACCTAAAAGCTGCCATTGAATTTACAAACCCTTGCAACTATGACTTGTGACTAGTAGAGGGGTCGGTGCCCAGGCTACCACGGTAGGATTTCACTTGTGGTAAATCTTTCCACATGGGAAGCAAACTAGTCTTTTATTCCAGCCTTGGGTAAGTTGGGGACTGTGGGACTAGTGAGGCTCTTCTCATGGGGATAAGGGAATCAGCTGGTTCCCATCCATCATTATCCTTCATCATGAAGGGCCAGTTGTAGACGTCCCTCCAGTATGAACTAGTAATTAGAAGACTTTCCCTCTCAGGCTGATGCACATTAACGACTACGATCGATTCCCGGTGGGTTCTATGACCTATTCTACATGGCCCAACCAACCACAAATACAGAAAGAGTGCAGAGAACAAGCCAATTTCAGGTGCCTAGAGCAGTAGCTCTCAAAGTCAGCCTCATATTACAATCGCCTAAGGAGCTTTGGAAAAATGCTGAGTCCAGAACACACCCCATACCAAATAAATCAAAATATTTGGGATGGGATCCAGGAATCATTACATTATTATCAGAATTATGAAGAAAAATGAAGACAATTTACGTAGGTAAAATGGTTATACACCTCTTTGGGTAGTGGGAATATGCATTACTTTTTTCCACTTCCCAATTTTCTTTGCAATTTGAGCTTTTAATGATAACTATGTATGACTTTTATGATATATAAATAATCAGTCCACCTTTACTTTAATAAATAAGCTGTATTCAATTAACTTTGGGGGGTGTAAGCAAACCAGTGACCATATCGACCAGTTTTTCCAGTATTTTTATACCTCTGTGGATGAGCCCAAGAAACTTGAAGAGGTGGAAGAACTGGCTGCTACCTTCAAAGATTTAGCAATGAGCACCCCAATGTGGAATAAAATGAGCATATGGTTTTCATGGGGCCACCCATGAATAATAGCTAAAGAGTAAACGAATACTGCAGCCGACTAGTGAATGGCAGCTGCAGTGGTGTCACGGGCGAATCCTTCAGGTTTATAACTGATGTGTGATTATGATTACATGACAAGAGCAAATATTTCTTATGTAATTGGCTGCTCCTTGAAAGTTTTGACTGGGGAATCAAGATACAACACATATTGCATTTCAAAGTGAGGTACCAGAACAAAACACACATTTTCAAAAGAAATGTCTGAAGACCAATGACAGAACTCACTCCTCACACACGCTGAAAATATAAAAGGAATGAAGCAAATAGAGGTTGGAAGAGAAACTGGGGGACAGATTTTGGAGATGTTGGAGAGCTGAGTACCTGAACAAGGATGAAGAATAGATGTTTCTCCCTTAGTCTCAAATGAAGGGATGGTTTTAAGGAGCCCACATAGAGAACTGAAGATGTGTCACATTCAGTTTGACTGTACTAGTGTCTGGTTCCTATGAAAAAATTTAAACACAGAGACAGATGTGTTTGGAAGCTGATTGATGACCTAGGAGAGGTGGCTGGGGGCAAAAGAAGTGTGTCTCCTGAGGACCAGATCTGTACCACTTATGAGAGACAGTCAGCCTGCAAGCACTAAGAATCTTCCCAAAGGCTATCGGGAAAACTGATGGAACCCCGGCAGAAGGAAGCTAGCAGTGGATGACGGGATGTTTAGGGGTTGCAGGAGGAGTTGCAAGTGACCAGCTAGAAGAGACATCCATTGGCTCACATCAAAGAAATGGAAAGAGAAGGATCCCCAATAATGACAGCTTTCATGAGAATCCACAAAAAATTCATATAAGAGAAAAAGTCATCTTTACACCCCAGCAGGCACAAGCCAGCCACTGACAATACCAACCAAATAAGAACTTTCTTGCCCTCTTCACTTCATCTCCCACCTCCCAGTTCCAGCCCTGAGGTGCCCAAGACAGCCTTGTTGGGGAGATGATGGGAAAGTGCCACATGCAGAACAGAGAAGTTGACCACGTCCTAGAACAGTACCATGTTGGGAAAGGCAAGAAGACTTACCTTTGAATGAATGTTAAAGTTTTGATAATTGCCTGAGACTATGAAGTTTTCAATCAGGAAAGAGGAAGACAAAAGAGTGAAGAGGACACTGGGAAATAAGAATTTTTTCTTTTTGCAATAAGATCACATGGGTTGTGTTTATTCAACATACTGGTTACACAAAAGAGGGCTTCTCAAATGCCCATATTCTTTGACTCAATCATTTCACCACAGAGAAAATATCCTGCTGTAGCTTTGTAGTCAAGTGCAGTTTTGTTTGTTTGTTCATTTGTTTCATTTTATTTGGAGGATAGGAGATGTTCATCCTTGCTTTGAGAATGATTCTGAGATTTTCTTGATTAAGCAAAGCTAGGGAAGGAAGGATGACTCCATTCTCTTATGACTAAGATATACTAAGACTTTCATCTGCAGAAGGAAAATGGACCAATACTCTCCCCATGCCAGCTGACCCTTATGAATTAAAGAGGTCTGAGATGGTGGACTGAGGGCTGGTAGCAGGTTGGCCACTAGAGTGGCTGGAATAAATCACCCATGGTACATCGTGAGAACTGGTTATTGCTATAAACCCAAAGTGCTGGTCAGCAAATGCTAAAGCCTTGGGCTCAGGCCTGTTCCAGCCCATGAGAGTGTAATACGGTGGGATCACCTTCCCTTGTACAATTGCTGGGGTTATGGAAGCCTCCAGCCCAGCAGGGAGATCCAGGAGCTTCAGAGATACCTTACCTGGGTAGCAGTTTTTACCTTCACGAGCCCAGCCTTTCAGGTGTAGATGCTTATTGCAGGGTCTCGGGGTTTCTGCCTTAGGTACTCAACCAAGTTCCAGTGCCATCTCACCCTTCAAACCTTATTTCAGCTCCAAGGGACAATAATACCTCAGCATTACTGAGGTCCATACCCCTACTCAGGGTCCGGGTGCATTAGATGCTTTAGGAGTGGCCAGATGACGTTGGAAGTGCCCTCTGACCAGTATGGTGGGTGCCTTGTCCCTGAAACCAACTTACAGAGTGGGAAACACACTTACTAAGACACTTCCTCAGCACCATGGCTGCCCCGGGAGTGCAGGGCTTCACCACAGCTTCTGCACTTCCCACCCAAAGCTAGTCTCTAGCAAGCAATGCCGTGCGTGCCACAGGGTGGGCACACCAAAGCCCTCAGAGCCCCACATTGGAACCCCTCCCTCTCAAGGCATCTGCAAAACTTGGTATCACCAGCTTCATGGAGAGGACGGGCTTGGGTATTTGGAGGGAGAGGTGCTGGAACTCCTGACTGCTGCCGTGACTGGCATTTTGGGGCTCTGGAGTTTCTCTCTGAAAACAAATTGGGGCAGCTACTCTCCAGAGGACTGAGAGATGCTGGCCTTTAATATGTTCTTACTTTCTTGTTTTTAATTTCAGACTATTACAGGGGTACAAACATTTTGGTTACATAAAGTGCTTTTGTACCGTTTGAGTCAAAGTTATAAGTGTACCCATCCCCTAGATAGTGTGCATTGTACCTGTTAGGTGTGAATTTACCCATCCCCTCCTTCTCCCCTCCCACCTGCTTGATTTCTGAAGAATGTTATTTCCATATATGGAAAGTTTATTGATTAGTTCCAATTTGATGGTGAGTACATGTGGTGTTTCTTTTTCCATTCTTGTGATACTTCACTTAGAAGAATGGTCTCCAGTCCCAACCAGGTTAATACAAGAGGTATTAGCTCAAGTTTGCCATTTTTTTGTGGCTGAGTAGTACTCCAAAGTATACATACACCACATTTTATTAATCCACTCATGGATTGATGGGCACTTGGGTAGTTTCCACATATATGTTCTTACTTTCTATGGCACTGCTTATCAACAGCAGCACTACTGACATTTCAGACTCTTTGGACACTAGTTTTGCTGTTGCAGAGGGAGGAGAGGGGGGAACCTTCCTGTGTAGGGTAGGATGTTTTCAGCACTCCTCACTTCTACCCACTAGATTCCAGTAGCACAAACACATAAACACACACACACACATGCGTGTGCACACAGTTGTCTCAACCAAAAATATCTCCAGACATTGTCCCATGTCCCCTAGCTAAGGGGAAAAATTGCCCTTGGTTGAGAATCACTGATCTAAGGTGAGAACCTCTCACTTAATAACTGTTTTCAAGTGTATGATTCTGCTATTGCATTCTTTATTCTAATACACTATTTCTTCCCTGTCTTATACAACTGTCTAGTTGCAATGCCTTTCTACCTTTTCTGGTTTGGTGGGCATTTAAGGTGACTTCTTTGTTCTTCAGCTTGGCTCAAAATCAGTTACTTGCATCATTGATAAGGATGGATTTGGTTTAGGGCATCTAGGCTTTGCTCAGGCAGATCCTATTTTAAAATAACCCTTTTACAGAGCTAACTGGGAGACGCTAAAGAAAACGCACATCACTTAAATAGGGATTTCACACAGTTGCAAGGGATCAACTTGGGAAAAGACAACAAAGCTCCTCGTGCAGAGCAGTGCAGGGAAGAACAAGAGGCAGAGGGGTGAGAGAATTCGAGGTGAAGTTTTCCTCTCACTTCCATGGAACCCCTGAGCTTTTCAGTAAACCACATGAGATTACTAAAGCTAGCTCTTAACTTGGGGTGCAGGGACCAGGTGAGCTTTAGTGAATCCTAAATTTCAGTAATATGCATGGGTCATATTTATACTAAAAAAATTTATTCATTGTTTATCTGAAATGCAAATTTAACTGGGTGTCCTGCATTTTTATTTGCTAAATCTGGCAACCGTATTTGATAATGGGTAGAAGAAATTCATTTTTAAAAAAAGAACCTCAATGCTAGAGCTGTTTGTCATAAATGAAATTAATACTACACCAACGATCACTGGACCAGTGAGAGCATATTACTAGTTTACGAGGGCCTGGGAGAGAATCTAGACCCTGACTAGAGAGGATTTTTACAGTTACTGGAAGCAGCCATGTGCTTTGTACTGTAGACTAGCCATTTTTGCAACGTACAGTGGCCAGATGGAAGAAATTTTTGTTTTGTGTACCCCAGTCTTGCAAATTCCTACACTGCTGGTATCTCTTTGTGGGCTGAAACCAAAAAGTCTGGTTGAAAAAGTTGCTAATGAAGAGGCAGGAAGGCCATGTTTTCCCTTCTGGTTTAGAAAAAAAGGGATCCGCAGACTCTCATAACCATCCTTTTGGTAAAGGAACATTGCCACCTAGCAACAGAATCGAGTATTTTCCCCAGACTCCAGACAAAGGATTGACTCCAGCTACATTTTCAAGTGCACAGATTTACAAATTTGGGTTTTGGTTGCCTTTCACTTAGCATTCAGAGTTTGTAAGCTTTCGTGGAGGGCAGAGAGAAAAAGCCATTTGCCAGTAGAGCCTGGGTTTGTAAGAGGCAAGTGGGAAGGATTTTTTCCAAAGGCCAGTAATATAAATATGAATGGTTTCTCTTTTAATATACATTGGTAAGTATGAGAATAAAACAAGCAAAATTAAGTAGACTTTGTTGAAAGAAACTTCTTTCTGCCAAAAGCTGCATGGATGAAATTCATGTTTATTTTGCAATCCATAAAATGTCTCAGTTTCTGATGCATGCACAAGGCAGAATAAAATTTACTGGTAAATAATGCATAGAAGTTCATATATAAAAATAGTATTATTCAGAAGCATGTAACTTGGCTCTCACGTGAGATCCCAGTATCAACTAAGTGCTCCGTAAGTCCAGCTAATTCTTTGTCTTCAAACTCACCCCAGCAAAATTCTCAAAGTCTCACGGTCTCACATGTGTGTTTCTAATACAGGACTATTCAGTTAGAAATTCCCAAGCATTTGATGTAGCCCTTTTTTCTCTTTTGGTCTTCTGTTGCTTTGTAAGAGGGCTGTATCTAGTTTAAAAAAGAAAATTCTTTTCAACTTGTCGACTTAATAGTAGCTCTTGGCTTAGTGCCACCTATTTTAATAAATAGGCTCTTGTGAGCTGTGGCAACAGGGATTATGTTGCGGTTATAAATATTTACTGTCCCTTATTTGATGCTAAAGAATTGAGATTCCAGAGTAGCAATAGTCTTACAGTTGGTAACTAAGTATGGATATGTTTTGCAAATATATACAGCCTGCATCAATGAGATGGTTTATATAGAAAAAAAATCTTTGCACATTTTCACTTTCAATCAAAACAGTCATCTATTACTTTTTGAGCACCTACAAAGGGCCAGACATTGAGCTATGAGCTTACATAAATGAGATGAGTATCATTATGCCCATTTTACAGAGGGAAACTAAAGATTAGAGAGTTTAAGGAATTTGGCTCAGATCACACAACTAGTGTCAGAGGATACTTCTGTGTCACTAGTTGGACCTCTAGTGGGAGAGATACCTCACTAGCAAAGGAAGTACTTGAATTTTTTCAATACTTGGCTACATCTTTACCTAAGCCAGGCTGAAATAGGTAACACCTGCAAATGTAGACAACCTACTTCATACTGTGTCCAAAGAGAAGGATGGTGGAACCCAGAAGAAACCCACAGCAAGATTCCTGGGTCATGTTCTCATAGCAAAAGGTGATACTACCACAGAAGAGTCTAGATGTCTCCGGTCAGGCAGTGGACAGTATTCCAGTAATCCAATGCCATATCACAAACCACCCTAGAATTCAGTAGATTAAAAGAGCAACTGCATTTATTTTGCTCATGAATCTGCATCTGGGCAGGGATCAGTGGGGACAGTTCACCTCTGCTCTCCTTGACATCAGCTGCTGGCACAGCACAAAGGCTGGGGTTGCAATCTCCTGGAAGCCCATTTCCTTACATGACTAGCCACGGGCTGGGACCTTAGCTGAAGCTGTCAGCTGGAACTTTTATATGTGGCCTCTCCCTGTGTCCTAGGCTTCCTCACAAATGGTGTCTGGGTTCCAAAGGTGAGCATCCTTTGAGAGAGAGAGATTCAGGCAGAAGTTGGATTGCTTTTTAAGACCTAACCTCAGAAATCACTCATTCTTACTGTTGTGGGTTGTACTGTGTCCCGCAAAAGATGTGTTCAAGTCCTAACCCCTGGCACCTGTAAAGGTGACCTTATTTGGAAATCAAGTCTTTGCAGATGTAATCAAGTTAAGATGAGGTCAGACTGGATTAGAGTGGGCCTTAATCCAATGGCTGATGTCCTTATAAGAAGAGGAAAATTTGGACACAGGATACACACAGGGAATAATGTCCTGTGACAATAGAGGCAGAGATTGGAATGATGATCTGCAAGTCAAGGAATGCCAAGAATTGCTGGCAACCGGCAGAAGCTGGGAAAGAGTCATGAGAAAGACTCTCCCTCAGAGGCTCCGGAGGGAACCAGCCCTGCTGACACCTTGATTTTCTACTGCTGGCCTCCTGGACACTGGAGAATAAATTTCTGTTGTTCTAAACCACTCCAGAAGGAACCAACCATGCTGACATTTTGATTTCAGATGTCTAGCCTCCAGAACTGTAAGAAAATGAGCTCTAGGAAATTTAATACAGTTAGGTCTGCTACATTCTATTCTTGAGATACCCAGCTTTAAGGGAAAGGCAAATAGACTTCAACTTTTGGTGCAGCGTAGCAAAGCTCTGGAAGAGAATGCAAGACTAGAAATATGGCTATGGTCATTTTTGGAAAATACAACCTTCTACAAGCAGAAAATCCCAATCTATAACATCTGAACGCCTTTGGGCAGCCGTTTTGCTAAATCCTACATCCTGGTACATACAGTCATATGACTGTATACATGTATACATACTCACCAGCAGGAATATGTTCTGAGAAATGCATCATTAGGCGATTTCATCACTGTGTGAACATCATAGAGTGTACTTACACAAACCTAAATGGTATAGCCTACTACACACCTAGGCTACACAGTATAGCCTACTGCTCCTAGGCTACAAATCTGCACAGCATGCAACCGTACTAAGTACTGTAGGCATTGGAACACAATGGTAAGTATTTGTGTATCTAAACAGAAAAGGTACAGTAAAAAGACGGTACAAAAACTAAAACATGGTACACCTGTATAGGGCACTTATCATGAATGGAGCTTGAAGGACTGGAAGTTTCTGTGGGTGAGTCAGAGAGTGAGTAGTGGGTGAATGTGAAGGCCTGGGACATTACGCTATTGTAGACTTCACAAACACTGTACACTTAGGCTACACTAAATTATAAAAAATTTTTCTTTCTTTGATAAGTTAACTTTAGTTTACTGTAGCTTTTTTACTTTATAAACTTTTTAATGTTTTTGACTCTTTTTTATAACACTTGTCTTAAAACACAAACACATTGTACAGCTGTTTTTCTTTCTTTGAATCCTTATCTTAAAAGCTTTTTTCTATTTAAAATTATTTTGTCTTTTTGACAAAGTTTTGTTGAAAACTAAGACACAAACACACACATTAGCCAAGGCCTACACGGGGTCAGGACATCAATATCACTGTCTTCCATCTCCACATCTTGTTCCACTTGAGGGTCTTCAGGGGCAAGAACACACATGGAGCTGTCATCTCCTGTGATAACAACGCCTTCTTCTGGAATACCTCCTGAATCCCCTGCCTGAGGCTGTTTTACAGTTAAATTCTTTTTTTATAAGCAGAAGAAGTATACTCTAAAATAATGATAAAAAGTATAGTATAGTAAATACATAAACCTGTAACAAAGTCATTTATTATCAACATCGAGTATTACGCACTGTGCATAATTGCAGGTGCTAGACTTTTATATAGCTGACAGCACAGGTTTGTTTACATCAGCATCATCACCAACACCTGAGTAATGCATTGAACTGTGACGTTACAGCTGTGACATCACTAGGCAATAGGAATTTTTCAGTCCCATTATAATCTTATGGGACCACATTGTATATGCAGTCCGTCATTGACCAAAAAGTCATTATGTGGCACATGACTGTATAAAGTTCCAATATATTCTGAGTTCCAATGACCCCCACCTCCTAGTACTAATGTCCTTGTATAATCCCCTCCCCTTGGTGGGGGCCGGACCTAGTGACTTACTTCTAAAGAAGAAAATGTAGCAAAAGTGATGGGATGTCTCTTCCAAGATTAGGTGACAAAACCCCTCTCTCATTCTCTTGCTTGCTGCTCTGATGGAAGACAGTTGCCATGTTATGAGCTGTCCTATGGAGAAACTCATGTGGCAAAGAAGTGAGGAAGGCCACTGGCCAACAGCCAGTGAGGAACCAAAGCCTTCAGTCCAATATCCTGGGAGGAACTGAATCCTGCCCACAACCATACGCACATACTTAGAAGCAGATCCTTCCTCTTTTGAGTCTTCAGATGAGACCACAACCCTGGCCGACACTTTGATTACAGCCTTGTGAGAGATCTTGAGCCAGAGGCACCCAGCTACACTATACCTGTGGTTCTGACCCACAGAAACTTTGAATTAATAAATGTTTATTGTTTTAAGATGCTAAGTTCTATGGTAATTTGTTTTGAAGCAATAGACAACTAATTTATAATATGTACTCATTTGTGTTTGACCTCTTTCATTGGACATTAAATTTGTGAAATTCAGCCATATTTTTGAATATAGCAAGGTTTCATTCACTTTCATTTTATTCCATTTTATGAATTAGCCACAATTTATTTATTTATTCTGCTCTTGACAGACATTTGGGATTTTCCCAGTTTAGGGCTATATGAATGGTGCTGCTCTGAAGATTTTTCTGCATGGCTTTTGGGATGCATATGTTCACACAGCTCCTGAGTATCTACTAGAAGTACAATTCCCAGGTCATAGGCTATGCTTACTGCCAGCAGTTTCCACAGTGCTGATACTGATTTGCTCTCCCACCAGCAGTACATGAGAGTTCCAGTTGTTCCACGTCCTCATCAGCTCTGGCTTCTTCATTAGAGCTGTTTTGGTGGGTGTGTAGTGGTATCACATTATGGTTTTAATCTGCATTTCCCTGATTAATTAATTAATTTTCATTAAAAACTTAATTTCCATTTCTTTAATTATAGAAATGCAAATTAGCACCTTTTCATGCCTTTTGATTATTTTGGATATTATCTTTTGTGAAGTACCTATTCAAGCTTTGCCAATTTTTCTGTTAAGATGACTGTCTTTTTTTCTATTGTGTTGTTAGATAAACTGGAATCAAGTTCTTGTCAAAAATAGGTATTAAAAAGATCTTTTGTCATTATTTGGTTTGCCTTTTCACTCTTTGTGGCACTTTAAAATTTCTTCTTTTTAATACACTGCAATGTATGTATATTTTCCATTATAGTTAGGACTTATTTTCTGTTTGAGAAATCTTTGCCTACCCCCTATATCATTAAAATAGTCTTGTGTGTTGTTCTAGAAGCTTCATTATTTTACCTTTCACATTTTGATCAACAACCCACCTGGAATTGGTTTTTGTGCACAGGGTGACATAAGGGCCAACATTAATTTTTTCCATGTGAATATTGACACATCACCATTTATGGAAAAAGCTATCTTTTCTCCACTGTAGTTTCACCTTTTTCATAAATGAAGTGATTGTGTATGCGTGGATCTGTGACTGAACCTTCTATTCTATTCCATTGCTCTATTTACTTGTCCCAATATCACATTCTTTTAATTGTAGCTTTAATGAGTTTTGTTGTTTGATAGTGTAAGTCTTCCAGGTCTGTTCTACTTTTTCATAATGTCTTACTTTTTCCTCAGAATCTCCATATAAATTTCTCAGAAGCTCCAAACTAGAAGCTTGTCAATTTATACACACACACACACACACACACACACACACACAAGGAATTCTGATTGCTGTTGCATTGAATCTATAGAACAGTTTGGAGATGATTAACTTACAATGTTGAGTTATTCAATCATGACCATGATATATCTGTCCATTTATTTAAGTTGGATTTAATTTCTCTCAATAAAGTTTTTTAGTTTTCTGTGTAGAGTTTTTACAAACTTTTCATTGTATTTATTCCTAGGTATTTCATGCTTAAAAATATTTTATTGTAAAATAAAACTCAGATTCAGAAAAACACAAAAGACAAATTTATAGCTTAATGGTATTATAAGACAAACACCTTTGTAATTGCTGCCAAGGTTAAGAAGTAAAACTTTGCCTTAAGTCCCTTCATGTGTCCTGATCCAATCATAACCTCCTCTATCCTCCAAGTAGTAATAATTTTCCTGACTTTTATAATATAATTCACTACTCCTTAAATTTCTTTATAAATTTATAACTCGAGTTTGCCTCCATAGACAGCATGGTTTAGTTTTGCCCAGTTTTAATAATGACTTTCAAGCCTCTCATATTCTATAAATCAGTCTTCATCCCTTTATTGCCCTTTAATTTGTCTGTTGAAGAATGCAGGCCATTTGGCCTGCAGAGTTTTCCACAATAGGGATTGTGCTAAATACGTATTCATGGTGTGATTCAACATGTTCCACTTTCCTCTGCATTTCCTGAAAAATAGAAACTGGATCCAGAGGCTTGATTAATCCTTTGGAAGTACTATAAACGGTGGCATATTATTTCATCAAGAAGCTCTCAATGTCTGCTTATCTCTCTTTTTGTGATGTTAACAACCATTGATCCATTAACTTATTAAGGATTGCAAAATTGTGACATTCTAATTTGATCATTTCTTTTTTATTTATTGACTGCAATACTTCTATGAAGAGAGCCATCAGCTCACCTGCAATTCGGTTGCACAGTGCTGCAGTTTGCAGTGGAAAGGCAGAGCAGAAGCTTGGTTCTTGCATGTCCCCACCCCTCACCTTTTAAACCAGTTTTCATTATAATGAATTTTTTCCTAATTATCCTCATAAATTGACATCTTTTTGGTATCCATAGAAAACCTATGGATTTTAACGTATTTGATGGGGTTCAATTCATTGCATTTATCCTTATTGAACCTCAACCTGTCCCATTGTCCACTGACAGCCTCTTTACATCTGGGTACTGAGTCCTTTTGAAATAAATGATCCTAGTAATCTTTGATAACTTCCTTTCTCTTTGGTCTCACAAGATTTTCCAAGTTCGTCTCACACAACTGCTCCACAGACCTGAAATCAACCATTTGAAGACCATGATCTGGCTCTATGGATGCTTTTTGCTCCTGGGTTAGCCATTATTTTTAGGTCTATTCAATAGGCAGAGATAGAAAATATATATAGTTAAAATACCTTATTAATTCATATGATTTATAATTCTAATTCCAATTCAGAACTATGGAGTTTGTTGTTTTTTTTTTGAGACAGAGTCTCGCTCTGTTGCCCAGGCTAGAGTGCTGTGGCGTCAGCCTAGCTCACAGCAACATCAAACTCCCAGGCTCAAGCAATCCTACTGCCTCAGTCGCCCGAGTAGCTGGGACTACAGGCACGTGCCACCATGCCCGGCTAATATTTTTCTATATATATTTTTAGCTGTCCAGGTCATTTCTTTCTATTTTTAGTAGAGATGGGGTCTCGCTCTTGCTCAGGCTGGTCTCGAACTCCTGACCTCGAGCAATCCTCCCGCCTCGGCCTCCCGGAGTGCTAGGATTACAGGCGTGAGCCACCGCGTCCAGCCCAGAACTATGGAGTTTTTAGGTAACCTTTTCCATATTAACTCTCTGTTCCTTTTCTTCCATCCTGATAATCCTAGTCTTCAAGTTCACAGGGGATATTATAAGTAGAATATTGCATAATTGCTTGTGTATCTTACACCACATTATTCACAAAACAGACTCAGAATAGCAATTCTAATATTATGTTCAATAAACTGAATGTTTATTGGTTCTAATTCTATAAGTAACTATACATTTAATGCCCCAAACCAGGGCTTATCTTGATTGTCTCTAGTAATTTTGGTTGTGTGATGCTCATTCCATAATAGATTCCTTCAGAAGGGTTCATGGGATCAATATATCCTGAGTTCTTGCATGTTGATGACAGTTCTCTTGTCCCTTTTGTAGTTAAAAGCCAGTTTTGGGGGATTAAAATTATCACCTCACATTTTTATGATGTTCAAAAGTTTCTCTCGACTACATCTTGGTGTTGTTCCTCTGGCTTAATATTCTCGGCTATGTGATATACTCTTTCAATATGCAGTTTCTATTATTATTACTATTGTTATTTTGAAAAAGTTTCTTAAATTATACTGTCAGTATTTATTCTGTTTTTTGGTTTTTATTTTGTTCTTTAGGGACTTCTATCATTTGCATATTTCTTTTTTATTTTTAAAAAATATTCAATATTTCTAATTTTCTCTTGAATCATTTTTAACTATCTCTTTTTGTTAGTTTAAAAATTTTAGACTATTCCATAATCTTCATCTATTTTTATCTATTTTTTGTAAGGCATCATCTGTTGTATTTATTTACTCATATGTTTCTCCTGGTTTAGACTTCTTTTCTAAATGATCTTTTTGTTCATTCTAATTCATCCCTGAGATCTGTTTTATGTTTGCACATGAAATCAACTTTGCACTACTAAAATAAAAGCAATGTGGTTGTGATGTATTATTGTTTCACATACCATAGACATAGTTTGTACTTTAGAATTTTTGCATCATGTTCAGAATAGAGACTGGCCTGTGATCCTATTCTTGAGATATTCTTTTCAGTGTTGGGGTGAAGCTTATGCTGACCTCATAAAAAGATTTGAACAGTATATTCTTTCATTTCTGTTTCCTGGAAGATTTTTACATAAGATTACCATAAATTCTTCCCTAACTATTTGGAAGAATCTACAGGAAAGCCAGTTATCCCTGGATATCATTTTTTGGAAAAGTTTTTAATTATTCAAAAAAATTTTTTGAATAAATATAGGATTATTAGATATTCTTTTATTCCTTGGGTCAGGTTACATTTTTATTAAGAATTTGTAATTTTGGATGGATTTTCAAACAGATGAACAAAATTTATCACAATTTTAACAGCTTTATTATAATTCACATACCATAATTTTACCTATTTAATATATACCATTCAATTGTTCTTAGTATTTCCACAAAGATGTGCAACCATCACCACAATCCAAATTAAGAATATCTTTATCCCCTACCAAAGAAACCCATTACATATTAGTAGTCATTCTCCATTCTCCCCAACCCTCTCAGCCCTAAGCAACCACCAATCTACTTTGTCTCTACATACTTGCCTATTCTGGGCATTTAATATAAATGGAATCATACAGTATGTAGATCTTCAGTGAGTGGCTTCTTTTATTTTGCATAATGCTTTCATGGTTCATCTGTGCTGTATCATGTGTCAATATGTTATTTCCTATTATGACTGAATAATATTTCATTGATAAATTTATTTTAGTTCATATTGTTTACTTTATTTTATTTTTTTATTTCAGGATATAATGGGGGTACAAATGTATTGGTTACATGGATTACTTTCGTACCGCTTGAGCCAAAGTTATAAGCATGCCCATCACCCAGATAGTGTACATTGTACCTGTTAAGTATGATTTCACCCATCCCCACCTTCTCTATCCCATATACTTGATTTCCATTGAGTTTTACTTCTATCTGTGCATATGAGTGCCAATCGGTTAGTTCGAATTTAATAGTGTTTGTTTTTCCATTCTTGTGATACTTCTCTTAGGAGGATGGTCTGCAGTTCCATCCAGATTATTGCAAAAGGTATTAATTCATTTTTTATGGCTGAGTAGTACTCTATTTTATTAATCCACTCATTAATTGATGGGCACTTGGGTTGATTCCACACCTTCGCAATTTTTTTTTCATTTTTAGAACTATTTATTTCAGAATATTACAGGGGTACAAACGCTTTGGTTACATAAACTGCCTTTGCACCACCTGAGTCAGAGCTACAAGCATGCCCATCCCCCAGACAGCATGCACTACAACCATTAGATGTGCATTTACCCATCCCTTCCTTCCCCCTCCCACCTGCCCGACACCTGATGAATGTTACTTCCATATGTGCACTTAAGTGTTGATCAATCAGTACCAATTTAATAATGCGTACATGTGGTGCTTGTTTTCTCATTCTTGTGATAATTCACTTAGAAGAATGGGCTCCAGCTTTATCCAGGATAATACAAGAGGTAGCTCACCATTTTTTATGGCTGAGTAGTACTCCACACTATACATATACCACATTTTATCAATCCACTCATATATTGATGGGCACTTGGGTTGTTGTTTCCACATCTTTGCAATTGTGAATTGTGCTGCTATAAACATTCAAGTGCAGATGTCTTTTTTATAGAATGTCTTTTTTTCCTTTGAATAAATACCCAGTAGTGGGATGGCTAGATCAAATCGTAGGTCTACTTTTAGTTCTTTGAGGAATCTCCATCCTATATCCCATAGAGGTTGCACTAGTTTGCACTCCCCCTAACAGTGTATAAGTGTTCCTTTATCTCTGCATCCATGCCAGCATCTATTGTTTTGGGTCTTTTTGATAAAAGACATTCTCACTTTGGTTAGGTGATAACTCATTGTGGTTTTGATTTGCATTTATCTGATGATTAGTTGACACTGAGCATTTTTTCATATGTTTATTGGGCATTAGTCTACCTTCTTTTGGAAAGCTCCTGTTCATGTCTTTGTCCGCTTTTTAATGGGGTTGATTTTTTCTTGCTGAATTGCTTGAGTTCTTTGCAGATTCTGGTTATCAGACCTTTATCAAATGTATAGCATGCAAATATTTTCTCCGTTCAGTCGGTTGTCTATTTGCTCTGTTGATTGTTTCCTTGGCTATGCAGAAGCTTCTTAATTTAATCGAGTCCCATGTATTTATTTTTGTTGTTACTGTGATTGCCATTGGGGTCTTCTTCATAAATTCTTTGCCTAGGCCAATATCTAGAAGAGTTTTTTCCAACATTTTCTTCTGAAATTCTTATGGTTTAATGTCTTAGATTTAAGTCTAATATCCATCTTGAATTAATTTTTGTGAGTGGTGAGCCTGAATATCCAAAGCAATCTTAGGGAAAAGAATAAATCTGGAGGCATCATTTTATCAGACTTTACACTAAAAAGCTATAGGAACCAAAACAGCATGGTACTGGCACAAAAATAGAGACATAGACCAATGGAACAGAACAGGGAACCCAGATATAAAACCATTCACATATTGCCATCTGATCTTTGAGAAAGTAGGTGGCAATATACCCTGGGAAAAAGAATCCCTATTCAATAAATGGTGCTGAGAAAATTGGATAGCAGAAGACTGAAACAGGATCCATATCTTTCACCACTCACAAAACTTTGGTTGGTTTCCATTGTTAGAGAGCTGGTGTTCCCTTTTGGGGGTGACTTTTTGCTCTGATTCTTCATATTCCTGGAGTTATTTCACTGATTCCTTCTCATAATCAGCAGCTGTTGCTTCTTATTTTTGGATTTATTTTGTTTAAATAAGGCTTTTTCCTCTCGCCTCACTCATATGGATGTATTTGTAGCATGCATCCAAATTTGTAGCCAAAGTTAGGTGAGAAACTTTGGCTTGTGGGTACTTTGATGGAGTCTAGGTTCTGGATGGATGACTTGGTTATAGATATCCTCGGTGTGGTGGTTTTCTCAGTTGCTAGTTGTTCATTAGCTGTAAGCTTGATAAGCCATGTCAGTGGGCAGATTCCCTATCTCTCTTTGATGAGGGAGGATGAAAGTCTTTGAAATCCTTTCTCTTTCCCCAGCCCTGTGGTCTTCTTAACAGTGTGACTTGTAATGCCATGCCCAGTTTAATCTCTGAGGCAGTAGGTGGTACTTGTGGTTGAAAATCCACCACACCCTAAATAATTGAGTCAGTAAATTCTGTAAGGGGAGTGAAAATTGGGCTCGTGCGGTTGGGCTCACTTCTTGTGTTTCATGAATGTGATTCAGCTAGTGTGGGCCTTGGGAGCTGATGCCCCACATTGCACTCTGGAGGGAGACATGCAGAACAGACCTCAAATGGACCCAAAGCATGGAGCAAAACCAGCCATCTGGAGGTCTAAAACAGAGTCACTACATCTAACCCATAGATACAAAAAAAACAAATTCTTGTCATTTATGTCATTGAGTTTTGAGGTGGTTTGTTCCACAGCATTATTGCTGTAAGAACTAACAAATACAACATCCTCCAAATCATTATGCGGGTATTACCACTGTGCCTACATGTGAAGCAACTGTGTACTCCAAAATTTTGAGAATTCTTGAACTCTTGGTAGGTCCCCAAAACATTTCAAATGGTTAAAGTTTCCCCAAATAAATTGGGTAATGCACTATTAAAACATCTTCCTAAACTTTTATTAAGTTTCATGCAAAGTTCTTTTTGTTCAATTTCTCCCAGCATAAAATGCTTTTTATGAATCTAAAAGGATGAAAAATTGTAAAGGAACATCTTTGTGGATAACAGTTATTCACAAGGGGAAATTACAATCAAAATGGGCATTTCACTATGTATGTGCACCCAGGGCTTCCAAATGTCAAATGAACAAAGACACTCAATAAATATTGGATCTTGCTCTCTCCACTTGAAAGGGAGAACAAGCTGTTCTAAAATGAGGAAGGGATGCTCTTAACAGCTACTTGCAACTCTCTGTGAGCTCGGGCATTGTGTTGCTATGAAGCAGCACATTGTCTAAACTTAGCTCTAAACTACAGAACCTTGAAAGTGGAAAAAGAAAGCCAGAGAACACCTTCTCACAGACACTCATTCATTCACCAAATATTTACTGATCAGATTGACCCTGCATAAAATGCTGGGCTGAGGGCTGCACAGAACACAGAGGTCTCAGCTCTCAGGGAGTGTAGATTTCAGAGGAGGAGATAAGATACAGACATTTCATGGCAGTTTCAAATGTGTCCTATTAAACCAGTAGCAAGTTCAGAGAAGAAAAGGGAACCACATCTTGCTTGGATTCACAGTGAAGTTTTCCCGAAGAAGGCTGCATATGATAGTGACCAGAAGAATTTATAGTATTTTAATAGGCAGAGTTGGAAGGGCAAAGATGTAGAGACAATTAGACCCATGAGATACAAAGTCAGATTAAAGTCAGATTATGGAGGGTTTTGGGTGTTAATCTTAAGAGTTTGGGCTATATTCTGTTGACAATGGTGTCATGGGAGGTTTTGGAACAGAGCAATGGCATAATCAAAGAACCTTGGGTGGGGTAATAAGGACTGTAGGGAGAATCTGAATATAGGAAGACATGCTATTCTCTGGAGCAATAAGTGAAATCCAGGTGTAAAACAATAAATGGTGAAATTGAAGTAATGGCAATGCAAATAGAAGGAAAAAAAGAATATGAGAGATGCTATAAAGCTGTGGTCACCAACCCTGGGCCTCAGAGAGCAGTACCAGTCAGTGGCCTGTTAGGAACTGGGCTGCACAGCAGGAGGTGAGCAGCGGGTGAGCAAGCAAAGCTTCATCTGTATTTACAGCTACTCCCAATCGCTCACATCATCGAATAAGCTCCGCTTCCTGTCAGATCAACTGGGGCATTAGATTCTCATAGGAGCACGAACCCTATTGTAAACTGCACATGCGCATGTGAGGGATCTAGGTTGCGTTCTCCTTATGAAAATCTAATGCCTGATGATCTGAGGTGGAGCTGAGGCGGTGATGCTAGCGCTGAGGCTGCAAATACAGGTTACCATTAGCCGAGAGGTTTGACTGCACAGAGACCATAATAAATCAATTATTGATTGCTTGCAGACTCATATCAAAACCATATCAGTGAGTGGCAAGTGACAATTAAGCTGTATCTAGTGGCAAGCTTTATAGTGGTAAGTGAGTATCTTACTTCAATTGTGAAGCTGCATCTTTCCCTGGTCCATGGAAAAATTGTCTTCCATGAAACTGGTCCCTGGTGCCAAAAAGGCTGGGGACCGCTGCTATAAAGGCTAAATTGTCAGGTCTTGGACATTGGTTGGATACATTCATTTATTTATTTAATAAACATTTTCAGGAATTATATTGGTTGGTGGGAATGCGTAAGTAAGCAAAACAGACATGATCCCTTCCTCATAGACCACATGGTAAACATTTATCTTAAAATGAATGTGAACTATGATGAAGGCTATGAACGACAGTTACATGGTATTATATGACAGCTCACAGTGGGAAATTTGATGAGTCAGGGAGGAAGGGAATGCTTCCTGGACAAAGTGACACATGAACTGAGATGAGAAGGATGATTAGGTGTTAATTAGGTGCAGATTAAAGGGAAGGACATTTCATGCAGGCAGGACAGCATGGACAGTGATCCACTGTAAGTCTGCAGGCCTGAAAGGAGGCCACTGTGGGCTGGACTACTAAGAATGAAAGGGACTGGAGTGCAAGACATGGCTGCAGAGACCATACTCTGTCCAGGGGATGCAGCACCCTGTAGACTAGTGCAACTCAAAGTGCCAGTGCACAATGAGAGAAGGATCTTATGCTAGAATGTAACTCAACACACTGCTTCTTTTGTTTTTTTCTTTATTTATTTTAGAGATGGGGTCTCACTCTGTCTCCCAGGCTGGAGTACAGTGGCCTGATCACAGCTCACTACAACCTTGAATTCCTGGGCTTGAGCAATCCTCCCACCTCAGCCTCCCAAGTAGCTGGGATTACAGATGTGTGCCACCACATGTGGCTAATTTTTAAAAATTTTTTTGTAGAGACAGGGTCTTCCTATGTTGCCCAGGCTGGTCTTGAACTCCTGGTCTCAAACAATCCTTCTGCCTCGGCCTCCCAAAGAGCTGGGATTATAGGTGTGAGCCATGGCGCCTGGCCCACATTGCTTCTTTCATCAAGAAAGTCTTGCTCAGGCTGGACGTGGTGGCTCACACCTGTAATCAGCACTCAGGGAGGCTGAGGTGGGAGGATCGCTTGAGCTCAGGAGTTCAAGATCAGCCTGAGCAACAGCAAGACCCTATCTCTACTAAAAATAGAAAAAATTAGCCAGGCATGGTGGTGTGTGGCTGTAGTCCCAGCTACTCGGGAGGCTGAGGCAGGAAGATCACCTGAGCCCAGGAGTTTGAGTTTGCAGTGAGCTATGATGATGCCACTGCACTCTAGCTAGGGCAACACAGCAAGACTCTGTCTTAAAAAAAAAAAAAAAAAAAGTCTGTTCAGAAAAAAATGCCTGCTAATCTAAATAGTACATTTAGTGCAGATGTGATTTCCATTCTGAAGTGAACTTCTTATCTTATGAGAACAGTAAGTTCTCAACCAGTAGCCAGTCTGTGGACTCCACACTGAGTAGAGCACCACTGTGAGTTTTGCCTTTATCCTGAGAGCAATGAGAAATTACAGAAGGATTTGAAGAAGAGGTGGTGGTGGCTGCATTATGGAGCACAGATTGGAAGGCAACTAGAATTAGAAGAAAGAAGACAAGGATGTGTGTGTTCCAAATATTGTTTTCCTGGTGAAATAAAGTGTCCTTTTCAGGTGAGAGACAGGAGCATAAAACATAAAATGGAGTGCAGTGGCAACACGAAGAGTGGAGGAGATTTGGAACAGCCATTGAGAATAGCCATAGGGAAGGGAATGGGAATTTCAGTTAAAATAAGACAGCTTATGTAGTTGACCAGGTTGACATTGCTCTGTGACTGGACCCAATGAAACACACTGCTCTGGAAGCAAGTACAGAGAGGATGAACATTAGAGATGAGCAGATACCATTAGCATTGTGGTTCAGTGGGAAGGAAAGCTGGATAGGAAGTCTGGGTATAATGTTATCTGGATTGACTGGGAGTAAAGTACAGGGAATAAGAGGTTAAATGATACTATTTAACTGTATTCTAGTCAAATAGTCACTCACCAGACTCCCTGAAGAAGGAGTCCCATCTCTCTTACTGCTCAGTAGCATGTCCCTCCCAAGTCATGTACTTGCAGGAAGCCAAGGCATTTTGTCTTGGCCAGGTGTGAGCCTGGCTTGTCAGAGGATCCCAGAGGTGCTACAGAGAGGCAATTTTCATTCACAGTGTTCATGGAATCATGAACTCACCAGATGCTGAAAGGAGAACCGAAGCCATTATTAAGCCATAATTTAACTGAAGCAGAGAAGAGATTATCAGGGAAGCCTTAAAACAAATCTTGCCACACTGAAAATAAGTAAGCTCAGGAAAAATAAATGTTAGTTAATTTGTTAAATGATTACTTAATAGGATGAAGTCTTCCCTGAGCTGCATTTGTAGGCAGCAGCCACAAGGTGCTGGTGATATCTTGTAGGGAGAATAGAATGTTCCAGTAGTCATTATTCAGCACTTCCTCTGTACCAACACTGTGTTAGGTATAGGGAATATTAATGAATGAGACATAGTCCTTGCCTTCAAAGGGCTTACAGATTATGGAAGGAAAACCATCTAAAAAGATGCTTATAATTGGATGCACTAAGTGTTATGCTACAGGGATGTCAGGGAGTAGAGCAGTGAGGCACTAAACAAGTAGGGGAGGAGAGATGAGGATTAGGGGAAAAAGGCCTCCCGAGAAAGGTGCCCACACACCAAGGCTGGGGAAAAAATTGAAGTTGGCCCATTAAGTAAAAGTACTGCAAAGCATGTGTAAAAGCCCAAGCAGGAACAACAGAACATCAGGAATTTCAAGCAGTTCCATGTGCCTAGAGAAGACATGCAAGGAGAAATGTAGCAAGAAATAAGACAAGAGAGGTAGTCGAATTATGATGCAGCCTGTATTTTAAGCTAAGGAATACAGAACTGATCCTGAGGGCAACAAGAAGTCTTTGGCTTCCCAGGAGCGAATCTGATGTATGGAGAAAATTTTCTTTGTTAGGAGTCATCTGTCTGGAGGGGGAAGCTAAACCTGAGCAGGAGATAAGATCACCCAGAGACACTATAAAGTGTCTGAAAGGGTGGAAGCTGGGGATGGAAACCTGAAGAACACAGCATTTGGAATAGGTAAGCAAAAGAAGCCAAGAATGAGGTTGAGAAGAAGGAATTAGAGAGGTTAAAAAAAAAAAAAACTCAGGTGGCTTCATGGAAAACAGGGAGGAAGGAACTTTAAGAAGGTAATGGACAACTACATTAAATGATGCTGGAGACTAAAACAATGAATATAGCAACAAAGAAATCATATTGAAAATTAGAAACAATTTAAATTTCCATTAACAGAAAAATAGACAAATTGTTGCATGTTCCTACATGGAAATCCTACACAACAGGGAAAACAAATGAACTAGAGCTCTGCATGTCAACATGGATGAACCTAGCAAAGGTAACAAATTAAAGTAGCAGAAGAAAACATAATAGAATGTTATGTGCTGTTTACTTACATATGTAGCAGAAATATTAAGACATACATTGCAATGATGAATAAATACTAAGTTCAGAAGAGCAGTTTATCTCAAGGTCAGTTGTGATTGGGAGGGTGGTTACATAGGGTCCCTCAACAGAAATGGTGTGATTTCATTTCTTAAGCTAGTTTGGTGGATGTACGAGTGCTTATTATAATTTGCGCACGTTGCACATAAAAGTCATTGTTGACCATAACTGGGGAATTTTAGTGGTGCTAGTGTGCACGTGTGTGTTGGTAGCAAGTTGAGGATTCCAGAATGTAGTGGGTGGAAGAGGAATGCTGTAAAGACAATGTCTAAGGCTTCATCAGAGGATCATCATTGTTCTAGACACTGGATACAAATACAGGTTCTCGGGCCAATTCTGAGTTCTTCCACTTAGCTGTATGTTACTTCACTTCTCTGTTCCTCAATTTCCCCTTTTGTAAAGTGGAATACAATAGTATATTCCTTGTGGAGATGTTAAGAAAATGAAATGAATACATACTCACAGTGCTTAAAAATAAGGCCTAAAGTACTCGTTATCAGGGAGTTGGCAAACATCATCATCAGTACAATACAAAGTGATTCATAGAAAACACAATAAAGTCCTGAATGGATATAACACTCTACAATTTGCCAACAACTGTGTGAGGTATGTAGAAACTACAGAAATTAAGAGTTATTTGTAGAAATTAACACAGACAAAAAAGATGTCATGGACAGAGGAAGTTCACTAAGTCGTTCATACATCCCTTATTGAGTGTAGTCTCTGTCCTGGGCACTACAAGCACAGACACGTTCCTTAGAAATTTAGACTATTTTTTTGAAAATGTGTTGTCACATCCACATCTCACTTTTACTCGGATCGATCAGTACACCCTTTCACAGATCCTCAAGACTGTCGTACCACCAGCTTTGGGCCCCGCCCCCGGAGGCGGGGCCTGCGTGCCGGCGCACAGCGAGCGTGCTGGCGTCTTCGCGCACCGTCCCCGTAGGCTCCCGCCCACCGACTTGAACCGCAGCACCTCCTGCAGAGAACTATGAGGCGGGCGCCAACGGCCGGAGCCGCGGGGTGGGAGGCAGCGCGGGAGCGCGACGTTGAGGGGCCGGCCTAGTCTGGGGCCGGTGGCTTGCGTCTTCTGGCCGAGCCGCCGCTCCGGCACACTGTGTGGGGCCGCCGCCGCCGCCGCCGCCTGGCCGTGGGTGCTGGAGCGGCCCGGCGGCGACCCGGGGCTCCTCGGTGGGTGCGGGCGAAGTCACCGCGGCCGGCATCCCCCGAGGCCGCCCTCTGGCCATGATCGACTCGGTGAAGCTGCGCCGCGACAGCGCGGCGGACTTCTTCTCGCACTATGAGTACCTGTGCGCGCTGCAGGACTCGGTGCCGCTTCCCGCCGTGCGCGCCTGCCTGCGGGAGGGCGTGCTGGACTTCAACGCCGACCGCCTCCGCGTCGTGGACTGGGCGCCCCTGCTCAGCACCCTCAAGATTAATAAAGACCTGCCCTTGATCTCTATCAAGAGCTTCTTCCAGCCGTGGCTTGGGGAAACAGGTTTGTGGTTCCCGTTACCAGTGCCTCTCGGTCGGTGCGACCAAGTGGGTTTTTAGGTCCAAGGTGGAGCCGAGGCCCTAACTGGTGTCCAGTGCCGGGGTGTGGTAGACCGGGTATGCGGCTTGGGACACTTATCAGGTGGGGGACCCTGGGTGAGTCACTCAAGGTCGCTGGGCCTCAGTGTTCTCAACCGCAACTTGGGCTTCCTAACAGGACCCACGTTACACGGTGATTGTAAGGGTTCTCCGAGTTACTGATGCTTGTGGTGTCCTTAGCACAGTTTGGGACGTCACTAAACATTCGACAGATGTTACCTATTTTATTGAATAACTGTTTTTTCTAATAGAGAATTAAACAAGTAGGAAATTAATCCATCGTAGCCTTTGTCTTCATTTTTTACATGTGCCTGTAAGAATTTTGTAGGGTGCTTCACAAATATAAGCCATTTACAGATGTAAGGTGGTATAATTAGGGATCCAAACCCTCGGAAAACGTATTAGGTAAATCATGACATATGACAAAATAATGGTATTCCTTCTAGCACTTAGCGTAGCATTTTGCGCATAAGAGAGACACCTCCCTGTAGAAGCTAGCCAGATAATAGGAGGGAGCAGTTTGTGCAACAGTCTTGGGAATAGGAGAGAGTATGTATGGCAAGCTGAGGCGCAGGACTGGAATTTAGGGTTTGAGAAAGAGCAAAGAGTTATGGCTGGAAACCTGATGGGGGACAAATAGGAAAGGTCCTTGTTTGTCTTGTCAAGGAGTTTGATGTTTATCCTGAGGGTTGGAAACCACTGAAGGATGGTGAGACAGACTTTCCGCAGGAGCTCACTCTGACCTCCATGTGGAGAGCAAATTAAAATGAGTAGGATGAATTGTTGTAATCTAATGCTCCAAAATAAGATATGGAAAGGAAGGGCTAGATTTCAGACATCTAAGAAAATGGATGGGGCCTGGTGACCTCATCCATTCTCCCAGTTAGACGAGGGAAGGCAGCAAATTTGGGTGACAGTTTACAGCAGCATCTTTCCATGAGACACAGCAGAGCTGGAAAGGATTGGGGGTGGGAAGAGGATCATAGTTCATCATTATTGTTTTAAGAGGTGCCCATAGGGCATCCACATGTCTCTGCTAGGCAGGTCTGGGCCCAAGATATACAGATCTGGGCTTTGGGAGGACAGGTGTTTCGAGGCATGGAGGGGACCTAGGTTGCCCACAAAGAAGATCCAGGAAATTGTTAAGTCTTAAAGACATTTTTTAAATGGATAGTCTTGAATGTATTTATAAGCTGAGGGAAAGTAGCCATCTGAGAGAGACGGTGTGAAGATCTAGGAGAGGAAATAATTGTTGATTTATTTAAGGAAGAAAAAAAAAACCTGACCACTTGTCATGTGCCTGACCCTTTTCTAGGCTCTGGGGTTAGCACCATCTATCTCTTCTGCGAGGACAGTTCAGCACATCCCCTGCTGAAGAGAAGTCAGATTATTCTCTGCATCTCATTGAGGTGTAGGAGCTGTTCTGTACTTCTGAAGGGCCTTTACTTAACCAAAGTCACAACAAAAACCAAAATAAAGATGGGAGGAACCTTGGAGTCAAGGCTAGGGTACTTGATCTTGCCTAGTATTTTGCACTGAATGTAAGAAAAATGTATTACAGACCATTTCTCTTCAGATACTCTTCACTGAACCTTCTTTATCTCTTGCATCCAGTAGGTCTAGGTTGTAGATTTAACCTCCTAGATATTGTTTTGCCTGGAGTGTTGCAGAAGCTACTAGCTGGTTTTGCTGCCCCTGAACTAGGTTTTTCTCAATTCATTTGCCTACTTTGGTGCAAATTATCTTTCTGAAATGAAAAGATATGCTTAAAGTGACATGCCCACCTGGGACCAGTGTGTGTTGGTTGCACAACTTGTGCTCTGCACAGAGCTGCTGATATCCGAGCTGTGCACTGCCAAGCCTCATGGGTTAGTTGGCCCTGAGGAAGGGGTGTGCTTTCTAATCATTCCCTTTATTTGGCCCTGCAGTAGTGAGACACAGTTTTCTAAACTGCTAGGGGCACCCTTAATGTGTCAGTGGTAGCCCTGGTCCTCATCACCTGTGGCATAAAAGCCAACCCTCTCCCAGGCATGCTTCAGCCTCCCAATTCTAATTTTTGACTCTCTTCCTGCTGTTCCTCTGGGCTTTGGTCATCTCCACCTGCAGTATTTACAGTGCCCTGCAGGTGTCAGGCTTGGATACCTTTGTACATGCTGCTCCCTCTACGGTTAATGCATCACCCACTCTGCTCCCATGTAGCCATTCTCATCTTTCTAGGTTCAACTTCAGGGTATCTTGAAGCCATCCCTTAGGTGAAACTTCTTTGCTTCCAGAAGAACCTTTCTATATATAGTTTGTGCATATCTCATGGGGCTTGAATTTACATGTATCCCTCCTTAAGAGGACTGTGTCTTAGCACAGAGCAGAAGCTTTTTAATGATAAACTGTATGATTGAAATCACTAATTTTACCATAACTTTGCTTTAGGTTCTGACATAAATAAAGTTTGCAGAAGTCGTGTTCCTGCAATAAGATTCAAAGATATGACCTTCCAGTTATGTAAAGCTCTTAAAGGCTGCTTAAGTATATCAAGTGTGCTAAGGAACCTGGAGCTAAATGGACTAGTTCTGAGAGAGAGAGATTTAACTGTTTTAACAAAGGTAAGCTTTCTGCAACATGGCCTGCAAACATTGATAGTTACTTTTGGAGGAAAAAAACTCAATAAATTTTTAACTTTTTCCCCCTCATTAAAGGGATTGAATAAATCGGCTTCTTTGGTGCACCTGTCTCTTGCAAATTGTCCGATTGGAGATGGAGGTTTAGAAAGTGAGTTTAAATCTTGATTAACTCTCTTCCCATCAGACTGGTTCCCTACATGCCATGTTAATTCCTGTCTGTACCTTTTTCTTACTGCTGCTTCTGTCTGGACTGCCTCTTGTGCCTGTTCAAACCTTGGTCCAGTCTCATGTCTGCCATGAAAGCTTGTCATGCTGAATACTCTCTGAACTACTTTTTACTTAAGGTTGTGATAAGCCATAGACCACACAAATATATACTGTTTGGTATTCTCTGTTTTTTGCATTTGTTCATCTTTTAAAGTTTTTCTTTAAGAAATATTTATGGGAAGGACAGAAGCAAAATGTAAAGAGAAAAATCATCATTATTTTAGATAGTTAAAGCATCCATATACAGTCAATTTTAATGCATTGTGGTATGTGCCAAAACCGAAAATATTTACAAAGTGCTGTGGGAGCATATAAAAGGCTGGAAAACTCAGTGGGGTTGGGGAGTCATGGAAGTCATCACAGAAGGTGACTGTTGATTGGGGTCCTGAAGAAGTAGTGAGTGTTTGTTGTGTGGCATAGTGGTCTGGAGGGGTAAAGAAGTCTGCATTTCAATTTGAGGGAGCAGAGTTTGAGGTCTTCTATGTTCTATTGTTCTAGTAGATTAGATGCTCTAGTATAGCATCTAATAAAATTCTGGGTTTATAGTTGACACTAAATTGTTGATTGATAATCAAGATTGAGTTCTGATGCTGGAAATGAAAGTAGGAAGAGACTTAGGCTTTTTAGATTTTTCTTTTTATTTCAAATATCTGAAAAGGTATATAGTACTTTACTGTGTGGTTGGGAATAAGTTTGCAATATTCAGGTTACTCAATTTTAGCATCTAAATAGAGTTAAACTGTTGTGTAAACTGGAACAACACTTTATAACTGACATATTTTAGAATGTCCCAATCCATCAGTTGCTTGGGAAGATTGTAGATGGTGATTTTAAGAATACAGCTATAAACTAGAATAGACACAAGAAAAGCAAATAAATCAAGGTTGTATAGGCTCTTCAACTTATTGTGTATGTGGTCTTTTTTTCCTTTTAGTTATTTGTCAAGGTATAAAGAGCTCTATCACTCTTCAGACAGTCAACTTCACGGGGTGTAATCTGACATGGCAGGGAGCAGATCACATGGCCAAGATCTTAAAGGTGACTATATGTTCAAAATTTCATGAAAACATATTATGTGATTGATGCACACGAATATTTTGATGCAAGATGGCAATTATTTTTGTCTTTTGATGCATATGGTGGTTACAGTTTTGTTGCATGAACATGACCAGTTTTCAGTTTGAGGTTCTATCATTTAGTAAAGATCACGTACTTAATCCTAGAAATAAGGGATTTAAAATATCATACATTATGAGCAATACTTTTGCATACTTTTAGTTATTGAAAATGTTTATTGTGGCACTGAAAGTTTATGCTGTTACAGCCTTTAAATGACTCAAATGACTCATATATTTGTTAGCTACTGTAGTTTATAAACTAATAAAAATCACTACATTAACATTTTATAAATACAGGGTTTTTGTTTTTATTTATTTATTTATTTATTTTTTCTTTCATGATAAGGCCCACCAGGAGCATAAATACAGGTTTTAAAACAATAATTTTAAAGGTGACTTAACAACTTTATATTGGTTAAAACTACTATACTTAGGTCTAAAATTACTTAATAATTTGATCTGAAGCCTTTTTTGTAGTTTGATGGTATAGATCAGGGATAGGCAGGCTATGGCCTGTGGACCAAATCCAGCCCATTGCCTAGTTTTGTAAATAAAGTTTTTGGAACATACCTATGCCCATTTGTTTTCATAGTAACTGTGGCTACTTTCAGCCTACTCCAGGAGAGTTTAACAGTTGCAAAAGAAACTGTATGACTTACAAAGCTGAAAATGCTTACTTTTGGGCCTTTACAGAGCAAACCCACTGACCCCTGGGGTAGATAATGGTCAAGAGTGTGGATTCTGAAGCCAGACAGCCTTGGTTAAAAATCCCAGATCTCCCATTTAATACCTTGTGACCACGGGCAAATTACTTAACTTCTCTGTCCCTCAGTTTCCTCATCTGTAAAATATGTATAATAAGAAAACCTTTGTCAATCATTCTGAGGATTAAATGAACTAATGTGTATAAAATAGTGCCTAGCAAATTATAAGCACTATTTAAGTATTTGCTGTTATTTCCTCTTGTTGCTTTTATACAGCTATTATTAATAGAAAAAATGACACTAACAATTTTCCTTTGAGAGTATCATAGCAGCTTTGAGTCTTCTGTTGTTTAAGAATGTAATAAGATTTTTTTCTCTTTGCAAGTCAGTGTTCCCTGTTACTGAAATTTACTTTATGAACAGAGAAACTAAACTGATTATATGTCTTTAAGGTAATACCTGTGGTTAAATTCAAGCCACCAATTTCCTAAGGCCTCTCACCCTGACTTTGCATATTCTAGGTCTCTAAATTTGGTGTACCTACCCAAAGATATATGTGAGAACCCTTGGGTTAGGAGAAGAAAATATTAGAACTGCTGTATTTATTTTTTGTAGCATTTAAAAAATATCTGTCATTTCTGTATAGTTTATAATGTATATAAAATAGGTATACAGAACATCATGTGTATAATTTATTGATAAATAAGACACATGTTAAAACAATGTCTACTTGTAGGATGCCCCATCAAGTGTTTGGCATGATGGAATTCAGAGGGTCAGCAATGATAGGATTAGAACCAATTCCTTGATTTGGCAGATTAGGAAAGTAAAATTCTTAGAAGTTAATTAAGTTGTTGGTTTACATAAATCATCAACAGGTCACCAGTGGTTAGAGTCACACAACTAATCAGCGGCAGAGTAGAATCTGGGTCACTAGACTCCTAAACCAGAATCTACTGTCTAATTGATCTGTCAGGGTGACTTTACTGCCATACACACTTGATGTGTATGTATAAAGCTCTGACATAATCAGCCATACTTAGTTCCTTTTAGTGTTTTCTGTTTCCTTATTCAAAGTGTTTTAATTTCATCTTATTAAATCTTTGAAGTATCAGACCATGAGAAGGCATGAAGAAACCTGGGCTGAGAGTCTTCGCTATAGGAGACCTGATCTTGACTGTATGGCTGGCTTGAGGCGTATCACGTTGAATTGCAACACGCTCATTGGTGACATAGGTGCAAGTGCTTTTGCAAACTCTCTCAGTGAGGATTTGTGGCTGAGAGGTAAGTTAAATGAACTTCTAAAATGGAAAATACTGAACTTTTTTTATATTAATTATGCTTAGTTCTTGGTACAATAATGTTATAAGATTTTTTGAAAGCTTTTTTTTCTAATAACTTTTATTTTGCTTTTAAGCTTTTATAAAAGTCACATATATTCTTTATAGAAAATAAAGAGTAACAAGAAACCAATATCACCTATAAAGACTTTTGATACATGTTGCTAAATTGCCTTCTGAAAATTCTGGTCATTTTGTGGTCCACACTAACAGTGTATGTGAAGCCTGTACTTTCATAAACACTGGATTGTGTCAGTTTTAAAACTTAAAACTTTACAGAAATAAGAAACGTCCCCTTCCCCCAGCCCTGCTTCTTTTAATGCAGGTGGGATTGTTCTCTAAGTTTCATACCTTTTTTCACTCAAGATAGCATGAGCATCTTAACAAATCAATAAATTTATATCTATCACATCATTTTTAGTGACTGTTAAGAATTCCATTATGTTAACATACCATAGTACACTTGGCTTATTCATTCTTGTTAGATATAGTTTTCACTGTTACAAAACAGTACTTTGATACACATCCTTGTCCATACCTCTAATTATTTCCTTTTTGTAAATCCTTAGAAGAAAAGTTACCGTGTTAACAGAGTATGCATATTTTAAAGGCTTTTGTTATATGATCTTGACCTAATCTGATAGGAGAACAATTATATTTCATTGTTTTAATTTGTATTAAGCACTAGTGAGATTTACTGGCTGTTTTTATTAATTTGGCTAGCTGGATAATTACATCCTATGCTCATTCTTCTGTGGTAAGAGTTTGTAAGGATTTATATATGTGACTTATTATTTCTGTGTGTTGTGGAGTATCCTAAGTCAGTTTAGTCTGCTACAACAGAATGCCATAGACTGAGTGGTGTAAACAGAAGACATGTATTTCCCATAGTTCTGGAGGCTGGCCAATCTAAGATCATGGCACCACTAGATCCGATGTCTGGTGAGGGTGTTCTTCTGGCTTGTAGACAGCTGTCTTCCTGTATCCTCAAATGGTGGAGAGAGCACTCTAATCTTTTTCTTCTAATAAGGGCACTAATCCCATTGTGAGGGCTCCACTCTCAAGGCCTCATCTAAACCTGATTACCTCCCAAATACCACTTCCTAATACCATCCCATTGGGGGTTAGGGTTTCAACATTAATACTGGGGGGACACAAACTTATAATCCATAACATGGGGTTTTGAAAGATTTCAGTAGATATTTTAATGTAAATAGTATACATGATGCTTCAAAAGAAAGGCTCATAGGATATTCTCCTCTGATGTAATCTTTTTTACACCTGTGCTTTTGTGATGATCCCTTTGGGTTTAAATGAGTAGATCATTCATCCTCAGTGCTGCTATTATTGATAAGCATTTGTTCAGTTCTTTGACCTTTTACTGAGAGAGAGTTCTGTGACCATCATTTTTTCCTGGTAGGCTTTTAGCATATAATCTCTATTCACACATTCTTTGGATTCATTATTTATATCCCCTTAGAATTCTTTTATTCTGAAACTAACAGTTCTTACATTTCTGCTATTTTCTTTTCCCTTTTTAATGTAAGCTTTTGGTCATTTGAAGTTCAAGATTTTGATCATGAATGCAGTGCAATTTCTGAGCTCCACCTAGTTTTTGCCTGTGAGATTTATCCTGCCACTAGCATTCTTACTAATTATGAACTGATATTATTCTGTAATGTTTTTCTCTCACAAATTATGTAGAGTTACTCTTCAACTCTGTAATAGTAAAATATGTTGGATAATTTAATGGTACTAATTCACACCTAATGGGTACGGTGTGCACTTTTTGGGGGATGGGCACACTTGTAGCTCTGACTCAGACAGTGCAAAAGTTATATATGTAACCAAAGTGTTTGCACCCCCTTAGTATTCTGAAATGAAATTTAAAAAATTATTGGTACTAAAGGGAGGATAATCATGGCACATCCAAAAAGAGGGCTTTTTTTTTTTTATTTTGGGTTGTGTGTGTGCATATGCTTTTCTATATGTTTTCCTATTTTTACTTTTTCAATACCCAAGATTAAAAACCTGCCATGACTAGTCTCGGGCAGGAATCTTCCACACATGAATAAGTGAAAGTTGTCTGTGTGTTAAATCTGTATAGAGTTGGCAAATGACCCTTTGTCTTTTATCAAAAGCACTTGACCTGCAACAGTGCGGCCTCACCAATGAAGGAGCGAAGGCTTTACTGGAGGCCCTTGAAACCAATAGAACTCTTGTTGTTCTGGATATAAGAAAAAATCCACTCATTGGTATGTCACCACAGTTTTTTTTATTGACTTAACAAATAGCAAGAAAAAAAGAATTTGTTCATGTATTGACAATTTTCAGAACTTAATGTGTTTGCTTTCGTAATCTTATACTTTTCTAATCTTGCACTTCCTTATGTTTTTAGCAGGAAATTTACTGATTGAAATGAGTTATACTTGTAACTTGCTTTTGGCTGCTACTCTATATAGAAGTGAACCTATAAAATAGATCTGCTTCCACCAAGAGCATTATTTTCTTCTTGTGGAACCTGTGAATTCTTGGAAAGACTATTTCATTCATTTGTTAACTTGACAAGTAATTTTCAAATACTTCTGTGTGCCAGACACGGTTTAGGCACTAAGCATATAGTAGTGAACTAGCTAGGCAAAGTCTTGCCCTCATGAAGCTTACATTCTAGTGGGGGAGTTCTGATAAAAACAAGTAAACAGATAAGTAATGTATTTAGGTAGTAGGAAGTGCAAAAATACCTTAAGGTAAGAAGACACACGGGGGCAGGTGGGACTATATTAGATAGGTTTGTCTGGGAACAGCTTCACTGGAGAAGTGACATTTGAGTAGAGACTTAAGAGAGGAACAAGCCCTGGAAGATCGAGGGAAAGTACCTTCTAGGACAAGGAGGCAGTGAGTGCCTAGAAGAGGTGGCAGAGTGGGTGGATTATTTAAGGAAAAGCAAGGAGACCAACATGGTTGGCACACTGAATGAGGGAGAGCATGGTATGCTGTGAGGTCAGATAGCTAGCCAGTGGCCTGATCTTGTAAGGTTTTCTGAATGAGCTGAAAGTGATGGGAGGGTTTGGAAGTAAAAAAAAGTAGTGATCCAAGTAGTGTTTCAATTAGATGACTCTGGTGTAGAGAATAGACTTGGGGAGCGGGGAAACAGATAAAAGGGAAAATAAGGAGACCAGTTATGAGACCTTCATGAAATGGTCCAAGAGGGAGGTGGTTATGGCTTATCTTAGGGTAGAAGGTTGGAGGCAGTGAAAAGTGATTGAAGCAAGGTATAGCTAACAAGACTTGCAGCCAGATTAGATGTGGGGTATAAAGGAAATAATTTTTTAAGTCCTAAATGATTATTTAGGGTAGTACAACTGGTTAGCACCATTTACTGAGAAAAGGAGGCTGTGGAAAAGAACAGCTTTGAACATGTATCATGACTTTAATTTGGTTACATTAGGTGCTTTTTCGGTAGCGAGATGTCTGAACAGTGTCCAGGCTATTGCTTTTCTATCCAAAGTCACTTTAGTTCCAAAGTGTTTAGATTTGATCTTTGCTGCTGCCAAAGTAGTAGCCACTGGGGGCAATATGCGAAGTGGCATACTTTGATCTTACGTTTTTGAAGAAGAAGTTAGAATACTCAAAGAGGGAAATAGGTATATAATTATATATTTCATATTTAATTTTATGGGAAAAGCAATAATTACTTGGATTTTTGTTTTAGATGGGAATAGTTACTCATTGGAAAACAAGTACTATAATTTCAATTTTCATTTTACTTTAGATCATTCTATGATGAAAGCAGTTATCAAAAAAGTTCTCCAGAATGGAAGGAGTGCTAAGTCAGAGGTATAACATGTTTTATTCCTCTAGAAAGAATTTTTTAATTGCTTGTTTTTCTTCTGTTTTTGTTTGTTTTTTGTTTTTTAAAGAAATGGGGGTCTCGCTATATTGCCCGGGCTAGCCTTGAACTCCTAGGCTCAAGCAATCTTCCTACCTCAGCCTCCAGAGTAGCTGGGATTACAAGCACATGCGACTGTGCCTGACTCCTCTTCTGTTTTTAATAAAGTAAAATTAAGGTACTTTTCTGCCATCTTAAAGTTTTCAGTCAAATAAAATGACTTTTCTGTTTTTGAAAATATTGTATGATTTTTTAATTTGGAGTCCCAGAGCTGCTGATTGCAAACCTGTTATTAACTCAGGATATGTTAATAATTTCTAGTTAAGACCAAACTCTCATAAATTACCTGTAACTGAAATGAAATATTTACTATCTCTCTTCTAGTACCAATGGATAACTTCTCCATCGGTGAAGGAACCACTGAAAACTGCTAGACAGAAAAAGAAAACTATAATTCTAGGAAGTGGTCGAAAAGGAAAAGCTACTATTAGAATTGGTAACCCTTTCTGTCTTGGCTTTTTATGTGTTCCGGTGTGCTAAAATTAAAATCTCTTCTCATTCTGTAGTATCAATAATAGCAATCAATATTGACTACATGCATATTATGAGGACTAAAATTGTTTTGATAGTGATTATGAGAATTTATGAAATGTAGAAATATTAATCATTAGGAAATGGATGCTAATACTTCCATTTTTTTAATTAACTGTCTTTATTATTTGTTTTTCATAAAATATTCATTTTGGATATGTTTCCTGGTTGATGATTACTTTTGATACTTTGCAGTTGAAATTTGGGATGCACTTTAATGACAGCTTTAGTAGTGCTTTTGAGTGGTTTCTTCTTCTTCTTCTTCTTTTTTTTTTGAGACAGGGTCTCACTCTGTTGCCCAGGCTAGAGTGCAGTGGCATCATCATAGCTCACTGCAACCTCAAACTCCTGGGCTCAAGCAATCCTCCTGCCTCAGTCTCCCAAGTAGCTGGGACTACAGGTGCATACCACCGCTCCTGGCTAATTCTTTTGAAAAATTTTTTATAGATATGGGTCTTTATATTGCCCAGGCTAATCTTGAACTCCTAGCCTCAAGCAATCCTCCTACCTCAGCCTCCCAAAGTGCTAAGATTACAGGTATGAGCCACTGCACCTGGCCAAGTGTTTTTTTCTTTTTAATGAAGAATTATCATTTCATGCTATAGGAAACAAAATTTCTTCCTAGTTCCATTTTTTCCCCTTGTTCCTTCCTCTTCCCTTGCAAATTCTTATCCAAAGTTATTTAATCAGGTAACACCTTCTTTTAATGATGAAAAAATCTTAAAATATACATAATGCTTATAAAACAGTACTGCAGACAAGTTTATTGATCTGGATGGAACATTTTAGAAAAGCATTTTCTAAATGTTTGCTGTAATGTATATTTAATCTTCCAACTAATAGTCTAGAATGTTAAAGTTAAGTCTATGGTTTCATGACCAAGTATAATGAAAATTCTTCATTATAAAACTCTTTAACAACTGGTGACATAAATTTTACATTCTCTGAATATGTAAATTTGGTATAATCTAGTTCTGATATTTTTGTATTGTTTCTAAAGAGTCCTTAACTTTTATTTTCTATAATGTATTATCTTTAGTCACAAAAGCCTTTTTTATATGATAAGAATGAATGACAGTATAATAAATTAAGCCATATATATTGTGAAACTGACCTTTTCTTGTAAGTAACTTTGAATTTTGAAACAATAAAACCATAAGAATTAATATAGAGGAAACAAAATAAATTTTTCAAGTTTATAATCTGCCAATTTCCCAGAAAAAGGTTTGTGGTAACTTTACTTACGTACCAAATACATTAAGATCATCAAACAGTTAACAGCAAATAATCTTTTATTTGGATGCTACCTGAAAATGTTATTGTTTGACTTAGTGTCACTGACCTGTACAATTAAAATTGGTTAAGCTATAAAACTTAGTAATATAACATAATATATAATACATCTTAGAAATTATGTAATTTTGGTAGTTGGTGGTATATAACAAGACAGCATATAATAAGAATAAAAACCAAAACTTTTTTCATACTTAGCATGATTAAAGAAAATGGAAATGTGACTGAAGTTTATAAGCTCACTGAGCTATTTTAAGAATAATTTTATTTCTTGGGCTTTTTTTTTTTTTTTTTTTGATTTGCCTCAGTTATTTGGAGACATAGAGGTAAGCTAAATCAGTGTCTGGCTGTATAGATTTCAGTGAACATAGGAGTTAAATAATTTATGTAAATTATGTCACATTCATATTACAATTATGCATGCAGAGAGAAGATAGGAAGTTTTATTAGAATTTTTTTTTGTCTCCTAATGCTATAAGTATAAATTCTTTGGGTTTTAATTAAAAATATATTTGCATTAGTTTCCGAAAGTGAGGGAGAAGGTATACACACACAAACAATATGCAGGAACATCCTTTGAGGGTAATTAAGTTGAAAAACAAAAATGAAATAACACAAGATGAACAGAGCTCCTATATGTTTTAAGAGGCATTTGTCCAGAGAAATTGCATAGAACTATGTGATGATTATCAATAAGTTATACTACATGAAATATTTTTCCTGTATTAATATGTGCACTTATGCCATCCTACTAGTGCTAAAGTAGATCTTGTATAGTAAAATAGGTTAGAAGGATAAATATAACCATTTTAATAAACCCATATATATATTTTTTTTTAGATAGAGTCTCACTCTGTTGCCCAGGCTAGAGTGCCGTGGCGTCAGCCTAGCTCACAGCAACCTCAAATTCTTCCTGGGCTCAAGCAATTCTACTGCCTCAGCCTCCCAAGTAGCTGGGACTACAGGCATGTGCCACCATGCCCGGCTAATTTTTTGTATATATATTTTTAGTTGTCTAGCTAATTTCTTTCTATTTTTTTTAGTAGAGACGGGGTCTCGCTCTTGCTCAGGCTGGTCTCGAACTCCTGAGCTCAAACAATCTGCTCGCCTCGGCCTCCCAGAGTGCTAGGATTACAGGTGTGAGCCACCTCGCCAAGCCTAAACCCATATTTTTTCCTCAGTAATATTACAGACAAATATTTAAATGTGAATTTTAATATATGATTTGTTCTGAATAAAGTATTAATATTTATATGTAGCTTTTGCTACCAAATATTTTCTATAAAGATACTTGACTTTTTAATATTGAAATACAGGATAAGTCTCTACATTTCATTCTTTTATCCACTAGGTTTTATTTGTTTCCTTTGTGTTTTCTATAAAACTAAATGAGCACTGAAGGTCAACAGCCTTATAGAAGGGTAATATTGACTCACCTATCACTCAGCAACCTTCAGTCTTATAACTTTGGTAGTTTTTATATGGTAAAATTAATCTAAAATTGAAATTTTAGTCTAATTTAGAAGGTTCTGTTTGGCAGGGGTCATAGGTATGTCTATGTTTATCTGTATTTGAGATTCAGAAATGCCAAAGATGTTCTGAGTCAATAAAGTGAATATTTCTGCATGATGCATAATGAAATGTATCATGTTTAATCTTTCATAATTTACGATATGTCTTTTTTTTACTTTTGTGTGCTCTACGTGTCTCATATATTCAACCTATATTTTAGTTAAGATGATAACTTGTAACTCTAGAGAACTTATATTTTTAAAACATTACTGGCCTATTTTAAAAGATTTTTATAAATTTATCCTGTTTTTAATAGCCTTGGTATTATTGTCAGGTGCCCATTTGTATTCTTTTAAGAGTATGCACACATGATAATTAATCTGTAGACTTTAAGTACGTTGTTATTCTTTCTTTTTAACACTTTCTCAAACATAGGATTTGCGACAAAGAAACCTGTAGGTAGTGGAAGCAAACACTCCCTTGGTAAAGAACACTATGCTCCTACACCTCTACCGCCTGGTGTGTCTGGTTTCTTGCCGTGGCGTACTGCAGAACGTGCAAAAAGGAACAGGTATTTTTCAGTCATTCAGAATTCTTTATTTTGGAGCTTCTGTAATGTGGGAGTAAAAATGACTCACACATGGCTTCTGCCTCATGAGTCCTTTAAGGAAGAAAAGCAAAAAATAATTAGGAGTTTTAAGTTATTTCTTAAGTGTCATAGCAAGTTGTAGCCCTGTGGGAATCCAGAGGAAACTGAAATTATCTCCAGTTGTGCAGGTGAGAAAAGGTTTCATTTAAAGCATATATAGTTAAACCAAGCCTACAGTATAGAAGTAGGAATTTGGATATGTAGGAATGGGGAAAGGGGCATTTTAAATATAGGAAATAATTTAGTGCAAAATGGATGAGAAGTGTGGATTAGACTTAATCTAACTCAGTCAGCTGGCCTAATTCTCATTTTAGTGAATCATATTTAGGGAATCAAACAGATTTAACTAGTTTTAGCCAATTACTTGCCCAGGGAGTGGCTGTTCCTAGTTATTTTTGTCAAAAAAGTCTTTTAAAATTGTTATAATTTTAGGCTTCTTAAGTGTATTAGATTACTGTAGATTATTTTCAAATAAATGACTTGGTAGTATTCAAGAAATTGGGGATTAACAATTGCTTATGAAAACAAAGAGAATTGATTTTAAATAGGACTGGGAAATAGGTACTATATAAAATATCTGTTCAATTCCATACATTAAATCAATGTGTATAATCTTCATTAGGCAACTGACCACTGAACTTTTCATAAATGGTGATGTGAACTATTATTGCATAAACTGTAATGCTGAGGCCCCAATCTTTACGCTTTTCTTTTATGACTTTGTGCTTTCATATCTTCTTCTTGAGACACTTACTAATCTCAAGTTTATCCTGGTTACAAGGAGTTGTAAATTAGAGAACAATTCATATCACCAGTTAAAGAAGTTAGACTGGAAAATCACAACCATACTGAACATAGGAACTGAATGTGTCTCTTGGAAGATCAGAGAGTTATCACAAAGACATTCTGCTAAATTCTGTTCAATTTTCTCTATAGCAGAGCCTTCCAGATCCTTATTTTGATGTTATTTATTTCCATACACAGTTCTATATGGATAGTATACTAATAAGCATTATTACCTGGTGTTAATTGGTGTTGTGTTTACATCAAAATATAACTTAATTTGTTGATATCTCTTTAGGGGCTTTCCATTAATCAAAACTCGTGATATACATAATCAGTTGCAGGTATGTAGTTATCATATGTATATGTAGGGGGTTGGAGTGGGAAAGAGGTGAAGATCATTCTCAGTGCTTTTAAAACTGAATAGAGCCTTATAGAAAACATTTTCCTCCCTGAAGTAAATCCATTTAAAAATTTCCAGGTTGTTCTCCCATTACCATGGTACAGTTTTGTGGGTATGTCACACAATGGGGGCCTTGTGGTTTCATCTGTAGACAGGGAAGCCATTTCTTCCACAAATCAGCTGTTGCCCAGTGAAACAAATTTGCTACTATTTCTGACCTGACCCATGGAGCTATCATAGTCAAGAATGTTCTTAAAAATTTTCAAGAAATGTTTTTTGGGGGAGAAATACACACACACACACACACACACACACACACACACTATATATATATATATATATATATTCCAGATCCTAAAGCCAGAACAAAGCAACCAATCCCAAAGCCTCTGCTTTTTCCGAGCTTTTCTTCCTCCCTCACCAGTATTGCACACATTTCCTGTTATACTGCCTCACAGTGTTGGAGCAAGCTAATTCTGTCAGAGTATCAGATTCTCCTTCCCAGTTGTCCTGGGAGACTCTGTGATTTCTCTGTGAAGGATAACACTACTGAGATTAGAGAGGAGCACCCTGTGTGTCCATACTGACCCTTGCATGCCCCGCTGCTTGTGGTAGAAATTATATCCTAGTGACTGTCTTCTGTACAATTATGTAATTCCAGCACTCTTCTTTTTGATCAGTAGACTTTTTATGGGATTATGACCAAATCAATTTTTAAATGTTTGGAAACATCATATTGAACAACATTCCATTGGCAGTGAAACTTGACAGGAGAATTGTGTTGTTATTATGCTAGTTTTGGCTTAAGGGTGAAGAAAAGATGAGGTTTTTGATGTGTAAGTATTAGTTGTATGTGTGTATATGTATACGATTTATTAAAAAAACATTCTAGTTTTTATTGTTCGCAGTTTAGCTATATTGACTTTTTAATTATTCTTCTAATTCTTATTTTCCTCCTAAAAATTATACTTTCTTCCAGACTCTTTGTTTCTGATGGTAGAGAATAAATTTCTCATCTGCAGTATAAAGTTGGTCTGAGAAAGAATGTTTACCCTCACTCCTCACTTGGTTTATGTGAAAGAAATTTAATGAAATAACATGAGCAATTACAAATATTAATCCTAACCATGTATGACAGAATTCTATATATTAACATAGCAAGAATAAGTGTCTTTTTACTTCGTTATTGATTGTTTTAGGCTAAGGAGTAGTGAAAGACATTTATAGACAGTGACTTAATACTTCAGAAAGATCACTTTGATTAGATTTCTCTAATATTTGGTATTTTGTTCATATTATTACTTATACAGTCTTGTCCTCTTTAAGCAACCAGGTTTTCCTGTGACTGTGACAGTTGAGAGTCCTTCATCCTCAGAAATTGAAGAGGTTGATGATTCTTCAGAAAGTGTTCATGAAGTGCCTGAGAAAACCAGTTTAAAACAAGAAGCATTACAGGTACAAAGCTGTCACTTTAAAGATATGGAGAGGATTATTTCAAACTGTATTTAGTATTTGACAGTGGCTTGATTATGAATCAATGCTGGACAGCTTGCATGAGGATTCTGTTTTCCCCTCCCTTCTATCTTGTATCCCCTTGAATGGTTCCTTGTCTTAGAACAAGGTGAAAGGAGGACATTTAAATCCTAAGAAATAAAAATCAAAACATATCAACAGTAGTATATTTTCATTTTTTTAGAATCATAAAATATTAGATTTAGGGAAAGCCTTAGTTATCATAAGATACACTCAAAAGAAATTGAGTACTACATGAATGTAATCATCTGATTCAGGGCTCTTATATTACAGACCAGGAAATTGATGGTTCTAGCTGAACTCTCTTTTTTTAAGATTATTTTTATATATACATATTCATTCATACACACACACACACACACACACACACACACAAACACATACACACACAAACATATATGAGTTTTAGGTCATGCTGTTGCCCAGGCTGGCCTGGAACTCCTGGGCTTAATAATCTTCCCACATCAGCCTCCCAAGTAGCTGTGACTTCAGGTGCTCACCATCACATCTAGCTTAAATTCCTTTTTATAAGAGGAAGGTATAACTTCGTTTTTAATCAAAGTAAAGTTGAAAAAAAATTTTGACATTGATATTCTCCTTTCATAAAAGAAAAAATTTTAAGAAGCTTCATTATATTGCTTTGTGAACCTGATGTCTAAAGTGATTCCGTAACTTCTATGTATGCACAGAAAAGAAAAATCTATTTTTATAACAATTTTTGCACCTCAAAAATACTGTATTTTATTTCAACTTTAATGCATAGATGATAAAGTGTAGTAAGGGAAACACCATTTTGAGAGGCCTTGTCTTTTTTGTATGTACTATAAAATCCACATTTAATTTTTAAAAATACATTTTTCTTTTAGGATGAAACTTACAAATACAGCAATAGTTATCCCCTTTTTTTAAAGTGAAGGGGCTTGTAAAGAACATAAATTTATTTCTCGTAGTTCTGGAGACAGGAGAATCTTTTTTTTTCTTTTTTATTTCAGCATATTATGGGGGTACAAATGTTTAGGTTACATATATTGCCCTTGCCTCACCCAAATCAGAGCTTCAAGTATGTCCATCCCCCAGACGGTGCGCACCGCACCCATTAGGTGTCTATATACCCATCCCTCCTCCCCCGTCCCATCTGCCTGACACCCGATGAATGTTACTACTATATGTGCACTTAAGTGTTGATCAGTTAAAACCAATTTGATGGCGAGTACATGTGGAGCTTCTTTTTCCATTCTTGGGATACTTCACTTAGTAGAATGGGTTCCAGCTCTATCCAGGATAATAGAAAAGGTGCTAGATCACCATTATTTTTTGTGGCTAACTAGAACTCCATGGTATACATATACCATGTTTTATTAATCCACTCATGTATTGATGTGCACTTGGGTTGTTTCCACATCTTTGCAATTGTGAATTGTGCTGCTATAAACATTCTAGTGCAGATGTCTTTTTTATAGAATGTCTTTTGTTCTTTTGGGTAGATGCCCAGTAATGGGATTGCTGGATCAAATGGTAATTCTGCTTGTATCTCTTTGAGGTATCTCCATATTGCTTTCCATGGAGGTTGTACTAGTTTACAGTTCCACCAGCAGTGTATGAGTGTTCTTGTCTCTCCACAACGACACCAACATTTATTGTTTTGGGACTTTTTGATAAAGGCCATTCTCACTGGAGATAAGTGATATCTCGTTGTGGTTTTGATTTGCATTTCCCTGATGATTAGAGGTGTTGAGCATTTTTTCATATGTTTGTTAACCATTAGTCTATATAGTTCTTTTAAAAAGTTTCTGAGACAGGAGAATCTAAGGTCAAGTTTCTGGCAGATTTGGAGTCTGGTGAGGGTCTGCTTTCTGGTTCATAGATGACACCTTCTTGCTGTGTCCTCACGTGGTGGAAGGGCAGTTAGCTTATTTTTATATGACTGTGGGTATCACTATTTGATTTTCAAAAAAGAAAGCCAGATTCTCATTTTATAATTAAAATTAATGATATTTATATGGTGAAATTTTAAGATAAGTAGTTGCAATATTATAAAATGTTAGGGAGGAATCTATAGATCATGTAGAATTACCCTTTTCATCTTCTAAACGAGCACTTACAGTTTATAGCACCTAAGTGCTATAACTAAGTTGCAGAGTAAAGATAAAATGCTAGATCAGTTGATCTGCATTCATTGTCATTTTAAATGTGTTGTATTCATTTCTTTCACCAGGGGACTAGATCATATTTCTAAAAGTGGTGATAGCCATTGGGGAAGACCAAGAAGGTTAGGAAATGTAACTAAGAAATTTCTGATTCGTGATACTCTGAGAACATTATCAGTTCTTCTCCATTTTGAGAACCCCATAAAAGGATGGTATCAAAAAATTTTAAATATGTAAACCCATAATCAAGAAAACAGAAGAGATTTCAACATATTTTGAAATACAGAAGACAAGTGGAAGAATATGAAACCAAATCAGTAGAACAAAGGAAAACCATCACTTAGAATTTGAACAGGGCAGCCTATAGCTCAAAGTGAATCTTATCTTCCCTGCAGAAACAGCTCCATGTTCAAATGTGCCTGTAGGAGAGAGGGTGGGAATTAGAAATGTGACTAAAGTCGACAGCTTATTGACAGTTTTTATATAGAGGAGTTGACTCCTAGCCCTCCCTTTACCCTCCTGGAATGAGATAATTTGACTTTGAAAAGCAGTAAACTATCTGGGGAGAATTAGGGTAGCTACTGTGGATTTTGTCCCCAAGAAAAGGGTAGTTGGGGATATCCTGCCATAACTGGCTACCCACTTCTTCATGCATAAGAGAAGCCAGTAATCAGCTTCCACTGAGCTTCTGCTGTCTTATTCTTAAACAGAATATAACCATGGTTTACCTGATAGTTGAGTAAAACTCACAACCTGACAAGGGAAAAAAAAAAGATTAAAAATAGGTCCTGGTAGGACCACAGGTAATTAAGAGAACAAAAATACTCTTAAGAAAAAACCCTACTTAGCATCCTTAGAGAGGTTTAAAAAGATATAGTGTCTGTAAAATAAGAATAGGATGTTGTTTAAAAAGGAATTATCAGAAAGCAAAAATGATCTCTTGGAAATTAAAGTATGATAGTTAAAATAAATTCAGTAGGAATTAAGGAAATTTCTCAGTAGATAGAACAGAAAGAAATAGAAAATATGACAGAAATGATATGGTAGAGAGGCTACATCTAGGAGGTCCAACATATTACTAGAAGAAATCTCAGAGAGGACAGGAAAAAAAAATGGATGGAAAGAAATTATTAAAAAGAAAAAAAAAAGTAAGACAATTTCCCTTAGCTGAATGTGAACATCAGGTCTCAAACTGAAAAGGGCTACCCAGGTATTAAGCAAGATGAATGAAAATAGATGCATATAAATAGATACTCTTCATTGTGAAATTTCAAGATAATGAGAAAAGAGATAAATTCCAGAGAGAAAAATACGGGCCACCTAAAAAAGAATAAAAATCAGGCTTTGTCATACTTCTCATCAGCTACCATGGATCCTGGAAGACATTAGAAAGATACCTCCAAAATTTTAAAGGCAAATATATTTCAACCTGGGGTTTCGTGTCTAGTCAGTCAGTCATAAGTGGGGGCTGAACAGTATACTTTGTACATAAACAAATTTGAAAGTTTACCACCAATGCTACAACTTTTCTTGTTATTTGAAAACATAGTCCTGCCAAATGAGGGAATAAACCAAGAAGGAAGATAATAGGTTATTCAGGGATCATTGGATTCAGTGCAGAGAGCAACCTGTCTAGATTTGAGAGGCTTGCATTGATTGTGTGATTGAGAGCTTTAAAAAACCTGGAAGCATATTACTGGGTATTAGGTACTGTTAGAAGGGAGGGGAGAAGAGAGAGGAGTGAGAAAGAGAGGGGGAGGGGAGGGAATCAAACTCCAGAGGGGAAGAAAGCCCTGTTGGCACAAACATCAAGCAAATTAAACCATGGCAGATTTTTGAGCTGCCACTGGTATACAAAAGGGAAGAATCCACTTGAACTTGCCCCCCTTTTCAGTGGCACAGCAGTAGGTAATTACCTATCTAATTCATTGAACAAAGCAGAACACTTTTTAGTAGTGTAAGGAGGTGCTAGTCACGTGAACATCAGGACAAGGGGTGCAAACTGGAATAATCGGGGCAACTTGAGATATGTGTTCACCCTACTCAAGGGCTGTGGCCCTGAAACTGTGTAAAAGATGGTGTCATCTGTATGTACACAGAGACACAGTATAACTTAGCAGTAGGCAATATGAACTAAATGGAAATACTGTCTTGGTTTGCAGCTTCTATTATAATTTACATATAATAGCAATAATAACTTATGTTGGACTTAGTATATGTTAAGCACTGTCCTGTTTTGCATATATTAATTCATTTAATCCTCAGAATAACCTTATGTGGTGGGTGTTAATATCATTCCTACTTTTCAGAAAAGAAAGTTAAGACAGGGAAGAAATTTGCCCAAACTGTACCTCATTTAGGGTTGGATCAGGATTTGAGCTCAGGCTTTCTGCCTGTTTTCTTGAACTCAATTCTATCTCTCAAAAAACAGACAGCTTAACTCTGCACATTGAATAGAATATAAATATTAACTTTGACAGTGTAAAAGCTAAGTTTGGAAGGTAGACAAGTAGCTGGAAAGAAGAACAAAATAAAAGCATGTATGTTGTCATTTTATAAAGCAGGATGCTGAGAGAGGTACAGTTCATAAACAATTTAGATCTTTAAAGTATTGTATATCGTTAGAAGTTGAAGGGATCATGACCAGTGGAAAAACTAATGGCAATACAACTGTACTGAGAGAAGTGGGTATAAGAAAGTATGTGAACTATTATTTAGTAAAGCAGTAAGTTAATAATGTCTAAAATTCAGTCATGTAGTAATCACATAACTATGTTATTTAGAAACATAGAAGAATTAAAAATAAGAATGGCTAACTTAAACCTCACCAGAACAGAAGTCCAGGTTGCCAAATAAATATGGGAGAGTTTTCAATTGTATAGATAATCAGAGAAAAATTAATTAAAACCAATATAGGATGCCACTATACTCCTATCAGATTGGCAAAAATAAAGTCTAATAGTAATAGGTATTGTAGGCCCGGAGTGTAATAGGAATCTCTCACCCACTTATACTGGAGTATAAGTCAGCATAACTACCTTAGAAAGCATTGAGTATTATATCAATTGAAGGTACACAGTAATAAAAACCTGGTGGCCCAACAAGTGCCCCAGGGCACATGCACTAGAAAAACTGGTGGAGCAGGCTCCATGTGTACTATTTGTAATAGCCCAACCTGAAAATAACCCAGATGTCCATTAAAAATTAAATTGTGGGTATTTGTACAGTGGGAAAACTGTAAAAGCAATAAAATCGAATGAACTAGAGCTACAGGCAACAACAGATGAATTTTGAGAACAATGGTGAATGAAAGAAATAAGATACAGAAGACTGCATGCACTATGATTCCTTTTACATAAAGTTAGAAGTAGGCAAAACTAAACTATATTGTTAGGGATATGTGCATTTAAAAGAATGATCATCAGGAAAATGAGAATGGTGTCTAACTCTGGGAGGAGGAGAGGAGCTTGTCGTGGGGAGAGGATATAGGGGATTTCAGAGACAATAGCTTGTATTATACTTGCAGACTTGGGCGGTGGCTACATGAGTATTCCCTGACAATTGTATTTTATGAACTTTTCAATATGTATATCATATTTTACACTTAAACACCTGCTTAAAGAAATGATTGCCTCTAGGGGGTTGGTTGTGTAAGGGGGAGACTATTAACTTTCATTATAAGCTCTTCTCTACTAATTGCATTTATATGTTCATTCATTTTGCATTAATTGAACATATTCTATATACCAAGCACTCTTCTCAGTTTTATGTATGTTAATTCATTTATTCCTTGCAAGAACTCTGTGATATGTGAATTTATCTTCATTTTGCAGCTGAGGAAATTGAGGCCTTGAGCCATTGAACTTGCCCAAGGTTTTACAGCTAATGGGTAGATAAAATACACTCCCTTCCCTCAATATCTACGTTTTAAGTGGGAAAGTAAACTGACAGTTAAAGTGGAGGTGATATATCCAAATGATAGACTCCTCCATTGCTGATAGCAGTAGAAAGTCATTTGGACGTAGGTATCACAGAATGTTAAAAATTCCTTTTTCATTAACTTCTTGCAAGAAAATTATTCTAAATGCAGAGGAAGAAAACTTTAATACATAAAAGGGGTTATTTATTTATTTTTTTGAGACAGTGTCTCACTCTGTTTGCCAGGCTAGAGTGCTGTGGTGTCAGCCTAGCTCACAGCAACCTCAAACTCCTGGGTTCAAGCAATCCTCCTGCCTCAGCCTCCCAAGAAGTAGCTGGGACTACAGGCATGCGCCACCATGCCCGGCTAATTTTTTCTATATATATCTTTAGTTGTCCAGCTAATTTCTTTCTATTTTGAGTAGAGACAGAGTCTCACTCTTGCTCAGGCTGGTCTCGAACTCCGGAGCCCAAATGATCCACCCGTCTTGGCCTCCCAGAGTGCTAGGATTACAGGCGTGAGCTACCATGCCCGGCCAGAAGTGGTTATTTTATCTGGTTATTTTACCTTATAATATGGAAAAGTTGGAAACTAAATGTTTAGCCATAAAGGGATGATTAAGTGAACCAATAAACTGGTTTAGTGGAATATTTTGTAACCCACTGAAAAAGTGAAAGTTACTAATCCTCTGATCATTTGAAAAATGATTGATTCAATGTTAAATGGAAAAAAGTTGAACATAAAATTTCACACACAGTCATGCCTCAGTACACGGGGGATTGGTTCCAGGATTGTCGTGTATACCAAAATCCACGCATACTCAAGTCCCACAGTTGGCCCTGTGGAACCCACTTATATGAAAAGTCAGCCCTCCATAGTTGCAGGTTTTGCATCCCGTGAATATTGTATTTTTGATCTGCATTTGGTTGAAAAATCCACATATAAGCGGGCCTTTACAGTTCAAGCTTATGTTGTTGAAGGGCCAACTGTGCAGGATAAAATTTGATATATAGAGAATCAATATATATATAGCCATGTTCCAGAAAAAATCAACTTGCCAGTGTATAGAAGGAGGAGGCAGAACAGATGTCAGGAAGGAAAATTACTCTAAAATGTTATTGTTAGTTTTATTTAAGTAGTGGACTATTGAGTGCTTTTACTTTCTGCTTGTTTGGTTCCTTATTTCCTTTAAGGAGTAATTCATGCTCCTTAAAGGAGTAATGGGGGAGAAGATACTTTTTTATAAAACTGGAACATTATGTTCCAACTCCCTCCACTAGAGGGAGAAACTATTTCATGTAATTGTACTTTGATGTGCTGTTTAGAACCAGTCAAGAATGGAGTATTTTAGTCTCCTTTCTCCAGTTGTGATGAGATTTTTTTGATTGTTTGCATGTTTGTTTAGAATTTCTCAGATATCAGTTTCAAATAGTAAAACCATATAAATAATAAGTAAAGGAACTTTGCAATTTCTTTTTCTTTTTTCCCATAAAAACTTGGTTGGCGGCCGGGCGTGGTGGCTCACGCCTGTAATCCTAGCACTCTGGGAGGCCGAGGCGGGCGGATTGTTTGAGCTCAGGAGTTCGAGACCAGCCTGAGCAAGAGCGAGACCCCGTCTCTACTAAAAATAGAAAGAAATTATATGGACAGCTAAAAATATATATAGAAAAATTAGCCGGGCATGGTGGCGCATGCCTGTAGT
>CM052443.1:66431857-66448550 GCA_028533085.1 Varecia variegata | reverse complement strand
CTTGGTTGGCTTTAATAATGAAACATTAAAGAATTTGAAGTTACGAGTGCATTTACTAATTTTTCAAACAGTATAAAAATGCATGCCCATTGAGGAACTTTTTGAAAACAGTGAAAAATATATTGAGTGACATAAGCAGTGAAAAAAACATACCTGGATGTTTTATAATCTGCCCTTTTGTCTCAGAAAGGTATAAAAATATTTTGTCATGTCATTGAATACTTTTCCACATCAGAAAATCTTATTTAGCTATGGACCATCCCCCAAGAAAAATGTACAGAAAAATTTTGAATATACAACTCCTGAGACACTTAGCATTTTTTAGTGGCTTCATAGGGCATTCCATCATATGGATATGCTATTTTTATTTAAAGCAATCACAATTTGGAGGCTTTAGCTTACTTCTAGGGTTTAGTTATAAACGATTCTATGGCAACATGCAGTAAATAAATCTTTGCCCACATCTTTGATGATTTCCTTAGGCTAAATTCCCAAACATAAAATTGGTGGTGTTTACTAAAGATTACTCCAGAAATTAGTACCAATTGCATTTCCTAATGTCTGTATATTATAGAGTTCCTCCCCTCAATACATGTATATACACACCAGGGTTAAACTGAACTTTAAGTTGAAACTCTTTAAGTGAGTGTTGAAAAGCCTTTAAAATACATGAGTATATCTTGCTGTTTTAGTAAGTGTAGGTGTTCTATTTACTGCTACATAAGAAACTACCTCCAAACAGTAGCTTAAAACAATAACAATGATTTATTTTGTTCATGAACCTGGAGGTTGAATAATATATTAATCATCTATACTACAAACTTAGTGGCTTAAAACAATACCGGTTTTATAGCTCACAGTTCTGCAGGTCAGAAATACGGGCAGGACATAACTGGCTTCTCTGCTCAGAGTCTCATAAAGCTAAAAGCAAAGTGTCAGCCAGGCTGCATTATTAACTGGAGACTCTGGGAAAGAATCTGCTCCCAAGCTAATTCAGTTTGGCATTGCAGTTCCTACAGTTGGAGGGTTGAGGTCCCTATTTCCTGGCTGGCTGTCAGTCAAGGGACTCTCTCAGCTCCTAGAGGCCTCCCTTCTTGCATTTCTTACCACAACATTGTGCTTTACTTCTTCAAAGCCAGCAACGCAGAATCTCCCTCGTGTCTAATTCTTTTTTACTTTAAATCTTTTTCAGGAAGAGCACTGTCCCTTTTAATTATTATAGCTGCTTGATTAGGCCATGTCTTCCCAGGATAATCTCCCTATCTTAAGGTCATTTGATTTGGGAACCTTCCTTACATCTTCACAATTCCTTCACAGTAGCACTTTGATGCTTGAGTAGTGTTTGATTGATTAATGGGAGGGGTGTGCCCCAGCAGAACGGAATTTGGGTGTCATTTTAGGCTTCTACTTACCACAAGGAGTGTACCCTGCTTTGAAGGACCTTAGAGTCTTAGTTCTTGAAAATCATATGAGAGTTTACCCCTGTCCTCCATTTTTTTTCCTGTGAACTAGCCATCATGATCCTTGACTCCAAGACATCCCCCTTGACCATTTTGAGGGAAAACATTCAGAGATAAAAGACTTTTGCTCAAACCCAGAATGTAAAAACCAGCCAGTTGGCTGTGGAACTGCTCTCTCCTGGGAGCAGAGGGAGGAAGGGGACAGGAATGTTGCCATCGTGGGCATCCTCTCCTTGCCACAGCCCTGGCCCTAGGCCTGGACGAAGGGCAGACACTTTAATTCTTCTGTAACCCCCAGTGTGCCTAAGCACAGTTTTGGTCATATGTATGCTCAAAAGTATTTACTGAATGAATAAATTCTCCATTAGATGAATCTCAGCTCTAAGAACCGGAAAGGATGTGGAGCAGAGTTCACAGTCCTGCCTCATTGTCTGCTTAGGGTATGAGTCTGGTCTCCAGGGTCCCAGCTGCCTTTTGGGAGCATTGTGGGGACCAGCAGGGCTAATGGGCACCACTAATCCGCTGGGGCAGTGCCTTTGGCAGTTGATCTAACACAGGCCTTGAACTGTGACTGAGAGCAAGGCCTAAGTTCCTGATTCCTTCATTTTGATGGCTAGTGCTTGAGCGTTGGGTAGGAGCTGGGAGCAGGGCAAAAGTATCTGCTGGTCCCAGGAGAGTGTGAGAAAAAGTTGCAGGGTGGTTCTGGCTCCCCAAGCAAATTAGGCGGAGTGGGTGATGGCCCAGTCTTAGTCCATTCCTGGTTTTATTAAAACTGGAAGATTGCTTATGGCTAGTTGCCTGGATTTTACAGTAAAGAATTGCAAAATGGTTTTACTTCCCTTTCAAAAAAGGGGAAAAGAAGGAACGGTCTCACTCTCCTTCCCTTGCTTAGCCATCCTAATTCGATAGGTATGTTGTCCCAGGCCTTCGTCCTGGTTGGAAATAGAATTCATTTTTAAAGATCTTTGAAAAACAGGCCATTTGTGAATTCAGTAAATTGTTGAGCCCTGGCCATGGTCAAGGCATGTGTGCCAGCACAGAGATCAAGTGATAAACCAGACAAACAGGCACAGACCCTGACATTCCACTGTGGGTTAGCATTCTTAACCTCCTAAGGAAGGGTTAGAACTGTAATTGCTCTTGGGACCTCAGAGTCTTAGAGCCTTTCCTAGAATGAGAAAGGAAACTTTGGGGCTCCAGTTGTCCAGTGAGAGGATCCCAAATGCCCCAGCCTCTTTTGTGTTTTTCCTTCATGTGCTTAGGTAGCCCCTGGAACTCCTCATCATTATCCTCCTCCACCACAAGATGCTCAGGGAGCCTGGGGACCTTGGAAAAGGCGTGGCCGGTCCTGCATGATATCTCCACTCTGCTTCTTGATCATGATCAGTGTGTGGGGAAGGCTGGTGACAATTCTGTCTGGCTCCTGTTTCCTCCCTCAGCGTTTCTGATCCTCTGTCCTCTCTCCATCTGATGTCTGTGATATTTCTCCTGGTCCCATTGTCCATACTGCTATTACTGCAGGCCACTCCACTCTGCCCATTCTAGTTTACTGACCTTGGTGAATGGGAACATTACCACCTCTATGACCAGGAATGGTACCCAGCTTCCTGAGTTCAAAGCTTGGCTCTACTACTTAACTAATGATGTGATCTTGATCTATCTATGCTATTCTACTTCTCTCTGCCTTAGTTTTCTCATTTGTAAAATAACATGGAGTTAATAATCATATTTTCCTTGGGTTTTGATGATTAAATTAGTTAATACCTACAAATGCCTTGGGACGTAATAAAGTGCTTTTAAAGTGTTTGCTTTTTTAAAACTGCATTTTAACTTGCAATTACGTAATTCAGGTATGTTAAATATGTTACTAGGGCTTCCTATTATAAGGGACCCACAAATAAGAATAGAATTTTCTTTTCATGGCCTTAATTTTTAATTTCTGGCTCAATAATTACATGTATATGCCTTTTAAGGTGAGCTGTCACAAACCTATTTTTGAAAGAGTGGGATTGAAAATAAATCTTTAATATGCTAATTTGGTATGTTTTTAATAATGAATTTCACTAGCATGGTATGATATATTATGCAAATAGTAGACTATAATCCTGATAATCTGAGTTCACTTCCAGCTCTACCCCTAGATCTATAGCTGAAGAGCTTTGGGGATCATATTGTGAATTATAATATTTACTTTATTGTTTCATACTAGGAAAAACTGGAGGAGTGCCTAAAGCAGTTAAAGGAGGAAAGAGTGATAAGGCTTAAGGCTGATAAACGAGTCAGTGAGGTAAATAAAAGTTTTGTTATGTTTTGAGAGTATTGGTTTTTGGTTTTATTTTAAGCCATACACATACATATTCCTTATAAACTTTAAAGTGAGAAAATACAGTGTATTGCAAATTGGTTGCCTTATGTTAACCTTTGTATGTACTTACATTTAGTGATCATGTGATCTATTCCAAAAAACATGTTTTTAAAAATGTAAAAATTGTAGTTTGTTGGGTTTTTTTGTTCTTTTATCTGACTGGAGCTTATTTTCTGTTCATGATGCTGCAATTCAAGAATGCATTCATTAGGTTTATACTATATATCCAATTACATAAAATATGGTGATGAGACTATCTACTGACAGTGAAATAGGAAAGTGAATAATTTAAATAAGTGTAGAGTAATGGAAAACTGCTAAGAATGCAATGAAAGATAAAAATCTATACCATGAGGATTAAATTAGGATAATGTGCATAAATGCAGGACATAAGCTAGAAAGTTCTATATAAATGTAATTTATCATTACAAAGTGAGTTTAAGGAGGAATTTTTCAAAGTGTATGTATTGGATTGGAAGACATTTACTCATTTGATAAATAAGGCAAAAGGTACATCATGAACAAAATGACCTTTCTAAAAATATTAGACTTGGGCTTCTATGTGGTATTAGATAAATAGATGATAAAGGGGAAGAGTACGCAGGAGAGTAAATATTTTCAAGTAGCCAAGGGAGGAATATTGCTAATTTTACTGGTAATAAATTGGGTATGATTTAGGACTTTTAAACCTATACATTAAGTATTTTGCTGATGAAAATTAATCCTTAACAGTTAGCAGAAGTGTAATATACTTTGCTCAAATCAGACTCTATATTTCATTTACTAATTTAAGAGAAACATTAAATAGCTAATTTTTTAATATAGAATGATCCAGTATGAATTATACCAGTTAGAAATGTGATCTTTTTGAAAGATCATTAATGAAATAATGTTTATGTACTACCTAAGTGTTACCTAGGAAATTTTGTCGAATGTCTCTGGGTTTTGATTGTTATGTGATATGGTCACTGACTTTACTGGTGGAGAGTTAGATTAATTACAAATTTATTGTGTTTTTGGATGTTTTAGTTTTGTTACATAAAAACTATTTTCTTTTGAAGATGAGGAGAGAAGATCACGTCAAACATTTTCAATCTTCTTTTATAGCTGGAACATGAAAATGCCCAGTTAAGAAATATAAATTTCTCTTTGTCTGAAGCCCTTCATGCACAGTCATTGACAAGCATGATCCTGGATGATGAAGGTGTTTTGGGCAGCATTGAGAATTCTTTTCAGAAGTTCCATGCTTTCTTGGATCTCCTTAAAGATGCTGGGTTAGTTTATTTCTCTTTTTGGCATTCTTCCCTCTGTGACTTTAATGGTAGTTTGCTGAGGAATTTGAACAATTTTTATAACTTCCTTCAGTCATACTTAGTGTGTGATTGTAAGTAATACATTTGATTTTTTGCAATGGGGAATTAATTTTTAAAAGGAATACAAAATGGCAAACCTGCCTTGCTAGAGAGCTCCTTATAAAAGAGTTAACCTATGGCCAGGCGTGGTGATGTGGTCAGTGGTAGTCAACTGAGAATGATTTTGCTGAAAGAAGATGCCAAAAGAGAGAGTTGAAATAGATAATTGATGGCGTGATGTTTTTTTAGGTGAATGGGTTGGTGTGGGAAGGAAGGAGCAAACATGTTCTTGGAAACTATAGGAGAGGTGGTAAAGATGTGTGGGATGGAGGTGAGAGGCACTAGGTGTGTGGTAAAAGTTGAAGCTTCTAGTGAGACAGTTCAAAATGGAGAGGTAATATGTAAGGAAATAAAGTCAAGTGGTTTAATCCATTTTTGAGAGGAAGAAGGAATGCTTAAAGGATTAGATGATCTGATGTGGTCCCAGAGCAAGAATGCGGGAAGATCTGAGAAATTGAGAGGGATGAAGGTTGTGGTCTAGAGTAGGATATTGGCTTTTAAGATTTTAGAAGTAGTATATGATTGTAGGTTTGGGGAAATCTAAGCTGTTCTTACGTGAGTATAGTAACTCTTGCCTTTTCCTCCTTTTTTCTTCTCTTGACCAGACTGGGGCAGCTTGCCACAATGGCTGGTATAGATCAGTCAGATTTTCACTTACTAGGTCATCCCCAGTTGAATTCTACTGTTAGCAGTGTACCTAGAGAAGAAAAGAAGGCCCTTGAAGAAGAAAAACCAGAACCAAAGCAGAATGCCCTAGGAAAAATTGAAAATATCCAAGTAAGTGAACAGCATAGAACTTAGTGATTCTAAGAATGATTAGCAAAAAGGGAATTATTAAGTCAGGGAAAATAATAATGATCTCTTCACATGCTTGGTGGCCAGAAGCCTCTTTGGGGTCCTTTCCAAGTCTGAACTTAGTAAGTTTGTGCCCATTTCATGGTACTGTATTGTTGGGAATAAGAAAACCAGAAGTTCTTTTGAAAATTTATAATTTAAAGCAGACTATCCTCAGTGAAAGAATGAAAGATTAGAAAAAATATTTTAAATTTTATAAATGTCTATTCTATTCATATTTCATCTAGGTTTCTATTTGTATGCAGTCAGCTTACAATGAAGGAACACTAATGAAGGTACAAGTACTGATACAGATAATATTTTAAAATAAGTAATCCAGACATAATTAACAGGCAGCGCATATGACAGGCAATCACCTGGTTATGGGAATGGGAGGGGAAAGCCTGTCTGCTGCAGGAGTGCCTGCTGCTTTTCCCCTGGCCTTACTGGGATCCCCCATCTCCCATCTCAGCCGGTCTCGGACTGGTCTCAGCAACTGACAAGTTGAGAACTCAGGCTAGTTACAAATTGGATACTGCTTACACGTTCATGGAGGATAGAAAATAAATTAATTTTCTTAGGAAATAGGGTTTATTTTTTTTTTTAATAAGGGAGAGAGAAATGGGTAATAATTACACAAAACACAAAAATCTGAAAATGTGGTGGACCTAGCCCTGGATATAGCTAAGTTAAGTTGGGAATCACTTGGCAAGATATAATTAGGGAAAAAAGTGACCCTAAAATCTTCTCCGTAAGATTACAGAGTAACACTAAAGTTTTGAACTCTACTTTTTAATGATTGGCTTTGTTCATCACTGAATTTTTGTTTTGTTTTTCCCTCTAGTTTCAGAAAATTACAGGTGATGCTAGAATTCCTTTGTCTCTCGACTCCTTCCCTGTACCAGTTTCTACTCAGGAAGCCTTAGTAACATCCAAAGACAGCCTGGGAGTCCCAGCCACCGAGCAGCAGCAGGAGCCTTTCGAAGGATTCGTTGCTAGAACGTGTTCTCCTTTAGCAGATGTGATTTCTGGAACTGAAAGTCAAAGAAAAGAAGAGGAGTTCTCCAGAAAGAGCAAATCTTCTTCAGAGAAAATGACCAAAACAGGTGAATATACCAAAAAACACTCTGCTAAGAAACAACTTGGAAAAGATCCGCATTCCTACTCTGACTCTTCTATAAACCGGAAAAGCAAAGGAATCAGGGAAACTAGTTCTTTGGTTAGTGAATCAATTAAAAGTGAGTCTTTGAAAAAATACGTTTCTGTCAAGAAAGAAAGTACAATAGTGACTGTTTCATCCAAGACAAATAGAAGTAAATCCAATCTACTAGAACATTCTGAAAGTGATACTCTTGGATCTGATTTTGAATTTCAAGAAAGCATCCATTATCACACCTGACATAGGTCTAAATCTTTTGAAATTATGTTTTTGCCTTTAAATTTTAATAAATTTTTCTATGTTTTTATTATGGCATATGGTGTCTTTAAATATAGGATTGGAAGCCATTAAAGGAAGATTTATCTATACTTTTTATTATAATGAAACTTTTGGTGTACTTTTCCTTTGACACTTTGCACAATTCATTCAACAAGTGTTTCCTGAGGGCCTAATATGAACAGTACTACTGTGGGTACTGTGGCCTTCAGCAATGAATAAAACAAAGCTTTTACCCTTATGGAACAAGTATTCTGTGGAGGGAGAAAAAAGAAAACAACAAAGCAGGGTAAGGTGAATAGGAAGGGATGGGAGTGAATAAATGAAATAGTTTTACCATTTGGTTAAATGTGGGAATACCTGTGTATCTCATGGCCAGAAACCATTGGCATCCTAATTCCTAACCAGAGCAGCAAACATGGACCCAGATGCTTAACCGTGTTCATGGATTACAACAACCCTTTAAGATGGGGAACTATGATTATGCCCATTTTATAGGGGAGAAGTGTGAGGAGACAGATTGTGTGACTTGCCCAAAGTTGCACAGCTGTAAATAACAGCTGGGATTTGAACCAGATCCCATGCTCTCAATCCATTGCCCATTTCACTGTTAAGAGAGGACCTGCTTAAGGAAGATGCTGAGAGAAAAGCCAGAACACTGGAAGTACAAAGGAGAGGGGCTATCAGAAAGCATAGCCCTACCCTATCCGGGTAGAGTTTTTAAAAGGCAGAGTATGTAAGAGTATACACATACATCTCTGGAATAAATACCCGTCCCTGGTAACACGTGCATAGGATAAGTCCTTTCCTACAACCAGACTAGCACTTGAGAGATGAGATCAGAGAAAAGCTGGAGTGTCAGGTTTCTTCCTGTCTGATTGTTATCAGAAGGGCTACTATAATACTATTGAGTTCATTAATCATGGATTGAGTATTATGGCAATAAAACAATGAACAAGATGTAATCAGTAGAGGGAAGGGGACGACACACAAGCAGATGTCTTAATACAATATGTTACGTTCTGTGATGGCAATACTGAAGGAGTTCAGTCAGTGTTTGGGGAAGAAGAAAGAGCTGTGAGGCTAAGAAAGGTCATCTAAAGAGACTAAAGGTCTTCTAAAGGTTATCCGAAGAGAGGTCATTTTCATACCTAAGCTAAGTCATAAAGAACTAGTTAGAAGCTGGTAAATGAGGAGATGAAAGGAAAGGATACTCGGGGTAGAGGGAATAGCATCTGCAGAAGTACAGAGCCGTGAGTGTGGTAGGTTTGGGAACCACAAGCACGAGCAGTTTAGAGTTACTGAAATGTCATGGGGTGATGCTCAAGTAGGCAGCCAGGAGTTGACAGTAGGTCTTATAATCTATGTTGTGTGGAGCTGGTTCTTCCTCAGGAAATAGTGAGCTAATAAAGAATGGACTTGACATGCTCAGGTTTGCATTTTAAGTTTAGATCATTAGCTTCAGTATGGAAGGTAGATCAAAGAAGAATTGACATCAATTTTCCACACTCTTTGAGGAACACTTGTTTTTGATTTTTTTTTTTTTAAAGAGATGAGGTCTCGCTATGTTGCCCAGGCTGGTCTCAAACTCCTGGCCTCAAGTGATCCTCCCGCCTTGGCCTCCCAAAGTGCTGGGATTACAGGCATGAACCACTGGCCTGGCCTGTTTGGGATTTTGAGTGGGATTTATATTCCTGCTATCTTACTGAAAGAGTTTTGTGGAAAAACATAAGGGAAACCCTGGCTTAAATGAAGCAGCTTTCTTTACAGTAGGACTTCTCAGGGCCACTGTAGGCTAATGTTAATTCTGAATCCTCAAGACAGGCATGTGAAATGCAGCCCTTCTCAAATATATTTGAGTGAATCATTTTTAATAGGAGTACCTACCAACTGGTTCCATTAAACACCAGTTTGGTAACTTATGACTTAGGCAATAGCAAGAGGAGAAAGGGATCTTAAGTAAGGTACAGATGAAGGGAGGGCAAAAGTTTGAATTTTATTTAAGTAATAAAATAAGCAAGATTTAGTAATTGGTTATGGGAAGTAAGGAAGAAATAGGAGGCAGAGAGTGGACTCCCATTTGTGTGAGTGAGTCTGGGTGGTGGTGTCACTGAGGCTGGAAATACAGGATAAAGAACTGCTTTGGAAAGAAGAGTTTAGCATGCGTTGAATTGTAAAGCACTTGTGGGATTCAGGAAGAGATGACTGGTGGTAGATGATTGGACATTCATGTGAAGACATGGAAAGAAGTAATTTTAAAGTCATTAGCACATATAAGCACTAGTTAAAAATCATGAAAGTGGATGAGATCACAGAATTGTGGAGACTGTTAAAGTTTAAGTGATAAGAAAAGGCAGGATTCTGAGGAAGAGACAAGTGATGGTGTTTCAGAAAGGAAGAAGCGGAATACAATGTCATGCTGCAGAGAATGTGTCCATTGGATTTTGACAGTTAGGTCCTGGGTAACCTTAGAACAATTCAGTGAATTGGTTGATGAGAAAGCCAGATTGCAGTAAGCGGAGGGGACAGTGAAAGTAGTGGGTATAGGCTACTCTTTGAAGCAGTTGGGATGAGAAGAGGAAACAGCCAAAGGGAAATTTATTTTTAGAATAGGGAGACTTAATGTTTATAAGGTGAAAAGAAGGAACCAATTAAAGAAGGAGAGACTCATTTATGCCGCAGGATGTCAGATGAGGAGGGACCATGAGAATATTAATGTTCTTAAGACTGAAAGAAGATCTGAACAGATAGAAATGTAGATTATTAGATTTCTCAATGAACTTGAGGTGGCTTACTTACATACATGCAGTGCAAAATGGTTAGAAAAGTAACTTAGAGAATCTGGGAAACAGAAATATGGTTAAGAAAAAAAAATCAGGGATGGGGTCACACTGCAAAATATATAAAAATTATTGTATAATCTTAGAGCATGCTGGTAAATGTGGAGGGAGACAAAGGTGGGAAGAGTTGGAAATTAAATGAGTTTATTCCTGATAGGCTCAGTTTTCTTTGCCCATAGATTTTTAAAAGGTGTACATAATTATAGTTTTAAAATTCTTCCACATTTTACATATGTTTTTATCAATCATTTAAGACTATTCCATTAAGAATTATAAATATGGATATTTTGCTGTTTAATATGTACAATTTTAGACCTTCAAATGATTGTTAAACTTTCAATACTATACCTGAAGTAATATCACTTAACTGAAATACAGTATTTTCTTCTGGGCTAAAGAAGGTTACAAGCAAGTTCCTTCAATGAGAAATTACTATGTACCCTTACTGAGTGTTTGCCAGAACATATACAATCTATATACAAACAAGGCTTTTAAAAACAAAACAAACAAAAAAACAGTGTCAGATGTGATACTATGGCAAAGAGCTTGTCATCCTGCCTGAAATCCACACATAATTACTAGTGGTCAGAAATTACTCTTGCTTGCCTATCCAGTATTATATCCAATAATCAGTCTAATTTCAAATGGGTATTTATAAAACTCTTAATCTCAAAACAGTAATGATTTTCAGAGGATCAGCAAGATAGGAGATGATTGGTTTTTTGACAAATTCTGATTATGAACTACAATGCTACAACTTATGATTTAACATGGATGACTGAACACATTCTTTTGCTCTTCCAGAATTCCATTGAAATGGCTGGAGAAATACTAAATATAAATTAATAGCAGAGTTGGAAAACCAGAAATTGAACAGTGTGGAATTTCTAGAAGATAAAAAGCAGATTATGGAAGAACCGATTAGTTAAAAAGTGGAAGAGCTAAGCCATTCCACTTATCCTTGGAGCATCTGGTTCTGGAATTTGCCACCAGGCTAAGAAAGTGGCTATCTGAAGGGGGAGAACTGACTCAGGAAACACTGGGATTGGAGAATAAGGGCATTATCCAAAATGACTGCAAGGAGGAACTGAAGTTAAGCTGCCCACATTATATCTCTTTGGCTGTGTTGACCTGCCACTCCCCTTTATAATCACCAAAGGTGCCTATAATCAGAACTTGTGATCATGGAAAATGAACCAGAATTGTCATTTGGATGAAGAAAAGAACTCCAAACTCTACTCTTAGGCCTCATCTATAAATATGGACAGCTAAGAACCATCAAGTTTGAAGAAAACCAGTAACATAAAAGGAGGCATGAAATTAAAACAAGTTATTACTAATAACCTGTTCAAGAAAAGTTACTAGGAGAAACAGAAGAAATTTTAAAATTAATACAATTAAGATCTTCAGCAATTCATAAGGATATGGTGTCCATAAAGAATAGGAGGCTATGAAAAATTTAGAGTTTCTGGAAATTAAAATTTTGATTATAAGAATAAAACAGAAGATGGACTAGATAGCAGAATGGATTCAGTTGACACTTAAGTTCAAGAAATGGAAAATTTCATTGAGGGATCCATTTAACATGCACTGCAAAGGGGACAAAATATGAAAGTTATGAGAATCGTAGGAGAACACACTAATTGACAGTAGATGCACAAATATTGAATTAATGAGAACACATATATTAGATTGGTATTAAACTTTTTATCAGCAATAGATTACTTAGAAGAAATTTTTCTCTGAGAGTTACTAAGCAAACTGAACAATAAACCATGAAAGAAGATTTTTAAAGAAACTGACGAACAAAGATACAAGAAAAATTTCTCTGGTTTTGTGGACTACAAATCCCCAGAGGTGCCTATAATCAGAAGAAGTCTAAATATTAATGCACATGTGAAAATGAAATCCAACTAAAATTCTGGATTTTAGCATGAATAGAGGCAGGGCAGGATATAGAAAGTGAAAAAAGCACATTCAGGATCTTGTCTTAGTCAAGGGAAGGCTATAGATAGTGTTTAATTCTATGTATTGATAGAAAAATATATTAAAATGTATTCAAAGTTAAAGGTATATCAGTAAGGTAGGTTTGGTGATGCTGTAGTAACAGTCCCCAAATTTTAATGACTTAAATAGGTTTATTCATACCCATGCTATATGCCTTTGGCAGATTGGCTAGAGGCCTTACTCAATATCAAGCTCAATCTGGTTGAAGTGCCCAAAGGAAGAGTCTAGTGCTGTATATACTGTGACTTAAAGCTTCTGTCTAGATGTAACACATGTCACTTCTCACATTTTTTTGATGAAAGTAAATCACGTGGCAATGCTTGAGTTCCACAGAGCAGGGAAGTGCAAACTTGTCACATGTCATGAGAAGGAGAGAGAGAACCAAATATGTTGACAACTGTAATAGCTCCCAAACCTCCAGGAAAGAGGGAATGGAATTTTAAAATCTAACAAAAGGCAGAAGAGAAAAAAGAACCAAGCTACATAAGAGGAAAAAAACCCACAATGTAGCAAGACCAAGATTTTTTCTCATAATGTGAATAGGTTAAATTCTGGAATCCTTAAACTTGAGTAAAAACACAAAATCCCAGTGTGTGCTATTTGCAAGAGACAAATCTAGAACACTTGTCATAGATTATAAAGAGATGGACAAAAATATACCAGGCAGATGCTAACAAAAGTAGAAGTGGCTGTGATAGCTTCAGACTATAGAGAAAAGAACCCAAGATGAAAATCATTAAATGGGACAAAGAAAACTTTCTTTTTGGTTGAAAAGTACAGTGTTGCAGGAGATTTTGTAAACATTTATCTGCAATTTAAAAACTTCATTTCAAAATTATAGAGTGAAAATTTAGAAATACAAGGAAAAATGGACAAACCAATTATAACGAGAAGCTTTAACACATCTCTTAAAAATCAGTGGATCTACCACTATGCACTTATTAGAATGGCTAAAATAAGAAAATGGAATACCAAGTGCTGGTGAGTATGCAGAGCAACTGGAATTCTCGTAGCTGGCGAGAATGCAAAAAGCTTCAGTCACTCAGAACAGTTTGGCAGTTTCTTTAAATGCTAAACGTATGTGTATGTTTATCCCACTGGCTCCCAGTGGGATTACTGGGACCCAGTAATCCCACTCCTGTGTATTTAAAGAGATGAAAATTTATGTTCATACAAAACCTGTATATGGATGTTCATAGTAACTCTATTCATAATCACCAAAATATCGTTCAACAAGTGAATGGATAAATAGTGGTGCATCCACATGGTGAAATACTACTCTGCTCACTCACACCTGTAATCCTAACACTTTGGGAGGCCGAGACCAGAGGCCAGGAGTTCAAGACCAGCCTGGGCAACATGGCAAGACCCTGACTCTACAAAAAAAGTAAAACATTAGCTGGATGCAGTAGCACACACCTGTAGTCCTAGCTACTTGGGAGGCTGAGGCGGGAGGATGGCTCATGTCCAGGAGTTCGAGGTTACAGTGACTGCCACTGCACTCCAGTCTGGGTGAAAAATCAAGAGGAAAAAAAGGTTATTTAAAAATAAATTTTTACAATCTGTGTTCTTTAAAAAGTCATCATACTTCATTCTCCTGATCTCAAGTGATCCTCCCACTTTGGCTTCCCAAAGTGCTGGGATTACCAATGTGAGCCACTGTGCCTGGCTCTAAAAAGTGATAAGAGATTGAAAATGCAAATAAACCGAACATCTTAGGAGAAATTGAAAAAATAGGACACGAACTTCTTTTAAAAAGATAAATACTATTTTTTAAAAAGCCTTCAAGGAACACATTTATTTGTAAACCATTTCAGAGGATAGAAAAGAGATGTAAAGCTTCCTAATTCATTCCATATGGTTGGCAGAATTCTTATACCAAAACTGCACAAATAAAACACAAGGAAAACTGTAAACCAAACCCAATTAATGTAGGTTCAAAATTTAAAAAAAAAACTAGCAATTTGAATTCAGCAGTGTAGTAAAAGATACATCATTTTCAAGTAGGATTTATACCAAAACATGTAAGATTGAATCAACAGTAACCGTAACTCACGAAATTAACAGATTAAAGAATTGTATAAACATCTTCACAAGCTGTAAAAGCATTTGGTAAATTCAACATCCTCTGGTACTCTTACTCTAGAAATATTAATAGAAAGAAACTTCCTTAGCTTAGCTTCTTGGCTTGATGCAATGTACCTATCAGAAATCTGCAGCAAACAAACTTGGTGAAAAGTTCTTGCTAAGACAAAATACTGTGTTAAAAAGTATACATGATGGGAAATGAGACAAGGCTGTCACTGTTTATAAATAAGGGGTGGGGTTTTTTTTTTAGACCAAGAAGAAACTCATGATGATCTATTGGCACGCTATTAATATTGTAAGTAATGAGAAAGCTTAGTAAGGAGGCTGCGCACAACACCACACCAGCATAGAAACTTTTGTATACACCAGGAATAAGCAATTAGAAACATATTGAGGGAAAAAAGATAGAGCCAGGCACGGTGGTGTATACCTGTAGTCCCAGCTACTCAGGAGGCTGAAGCAGGAGGATCTCTTGGGTCCAGGAGTTTGTGGGCAGCCTGGGCAACATAGCAAGATCCCATCTATAAAAAAAAAAAAGAAAAAATATATGGGGAAATAGATCCTCATGCACCATTCACAATACCTGCAAGAACTAAATATTATCTAGAAATAAGATTCACAAGAGAAATGTAAGGCCTATATGAATAAAATAATAAATCTATGCTGAAGGGTATAAAAAGAAGACCCCAAAAATAGGCATGCCATGTTTCCATGTAAGAAAACTCAATATAATAAATATATCCATTCTACCAAATTATATTAAATAAATTCCAAGCAATTTCATACAGTCATAGCAAAAATTTTTAAATGGATGTAACAACCTGATTATAACATTTATCTGAAAGATATAAAGCACAAAACAATTCTGATTAGATGTCAAAGCAATCCATGGAGCCAAGGTAAATGTGCTGTTGGCATACGAATAATCAAATCAGTTAAAAGCACAAAACAGAATCCAGGCACAGAGCAGTGTGTGTGGGAACTTGATATTTGAAAAATGACACCACAAATATTAGGTTATTAAGTATGGAATGTCCGATTTCCTTAAGTACTAAGTTTGACAGTTGATATTTCTGATATTTCACTTTGACACTTTTTTTTATTGTGAAGGTACATCCTCATTCTTTCAAATGAACATTTTGGCTTGTGATCATCTTTCAAATTTTCTTTTTAAAGCAATTGTGAAACCATGGATAAATAAAAAATTCATGTTATTTTTGAATATGAGTTCCTTCGTGGAACCAATGCAGTGAAGACAGCTCGAAATATCAATGAAGTGTTTGGGGAGTATGTGTCTAATGAACACACAGTACAGTACATCGATGGTTTGAGAAATTCTATTCTGGTGATTTTAATCTTGAAAATGAGCCATGTGGGTGATCTGAGACCAAGGTGGATAATGATGATCTGAAAGCTGTAGTGGAAGCAAATCCATCCCAACCTATGTGTGAATTAGCAGCAAGGTTTGATGTCACTATTCTAACAATATTGGACCATTTGAAACAAATGGGCAAGGTAAAGAAGAGGGATAGATGGGTTCTGTGTGAATTAAGCGAGCATCAGAAGAGAAATCATCTCGAAGCTTGCCTTTCTTTGCTGTCATGACATAAAGGTGAGCCATTTCTACACTGCATTTTTACATGTGATGAAAAATGGATTCTTTTTGACAATTGCAAGCATTTGGCACAATGGTTGGATAAAGATGAAGTGCCTACACACAGTCCAAAACCAAATATTCATGAAAAAAAGCTAATGGTGTCTGTTTGGTAGTATTATCCATTACAGCTTCATGAAACCTGGTCAATCGATTATAGGGGATGTCTACTGGCAACCAACTGGATGAGATGATGAGGATGATTGCGATTAAGCACCAAGATTGGTCAATAGAGACAGGCCAGTCCTTTTGCAAGACCACATGTTGCAACAAACAACGCTGCTCAAACTATAGAAGCTGGACTTGGAAATTCTGTCATCCACCATATGCACCAGACCTTGCACCAGCTGACTACCACTTCTTCTAGGCTTTGGACCACTTCTTTCAAGGAAAAATATTCAATTTTCAACAACTGTGGAAAATGCCCGTCACGATTTCATCACCACTCACTCTACAGGCTTCTTCACTGCTGGCATATACAAGCTATTGTTAAGATGGCAAAATTGTGTCAATAGTTTAGGTGCATACTTTGATTAATTGTATTGCTTCTGGTTTGAGATATAATAAACTAAACTTTTGATTTGAAATTGAACATTTC
>CM052443.1:66402919-66431357 GCA_028533085.1 Varecia variegata | reverse complement strand
GAAGGGGGAAGTTATTGTTTAATGGGTACAAAGTTTCACTGTGGGAAGATGAAAGTTCTGGACGTGGATGGCGGTGAAGGTTGCACAGAAAGGTGAATGTACTTAATGCCACTTAACTGTGCATTTGAAACTGGTAAATTTTATGTTATGCATATTTGATCACAATAAAAAAAGTGAAGCAAAGTAGGGTAAGGAAATACACTGAGGTAGTAAAGTGAGTAGGATGGATATCTTTTCCTGTCTGTTGAGGTCAGAATAAAGAATATAATAGGATTTTGACTTTTTGTTTCTTTTTGCTATATAAACTATGATTATTCTTTCTCCTCCTTCCTCATTCTCTCTGGAAATCATGATGAGGGAAAAGGGTTTTTAGCTCCAACTACAAAAAGGGCAGCAGAAATAATCTTGTCTCGTTCTAAGTAGGTTTTCTTCCCTGCTGGTATGGCCTTCTCTTCTTCCTACTCCCCTCTACACAGGACAGCCGGATCTGACAGGAAATCACAACAGAGCCCAGCATCTTTCATATACAGTAAGGGCGCAATAAATAACACCTGCAGGCTAGGCGCAGTGGCTCACACAGTAATCCCAGCGCTTTGGGAGGCTGAGGCAGGAGGATTGCTTGAGGCCAGGAGTTCAAGGTTGCAATGAGCTATGATGGTGCCACTGCACTCTAGCCTGGACAACAGAGCGAGACCTTGTCTCTAATAAAACAAACAAACCAACCTATGAAAATTGAGAATTTGCCCTTTTACAAAATTTATATTTTATAAAGAAGCTCTTTTTTAACTTGCTAAACAAGAATCTACTGAAGAGGGGAGGGAGATCTCCTGAAATTCAGGGGCTCCCTGGTCTGTCTTTGTACATCAGCACTGTATTACAGGCAAGGTGAACAGAGTAATATTTTGACAGTAGATTATATTTCCCCCAGCATTTTCCCTTTTCCTGTCTCTTCATTTATGCAGTAGCTGAGCATGTTCCTTGTTGAACTGGGGGCAATTCGGGGCAGAACACTATGGAACAGTTGGGAGGAGAGCTTGTGACCTGTAGGCTCAATAAGGCCTCAGATAAGCTGGGGTTTGCCCCTCACAATATTGGTCTGTACTATGTTTTGCTGAAATGTAAATTTGTAGATGTTTAAAAGTCGAGAGACTTCACATAAAAATCTGGGTTTCAGGCTTTTCTTTCAAAATGTGAAGACAGCCCCAGCAACCGTGTTTAACCACTTGACAACAACCAGCTGGAGCTGAACTTCAGCTGTCGCATTTAGGATGGTGTATTGATTAGGACAATGGGAGCCTCTGTAACAAATAGCCCCTCAGATAGCAGTGGCATAACACAAGAGAAGTCCATTTCTCACTTATATACGACAAGTCCAGTGCAGGTGATTCAGAGACCCAGGGCTCCTTCCTTGTGTGTCTCCACCATCCGTGAGGGCCAAGTCTTCTGTTTTTAGCCTGCGGAATGGGAAAAAGAAAGTGGAGAAGCACACCCATTTCTCAACCATCTTGACCTGAAAGTGACACATACCCATTTGGCTCACATTCCCCTGGGGGACCCAGTCATGTGGCCCACCTAGACGCAAAGGGAGCTGGGAGATGGGGAGCCTGCTGGGGAAGCCACTTCCTGTTGACAACTCTAACCCATGGTTGGGGGACCACAAACACGTGGTGGACACATGCACTTCTGCCACAAATAGGTGTGTGCACTCAGCTCGCCACAGTCCCCACTGTTTGTTTCATATCCCTCAGTGGCCCCTGGAGGCATTTGAGTTTGTGGATCTGGTTTAATGTGTTCACAGACAGAGAATGGAAAAAACATGAAAAGAGATGGATTTTTCCTTAGACTGAAAAAGAGATTCTGCTGGGCTGTCAGGAAGAGAGAGACAGAGGTCAACGGGTTCTGAGGCCAAGTGTACGTGTGACCCGTCTCGCTGAAATATGGTCTTGGAAACCGCAGGGCCAAGTGAGGAATGGCTGCACGGCATGTCTTAGCAGAGGAGGCAATATCTACTCTCACCCTACCACAAATCCCTGGGCCAATTGTAGTACATAGAAGTAGTAGAGCTGATCAACTGAAGCAGCCACGTCAACCTGAACAGTGGAAACAATTCAGCCTATTTTCTGGGGACAGAGGACCAAATGGATGTGTGGTCCCTCCTCCCAACCCACTCTACGGGGCTGTGTAAATCCCTGGGGTTAGGAACTCTAGGAGGAATTAAGGCTAACTCCCTTACTCCCCCACAGATCCACTGCTAGGGGTCTAAACTGAGTTATATAAAATAATGGATATGTGACACACTTGTATGCCTGAGTTTATGGGCTGAGTCATACTCTCTAGTCAATTTTGCAATTTTCTTAATGAAGGTACTGAGGAAGGCAGTGTCCTTGTTTATTTGGGCTTTTTCTAGAAACTTTGCCCTCCAACTCCCAGACCCAGAGCTGGACCTCTGCTCCCAGCCCCATCCGCCCACATACTCAAGACCAAAAGCAAACAAAAGCCCAAACCCTGGGAGATCACAAGCCTTCTCAAATTGGGGTAGTTGCACTGTGCATATTCGGTTTTACTCAAAGACATGGAAAATATTTTTGCATTAAAAGAAACGAGGTTAAATTACGGAGTTGAATGCAAACTGCACATTTAAAAAAATGATGAAATTCCAGACCTCAAAGGAACTTTTTTCTTGCAGAGAAGGGGGCCTCCCTGTTTCAGAACCCCATGTGGGTCTCCGCTGGAGTTCTTTTGAGAACAATTCTGTGGAAAAGTTTCAGCAGCTCTGGCGCTGCGCCTGGCCTGGCTCAGGGCCACCTTCCTCTGGCTTCGGCTGCAGCTCCCGATGGTATCGCGTCCAGTTAATATCTCCTCACGTTTCTAAACGTACAGCTTGTCAGTGTGGGCGCAACCTGAGCACTGTGGCCAGGTTCCAGCTCACAAAGGAGGAAATGGAGAATCCGCGACTTTAGGGGACTTCCTAGGGGGCATCCGGGCATCCCAGGCCAGTGCTCTCCCCGTGTCCTTGGCTACATCCATTCTTTCATCCTGCAGGAACTAGGGACCCATGTGCAAGTACAAAGAACCTTGTCCACCCCCTACCCCCAACCCCATCCTTCACCCTGCCCTTCCATCCTTGGGGGTCCTGCCTCTCCACTGGGGTATCTGGCGCCCGTGGGGGTGCTTTGAAGTTTGGCAAATTAATGGCTGCTGGTTCTGGAACAAATACATCAGAGCCCATCTCCAGGGCTGGTGGAGGACGGGTGGGTGGACGTTCCCGTCCGGCCAAAAGAGGGGGGCTGAGGTCAGTGTGGAAGGACCGGAACCGGCCTGATGGAGCCTCAAAGGCGCGAACGTATGTTGGCAGGGGCAGCCTCTTCCCGCCGCCCACGATGCTCAGGCTGGCGCTCAGCCGAGCCGGCTGGCTGTTGCAATCTCCGCACGCCTTGCATTGATCGAAAGGGGGGTTGAAACAATAAACCCGAGGAGGAGCAACTGCTCCCGGACTCAGCCCGAGAGGGCGACCAATGAGGATGCGCGCTCCTTCTCACTAGCCAATCAGCGAAGGGTCTGCAACAGCGCGGGCCAATGGGGCGCCGGCTCGGCGCCGGAGCAAGGCAGGGGTCGGAGCGCGCGGCAGACTTGCACCACCGCGGCCCAGAAACGCTCGCTGTTCGCGTATTCGGTCCCACTTGGCTGACTCGCTGCCCTTGCCGCTGCACCATGGACGCCCCGAGCCAGGTTGTCAACTTCGGGCCTGGGCCTGCCAAACTGCCGCGCTCGGTGAGTCCCCGCGAGCGCGCGCCGAGAGTGTGGTCCGGGCGGGAGCATGCGCGCGGCGGGTTCGCATCCAAGCCCCCTGCACTGGGACCCCCGCTCCTCGCCGCGAGGGTCCTAGACGCTTTGCACTTGCGTGCACGCCGCATTCAGTAGCGCTCGCGAGCCGGCTTCTGGAAGAATGCAGCTGGGGAAGGGAGCTCGGCGAGGCGTGCCTGTGCAGCCGCCCCTGGCGCCGGCTGCCGGTGCGAGGCTTGCACGACTCGGCCCGCCGGTGCATGCTGTCCCGCCGGGGCAGGCACCTGTAGACTCTGGGCAGTGCCTTCTCCAGGGCCGGGCTGTGCGGGGACGGGGGCACGGCAGAAAAGAAAGCTCCCATCTCTGCGCTCGCCTCGCACCGCTGTGCGGAGAGCACGGGCAGTGTGGAGCGGATGCTTGAATAGCACGGAATAAATGAATGAATGGATGGTAGGGTTTGCACACGGCAGTGGATCACGTTAAATGAAGGAGATTGCAAACTGAAGGCCCGCGTGTCCCTCCCCCACCCCGCCCCCCAGTGTTTGGTTTACTCAGCACTTGGGAACACTGCTTTTCAGAAAGGTAAATTTGAAAGCCTTCAGAGCTTTTCCCTCCTTGTCCCCCAGAGAACCTACTCTTCCTTAAAGCCTTTCTCCCCTCTTTTTTTAAACCTGCTTATCCCCTAAAGGCATTCGAGTATTCACACTCTGGTAGGCATTGGGCTGCTTAACTCAGTTCTGTTCAGTTTGTTCTGGAGCAAATAGAATGATTGAATTCTCCACCGGGCTACGACTAGACTTTGCAAGTGCAAGTGGAACTCATTCTCTGCCTTCCCAGCCCCTTACCCTCCCCAGCCCTACCCGCTGTGAAGAAGGCAAAGCCTCTGATGTAACTTGAACCCATTGAAAGGCAGCTGCCGCCACTGGTAGTTTTATTTTTCTAACCAGGATAAAGCTGATAGTAATGTTGCAACAGCAAGAGGCATAGCCAAGTATTTTACAATTATCAATTGTTGAACAGAGTAGAAATCTCCCTGGGACAGAGCCTCCTCTGTGTTGTGGTAAGAACAGAGAATCTTACAGTTTTAGAGGGAAAGGACATCTTGCTTTTCTAGGGGCAGCCCTCACAGTAGCTGAGAGAACGCGACTTATTTTTTCTTAGCTATTACAGTTCATTTTAGGTAAGATTCCTTGCTCCAATTGTGGATACGTTTCCTGTAGTCTCCTCCTGCTCCCAATGTTTTGGACTCTTCCAAATATTTGTTCCCTGTGTATGTTTTATGAATTTATCATAATGGCAATTATCATCAGTAATGCAATTATTTCTTCATTGTTTTCCTGGGAGAATTTTTGCCCTCAGATGCTCTGAACCTGGGGTGGGGGAACGGGGAGAGAGGCAGATGTTGCTTCTTATGTGTCTTCTTGATTTACTTGAATTGTAAAAATTAGAGAATCTTTCAAACTTTTTTGACTGTAACCTACAATGAAAAATGTATTTTAACAAAATGACAAAGTACCTACATACAGTTATAAAAATAAAAGCATTATGAAATGATGTTTAGCCTAATTATCTGTGACATACACTATTTTCTATTCTATTCTGCTCTAGTCTGTTCTATTTCATTAAACAAGTTAGTTGTGATTCACAAAAGTGCATTCTGCAGTTTGGGAAACACCCCACTGAATTAGGGGGGTGTGCTTTTTACGTAGAAGTCTTTAAAACTCTTTATAACGATTTTGGTTATAAACTTTTATAGATGTCTTTTCAAGGAATACTGTCCATAAGAAAAATACAGTCTTAGAACAAGTTCAAAGTTGATTCTCTCACAGATGAATGTTTCTGTTTCCTAAAGGAAAGGATTCACTAAAGTTTATTTCATCAGTCAGTGCTAACAAGCATCCAACATTTCAAAACAGTGATATGTTCTTGAACCTGGTTTTTTTTTTGGTCTAATTCTTCATTGTTAAAGTACTGTTTTTTCAGACAAGGTACAATCCGGGTTAGGTTAGTCCTATGTTTTAATGATGTTTTCCTTACATGGTCTCTTTTAAAGAAATGATCTCCCATTTGTAGACCTTCTCTTGTGGGCTGCTTTGACTGAGGGTCTTTTGCACTTATTTTGTGTTCATTTTTAGCGCTTTTTTTTTCTCTTTATTTTTTATCATGGAAATCCTCACATACACAAAGACAGAATATAGTGAACCTCCAAGGACCCATCTCTATCAACATTTTGCCAATCTTGTTGCAGAACCTTGGGATGGATCTTAATTCACAGTGGCTCTTCCTTCTTCCTGCCTACCCCACCCGTCTCAGTCTAGCACCTTAGATCAAAAGAGATCGGAAAATTGAGTTATCTGTATAATTTGTATATAACTGTTTTTTTGTTTTGTTGTTGTTCCCAGAACTTTATGCATTCTGTACTTTATTTAGGTTTAGGAAAGTGGTGAATGAAATTTGTGAAGGGGACACTTTCTAGGGAATTGGTAAATTCACACCTTTGGAAAAAGTGTATCTTAGCATCAATCATGTTCTCTAATCTTATGTTCAACTTGTGTGTAAGTTGCATCATCACAGGCTTTGTAGACAGATGGGGAGGAAGGGGACTGGCTGTGGGTGGGGACAGAAGCCTGGGGACCTTACTGGCCTGTGAGTAGACACCCCCTCATCAGGTTTATATGTACAGAGGGAAAGTTGTGCACAGCATATTGAAATCAGCTTCTTTTCTTTTTTTTTAGGTGTTGTTAGAGGTACAGAAAGAATTATTAGACTACAAAGGAGTTGGCATTAGTGTTCTTGGTAAGATTTACTTTTGAATACTGTGAATGTCCAGGTTTCAAAGGGAACTAATTTAAATGCATCAATCTTAGAATTTCTACAGGGTCTTCCTATAGTCCTTTGTAGATAAATTTTTAACCTTTAATAACTTGGGTTGCATGTTTGATAGAAACAATTTTGAAAACAGCATAAATGCCAGTGAGAGGTTCAGACATCTCTACTTACCCTATCATAATTGGTTTTTGCTAATCACAGGATCTGGGATCAGAAGATTTTGTGCATTTGCATAACAGTGCCCCCAAATATTTATAATATTGCTTTACTTTCAATTTACATTTTTATTACACTTAAATATAACCTTATTAAAGTTTAACAGTACACAAACTTTTTATGAAGGGCTTGCACATTGTTAGGGAAGAGGACCTTTGTGTTTTAAAATTTACTTTCTTTTATTTAGTTTTTTTTTTTTTTGTGGTAGTTCCAAAGGCTGCATGGTATTAAGAGACCATAGGGTAAATTGTATTGCTTATTTCCATTAAATTTTATTCCTGTGGGTTTGGGACATACACTTTGATTTCTGTGAAGTGAGATCACAGCATGGAATTTTGTGCTCTTGTCTGAGAGGGCAGCCATTGCACATGGATTCCTGTTTGGGGGAAGGAGATGGTAAGAAGAGTCACAGAGAACATCACAGAGTGTTGCGTTAATAAATAGATTGTTTAGTGAGCAAGCCACTTGAAAAGTCGTCATGCCATGACTATAAGGCTTAAATGTTTGCAATTTGAAAATCAATTTAGATTGTTGTCCCCTAAACTAGTGAGCCTTGGCCTACCATTTGAATGCAGAATAACTGAACTTTCCCTATATTATTTACTTGCAAATTTTATAATTATTTCCATTCATTTGTTTTGAACTGAAACTTTTTTTGTTGTTGTTTATCTCTCCTTCCACAGAAATGAGTCACAGATCATCAGATTTTGCCAAGATTATTAATAACACAGAGAATCTTGTGCGGGAATTGTTGTAAGTTTAAAAAAGACCAAATTATATTACTTTTGTTTGATACACTCTAAACCTGGGTGTCTGTTACATTATTTTCTATCTAAAGCTTTTAAGATTCTCCCCAGTTCACTATTAGTACATAATGCTTTTTATTTGTTGTCCACCCTGTGCTAGTGCTTTTGTTTTTATTTTATGCGATTTTCCCAAAGATTTGAATCATTGTATCTGGGAAAGACTTTTCTGCCCTGTGGCAGTTAAACTGGCTTGGGAGGGATTTAAATGACAAAGAAATAGTCATTTTTGTCAGTATAATTGACTATAAACTAGTTCAGGGGTTCTCAAAGTACGGGTCTCAGATCACCTGTCAGAGTCACCTGGGTGGCGGGGGTGATATTTAAAAATTCAAGTGCTGGGCTCCACCCAGATCTGCTGAGTCAGAATCTCTGGAGAAACTTTATTTTTAACGGGCTCTTTGGGTAATTTTATGTATCCTAAACTCCAGGAACTGCTGCTTAAATGAAGCCTCATGGGTTATCTTCATTGCCTTTCCTGCCCAGAGGACACTTTATTCTTAAATAGATTGCTGTTTAAAGGAGAGGTTTTATATATTCTATAAAGGTACTCAAATACACCTATGCATATAGTAAGCTTGAAAACAAACCACTTTTTTTCTGCTCACAAAAGTAATGCACATTTATGGTAGAAAGTTTAGAAAAAAACTGGAACTCACAAACTGGAATCATCTATAGCCCCACCAGTCAGGGATGATCATTAACATGTCAGTGTCCACTCTTGCATTATTTCATTAACAGAGTTTGAGTTGTACTGATTTTTCCATAACTTTCCTTTTCAAATTGCCTTGATAAAGTGATTCAGGTGGGGCTGGCTTGGTGCTATTTCTGTGAGGAGCGGTAGAGGCCTGTTGCTGTGTGAACGTTCAGAACCGGTAGTCATCTTCTTGGCTTCACACACCCGTCCTTCATGGAGGGGTGTTTGGAACCTCAGCCTGGGGAGAGGCAGCATTTGACCGCATGCCTGTGAGCCTCTTCTGATCGGCGTCCCAGTTCAATTTATGGGCCTATCCTCTCTTCTCCTAACCAAGTTCCTACCTTGTACCCCTGCACCTAGGCCTCTGTCTGGTTTCCTTTTATCCAGTTCTTGGCCTTGTTAACTGCCCTGCCTCTGAGTACCATAAATATGGACCCTTGGGATACCAGTCTTCCCAGCTGGGAAGAACATTGAGGTTAGAGTCCCTAAGGATGCAGGCTTGGCTGGCTGCATCACTGTCCTCCTGAGCATTGAATGTAGACCAGGCATCTTTCAGAACAAGATATTTAAGTACCTACCACTTGTTCCCCAAGACCTTGCCACCTTGTCCTGCTCTTTATTATTTTACCTTTGTGTCTGAGAGCTCTGTTCCCCTGGTCAGGTAATCTGCCTTGTGCATACCTGTTCCTTAAGTCTGACCTTACTCAAAGGGTTGGGTCCAGTTTCAGTGGCCTCATCTCTCCAAAGCTGGCCTTATTCTGCTGCCAGTGGCCACTCTAATCATCGTCTTCATTTTGCATCCTGGAGCCAAAGAATTTTGCTCTTTACCTGGATGTATGTTGGGTATGTGATTACGTGACTAGGGCTAAAGCATCATCAAAAATCCCTCCCCAGTGTCCCTCTGGTCCATAGCATGGTGCTTAACACATAAATACTTCCAGGATTTTTGGTTTCAAGTGACAGGATCCCAACTCACTGGCTTAAAGGGAATGTATTACCTCACCTAACAGAAGGTTCCGGAGGATTTAGGAGCTCAGATGACACCAGGAAGGTCTTTTTCCCCGTCTCCTGGCTCTGCTTTCTTCTGTGTTTGCTTCACTGGATGGCCACCAGGGGTTGCAGGATCAGTTCCTACATGTTTATTCTTTTCCTCAATAGAAAGAGCTCCTCCTACCCAGAAGTTTGGGCAAAGGTCCCCACACCAGATCCCACTGGCCAGATTGGGGCAGGTGCTCACTCTCTCCAGCTGGGGTTGGTCATAGTCAAACCGTGTGGACTGAGAGTGGCAGAGGGGTGATGTCCTAAAGGAACGTCAGGATATTGTCACTAGGTAAAGGAGGAAGAGCTTCTGGTCAAACAGTAACCACAGGCTTCTGCGAGTCCCCAGTGAATAGTTGTCCAGGGAATGAGTAGATAAAGGACTGAATTAGGGAAGCCAAAGTAGCAGTGGAACTTGACCATATTTCTTGTTGTAAATCCACCCAAGGTAAAACCCTTTGTAGAGTATGACTCGCCCCCAATCTTTGACCACGTGAGACTATGTTTACTGTCACCTGTGCTTCTGCCCAGAGACGTTCCAGACAACTACAAGGTGATTTTTCTGCAAGGAGGCGGGTGTGGCCAGTTCAGTGCTGTCCCCTTAAACCTGATTGGCCTGAAAGCAGGAAGGTGTGCCGACTATGTGGTGACAGGAGCTTGGTCAGCCAAGGCCGCAGAAGAAGCCAAGAAGTTTGGTACTGTGAATATCGTCCACCCTAAACTTGGGAGTTACACGAGTAAGTTCTGGAAGCTGAGCTGGACGGTGAAATGCTGGTGCTGGGTTATCTCTGCCCAGGACAGTCTGCAGTTTTTAATGCTTAAGCCCCCTTGTCAGTAGTTAATTTCATACTATTTAGCTTTGGTGGCTGTACTAGTTAAGACTACTAACTAGCTTCTGCAAAAAGAGTTATCCACAGGCCGACTTAGCTGAAAAGCCCAGGGGCTGGTTTGGGTTGATTAGGGGCCCCAACAATGTCTCCAGGTCCTGGTGTCTCCCTGTCTCTCCATGGTGGCTCCACCGTCAGGGGAAGCTGTCCCCTCTTTCTTGGAAGGTGGCTGCAGCTGCTCCCGGCCTTATATTCTCCCAAGTCTCATTGCCTTTGTGGAGCATTCCCAGGAATGGTGTCCTGTCTCCTGTGCCGTATTCTCATCAGTCACTGTGGCCACGCCTGAGTCACATGCTGCCTCTGGGCTGCGGGTTTCATTGGCTCCACTGGAACCACTGGAGCCGAGAATGGGTGAGCGCTGGGCTCCCACGAACAAAGTACTAACCCGTCAGTGGATATAGGATAGATGGATGCTGGGTGACAAGAAAAAAGGCCCCAATATTCCCCATGCCTTTTTTAAAAAATTATTTTATTTTGAGACAAGGTTTCGCTGTTGCCCAGGCTGGAGTGCAGTGGTTATTTGCAGGCGTGATTATAGCGCACTACAGCCTCCAACTCTTGGGTTCAAGTGATTCTCTTGCCTCAGTCTCCTGAGTAGCTGGGACTATAGGTGCGTGCCACCATGCCCAGCTTCCCATGCCATTTTTGAAGATTATTTATACCCAGCAACAGTCGAAGGGTGGGATCAATCAATTCCTTCCAGGTTCTTGGTGGTGATGATAATGGAGGATTGGTAGGGCGCTTTCACTTGGGAAGTGCTTTGGGATTAGTCTTTCGCTGCTGGAGGAGATGTGTCAGTCTCCCGGTCAACTGCCACCTACCTACATAAAAAAAAAAAGAGAAAAGTAAAATTGTGAAATATGAAACTTGTCATCTGTTATAGAAATTCCAGATCCAAGCACCTGGAACCTCAACCCGGATGCCTCCTATGTGTATTATTGTGCAAATGAGACTGTGCACGGTGTGGAGTTTGACTTTATACCTGATGTCAAGGGAGCAGTACTGGTTTGTGACATGTCTTCAAACTTCCTGTCCAAGCCAGTGGATGTTTCCAAGGTAGAGTATAAAAGAGGCTGGATTGGGGGAACCCAGTGACTTGGTTTCTTTAGGGGCATTTTAATATATCCAAGAACAGGAAGAACCACGGGCGTCTTGGGCCAGCAGAGCCTTGAGCCAGGGCAGCTGTCAGTGAGCAGGGTGACAGTTGCTTATTACTGGCTGTTGAAATGCTTTATGTCCTGGTATTCTCAGCCCCATGGTAATGATTGCCTCCCAGGGTCACACTCAAGTCCTTGGGGAGTACCTGCCTTTGAGAGGGGCTCATAGAAACTTTTTTGGTCAACACATTGGGAGTCACATGTTGTCTTCAAGGGCATAATCGAGCTCAAGGGACCTTTGTGTTGGAACCATGTCAACTCTAAAAGCATCAATGGGACACATAGACTTTACAGTTGGCTGCAACAAGGGCATTAATGTCTGTAAAGAATTTACAAACAACAGTTGAAGCATCTGAGTGGTAGTCTGCCCTTTTAATTGTGATAAAAAATACTTAACATGAAATTTACCAATTTAAACCAATTTTTTTGTTTGTTTTTTTTTTTGAGACAGAGTCTCACTCTGTTCTCTAGACTAGAGTGCAGTAGTGTCATCACAGCTCACTGCAACCTCAAACTCCTGGGCTCAAGTGATCCTCCTGCTTCAGCCTCCCAAGTAGCTGGGACTACAGGCTTGTGCTATCATGCCCAGCTAACTTTTCTATTTGTAGAGGCGGGGTCTCTCTATGTTGCTCACGCTGGTCTCAAACTCCTGGCTTTAAGCGATCCTCCTGTCTCAGCCTCTCAAAGTGCTGGGATTACAGGTGTGAGCCTCCATGTCTGGCCTATTTTAAGCCATTTTTAAGTGTACAGGTCAGGGCATTAAGTATATTCACATTGTTATGCAACCATCACCACCATCCATCTCCAGAAATTTTTCATCTTCCCAAACTGAAGCTCTATCCATTAAACAATAATTGCCTGTGCCCGCAGTCCCCCCAGCCCCTGGCAACCACCATTCTACTTCCTGTCCCTATGCATTTGACTACTCTAGGTACCTGTGTAAGTGGAGCTGTACAATATTTGGTTTTTTGTGACTGGCTTATTTCACTTAGCAGAATGATTTCAAGGTTCATCTATGCTGTAGCATGTGTCAGAACTTCCTTCCTTTTGAAGGCTGAGTACTATTCCATTGTGTGGATACGCCACATTTTGTTTATAGTCTACTTTTTATTAACACCAGGCACTGGCGAGTCTAATGTCACTGTAAAATACTTACCGCCCTCTGCTGCCGCTCGATTTTCCTAAAGTTTTCATGGAGAGGCATGGGAGGGAGGGGGTTTTGTATCTTGCTCAACAGATTTCCTGGAGTACCTTTAAACATCTGTTGTTTTCTAAAGTTTCTTCTCTCTCAGGCAGCTTGTCCTCTCCTTTCTCTTTGTCACAGCAGTCCCTTTCTCAGCACTTTCTGATTGTCCCTTTATACAAATAAAAAAAGATAAAAAATTCTGTTTCGTCTCTCGGTTGCCAAAGAGAGTCAGAGGCCCCATTCGGAAGGCTGGCTTGGATGTAGAAGGGAGGTGTGGAGAGTGGACGTGAGTACGTGAGGCCTGGGCAGTGACGGGCTTGGGTGGTCCCTTCCAGGTGAGGACCAGGCCCAGACCGTCTTTAGGCCTTGGAACTCTGCGGACGGATTTGCTGTCCCAGACGGAGAAGCCTTCAGAGCATGGATTGCTCCCTAAACAGGAATAGAGTCACTGCCTCGTAAAAATCGTGCTCTGGGTAGAGGTTGGGAAGTTTGCATACGTGTGTGAAAAATGACCAGACGCTTCTAAAGCAGCACGTCTTTCTCTTTTTAAGTTTGGTGTGATTTTTGCTGGTGCCCAGAAGAACGTAGGCTCTGCTGGGGTCACCGTGGTGATCATCCGTGATGACCTGCTGGGGTTCGCCCTCAAGGAGTGCCCCTCGGTCCTGGAATACAAGGTGCAGGCCGGAAACAGCTCCTTGTACAACACACCTCCGTGTTTCAGGTAACTGGGACGCAGCGTTGCCGTGTCTCGCTATTTCCCATCAAAGCAGAGCGCGCTTCCGTGAGCCACTGACCACACAGCCCCAGAGGTCCTGCCGGGATTCTCTGCCAGCTCACCTCTCTCTCTTGACCCTCCGTCTGCTGTTTGATCAGTTTTTCTTCCTGCCCTTTTGGGGGGATGGTGGTGTTTTTTGTTTGATCTTGGTAGCCCAGGCCCTGGTGGTTCACCATTAACACAGAAGCTCTCTCTGTACATGAGGTGCTGTGGCCTGTGTCTCAAACAACCGGGGCAGCTTTGGAGAATAACCTTCAACGGTCGGGCGCTGTCCTTTCCCTGCTGGCCCTGCACGAAGCTGGCTCCCTGACAGCGTGCCCACTGGCTTGGAAACACCTTTCTGTTTTTTAACGCAGTCTTCAGGGGTCCTGTCAGCCTAGCTTCCTGTCAGCTGAGTGGGGCCTGCATTGCAGCACTCCAGGGAGAGCAAGGTGGCCCTGCCTCAGGGTCTCAGGGAGCAATAGCAGGACCCTCTTCACTGGGTTGCTGCGGGGCTTAAGTGAGTTGATTATAGATAGATGGGTAGATAGAGACAGACATTTTTTTATATTTTCACTTATTTTTTAATTTTTTAATTTTTAATTTATTTTTATTATGATTATTTTTAGAGACAGTGTCTCCCTCTGTCCCCCAGGCTGGAGTGCAGTGGCACAGTCATAGCTCACTGCAACCTCAAACTCCTGGGTTCAAGCAACCCTCCTCCTGCCTCAGGTTCCCAAGTGCCTGGAACTACAGATGTGCACCACTGTGCCTGGCTAATTTTTCTATTTTTTATCTTTATTTTTTGTAGAGATGGAGTCTCACTATATTGCCCAGGCTGGTTTTGAACTCCTGGCCTTAGGCAATCCTCCTGCCTTAGCCACCCAAAAGTGCTGGGATTATAGGCATGAGCTACCATGCCCAGTCTATTTTTGCACTTAGTACCTGGCACTTGGTGATTTACAAATGTTAGCTGCTATATTATTATTGTTGTTGTATTTGTTAGTTCCCAGGGTCACAGAAGGGGTGGACACAGGGGAAGAACCAGAATTTCTGGATTTATCTTTCCAGGGCGGATATGATGTAAAACAGTGATACTTTATGTGTATAACCCCTTTAACTCTCCCAACCACCCTAGGCGTGGGTACTATTATTATTCTTCTCCCCATTTTGCAAGTGCGGAGGCTGAGGCCGTATGGTAGGAAGGGGCACAGCTGGGATGTGAACCCAGGCAGTCTGACTCTAGGTCCTGGGCATGGGCGCCCTGCACCTCAGTGCTCTCTCCGCACAAGCAGGAGGGTGGGTGTGGATCTGTGTGTGTGAGGGGTTCTGCCTTAGGAGGATGGATCGCAGTTGCAGTCCAGCTCTTCACTCAACAGGATTCTTCTGTGACGGGTGGACGGTCTATTAAAGGAGCGGATAAAAGGAGGGGTCGTGCTAGCGCAGGTGATGGTTCCATCTGGGTCCGGACCTTGTCAGAGCTGCTGCCCGTGGAAGAAGTCCTCCACGTAATTTACCATGGGAAAAAGTATCCGCTGGGTTTCTGTGTGGTCACGGGATACAGAGCAGCTCCTCACTTTGTGTCCCCCACTTTCCTCAGGGACTAGGTGGTCCCGGGTGAGCTCCCCTGGTTTCCAAACCCCACTCTCTTTCACCCGGAGTGAAAGTGTTCCTAAAATGCATGTGGGGTGGGGGCGGGGCTGAATCCTGTCTCCTACTCGCCTGTCCTACCTCTGGGGCTCTAGGCAGCGGGTAAACACCTGTGGTCACGGCCAGCTGACCTGGCCCGCCATGAGAACCGGGCAGGCTCAGTGGTGAGGGTGCAGGTGCAGACCTCAATGGCCGGGCTCCTGGAGAAGGGGCCGAGGATCCAGGCTGGCAGGAGGAGGGAGAGGCGCATCCTTACCTGTGTGAAGGTGGGGCCGGGACTGGGGCCTGCCTCGCAGTGAAGTAAGGCTGCCAGGGAGGCCAAGGCCGTCACCGGCTTCAGCAGAGAGGAGGTGGGAGCAGATAGGGAAAAAGTGCTGTGTTGGGAGAACTGTCTGTCCCACAGCCTGCAGGCCAGCAAGTTGTGGGGCACAGCCCGGGCAGGGCAGGTGACACACCTCTGGGCACCTTCTCCAAGAGTTACCTTGAAGTACATTTTTAAAAATGTAATGAACACCTGCTTGTTAATATTAGGGTGAAAACCCCTTAAAGAGAACAGTGAGAAAGCAGGCCAGTTGGTCTATCGGGAGAGACCTGGAGACAGGAAAGAAAGTCATCCTAGAAGCGTGACTTTGTTATACGGGGACTCCCCCACCAGCGCCTGTGCCGGCCTTGACCTAGCCTTGACTGTTGGCTGAGCTGGTCCACTGGGGGTGTGGACGCGGGCTAGGGAGAGGGCAGGAACTCTCTTTCCAGATCTTTCTTGCCTGAGGAGGAGGCTGAGCCACAAACAAGGGCAGAAAAAGGGCAAAGTTCCTTTCCCAGATGAATCAGAACAACAGTAATTGAGACCAGCTCGGGGCCAGTCAGGATTGATAATAACAAGATTAGAATCCTGTAAATGGAGAAGACAGCAGATACTGGATTAAATGTATTCTGACTCCAAGATACCCCCTGGAAGTTGCTTTGCTTTCTTTTACCCCAAAAGAAGAGGAAAAAAAAAGTTTTGTATAATTCTGTATGATTGAGGAATAACCTTAAATCTGTAACTTTAAACAGAGTTCACTTGGAGTACCTAAACCCACAAGGTTAGGAAATTCTAGCTCACCCAGTGAGAACAGTCTTTAAATGGAGACACAAAGATCTGGGCAAAATACCCTTCCTAGTCCTTGAATGTAAGGCTCGTGGGCACCCAGAGCTTTGCATTGTAGGATAGAGTCCCAAGTTTGAAAGGATGCCATGTTTTTTTGTTTTCGTTTTTGTCAGAGCCTAATGACCATGGGCCTGGGAACTTTGATTTAACTGTGCTGGATAAATGGCCCTCAGATAGTTGCTCCGTATCCCTGAGCAGTGAGCTGGGGTGGAATGAAGGACCCACTGTCCTTCTCTTTAACCCTTCCGGCGAACATACCAACCCCGGTTAGTGGATAAAGAAAGAGATGCTTAAATTTTCCTTCTAACCCCGCAAAACGGTTTTTATGTAGCGTGACTAACTGAACCTACATTTGTTTTAGCTGCAGTATGAGGTAATATAACAAATATAAATACAAAACAAACAAATGTTAACCCAGGCCACCTTTGTTAAGGGTGGGAGGGCACAGAATAAGCCCTGGGGCCTGTCCCATGGTCTTCTCTGGGACCCAGACTACCTGCCCCTGGTTGGGGTTGGGGAAGCCTGGGGTCCTAGAATCGTGTGTGTGTGTGTGTGTGTGTGTGTGTGTGTGTGTGTCTGTAGTAGAATCAGCTTTGGGAGCTCTTCTCTGGGAAAAGTGCTCAATGTGGTGGTTACTGTCACCTATTCCTGAGAAAGTTGTGCCAGAACATCAACTCCAGAAGCTCCTCTGCAGAGCCAGAATCTTTAGAATAGCCAGAGAGTCTTGCGGGGCAGTTTCTGGTGTGCTTTTCTAAGCCCTGCTGCCACACAGGGAATATTTTGTACTGCTTTGACACATTGACTGCCATGTGAGTGGAATTTAACTCACGCTAGTTTTGAGCCCAGGGCCTTGTGAAGCAAAACCCTGTAGTTGGTTCATGAAAGTCTTGTCTGTTGATGTTCTTCTTGTTGCAATTAATATTGACAATTTAATTCTAAAAGCAACAAATTAGAAAAGATAGTTTTGTTTTAATAAAACACGGTGACCCCAAGGAAAAAAAAATTTTTTCTAGTGTGGCAGTCAAGGTGTTAAAAAATTTGTAAAAGTAACACATACTCTTAGTGAAGAATTCCAGGTGAGCAGGGTCACTAGGGTAACCACTGTTAACCGCCTGCTTTGCATCCCAACAGACCCTGACCTGGGCATATTTCAGTATACAGGGCTGTGCGTGTAATATTCCTAGGCGACTAATCCCGGGTGGTCAGTAAGTGGCTGCACTGGAATTAGGAGCCCATATCCTAACCCCGGTGCCACACTGGCTCTCTGCTGCTGGAAGGCTCTGAGCTGGGGCTGCGGGTGGGAAAGGTGAACAGTGTGCACTTCCAGGCTTCCAAGACCACAGAGCCCAAAACACAGGCACACAGAAGTCTAAAATAAAGGGGCGAATGGTAAAAATCTGCACAGGTAATGTGGGCGAGGGCTCTGGAGTTCAGGATGTGAAGCGCTCACTCGGGGTAGGGTGGGATGGCGCCCCATGGTGGGGAGAGGGAAGTGCATTCCAGGTGTCACCGAGTTTGCCACGGGGCTTGGCCTGGACAAGGAGAGACAGATGTGACACCTGGTGAGGAGTCTAATTAAGGCTCTTTTTCTGAGTGGCCCCGGGGGTCTAGAATTGGGTGGAAGCTTGTTCTTGTTCCGTGACATGCTCTTGTCACATATGCCCTGCTTTCATCTCGTCTATTTCTAATGCTGTCTTTAAGTCTATTTTAATGCAACTTAAACAATTTGCTTGAATCTCTTTGTGTTTTTGCAAAGCTGAACTAAAGGGCTTTTTTTTTTTTTAAATCTTCATTTTAGCATCTATGTCATGGGCTTGGTCCTGGAGTGGATTAAGAACAACGGCGGTGCCACAGCCATGGAGAAGCTTAGTTCCATCAAATCTCAGATGATTTACGAGATTATTGATAATTCTCAAGGATTCTACGTGTAAGTTGGTGGATTTTATTTCACATTTAGCTTCTTGTGAGTTTAAAACTGTATGTATACTCCGCACCTTTTAAAAATGGACGCATTCACCTTTCTCTGACATTGAAGTGCTGGTGAGCGTGAGTGGTCCTTGGCCCCCTGAGCAGGGGGCGGATTCCTCCCTACTGCACCCCACCCTGGGACTCCCTGGCTTTGGGACCTGTGTCCCAGTGGGTGGTGGAGTTTATCACACCAAAGACATCGCCCTAGGGAAGATTCTCAGTTCACTCCCTGGGCTAGATCCCTTCTCCTACTCCCTGTTTCCTGTGTGTCTCTTGGGAAAAAAAAACCGTTTGTACTTTCTGGAAGGTCTCAACTGAAGGGCTGCTGTTAGGGACCCACTCCTGGCCCCTCCTCCAGGGAACTTCCCTTGTTAAGAGAGTTTACTGCTTCCCCTCTTACAGGACACCTGCTCCCGTCCCAAGTCTGCAGTCTGTAAATGGAGTGGGCCGTGGCAAGGGTTGACTCCTAATTAAATATTTTCATGACCAGATGATTAATGAACATGTCTTGACCACTGGACCAGCACCTGGGAGGGCTGCAGAAAACATGTGGGTTTTGTATTAGTCCCCTAGGGCTGCTGTTACAAAATATTACAGACTCGGGGGCTTAAAACAATAGAAGTTTATTCTCACAGTTCTGGAGGCCAGAGGTTTGAAATCAAGGTGTCAGCAGGGTTTGGCTCCTTCCAGAAACTCAGGAATCCATTCCTTGTCTCTTCCGGCTTCTGGTGGCTTCATGTGGTCCTCGGCTGTGGCTGCATCACCCTAGTCTCTGCCTCTGTCTTCACGTGGCCTTTGCCTCTCTGTGTGTGTCCTCCCTTCTGTCTCTTTGAAGGACAGGTCTTTGGATGTAGGGCCTGCCCAGGTAATCCAGGATGATCGCATCTCAGAATCCTTAAAAGACCTTTATTTTTTTACAGAGGTCATAGTCACAGATTCTGGGGGTTAGGACGTGGGCATTGCTTTTCAGGGGCCACCATTCAGCCCACTGCCACGGGCCTGTCACCAAAATGCCAGGCGAGAAGCACCCAGTGCAGTGCCTGGGATTCAGGGAAGCGAAACAGATGTTATCTTCATTTGCTTTTCCCTTTCCCTCAAGGTGGCTACAACTTCATGCTGTGTGTGTGTGTATGTGCATATGTGTGTGTGTGTATTTATACACATGTACGTAAACACTTATACCCACTTACCAAGCTGGGACACCCCTCCGCCTTCCTACTGGTCATTGCTTTTTGGGGTTCGGTCTGTTGCAACAAAAATATCTGCCTGATAATAACCTGGGAATTTGTACCGTCTTTGAGAATTCAGTGGCCACGTGAGACAGACAGAGCGATGCCTCAATCCTGACTTAGAATCGCATTTTTCAGCCAGGACTTGCTGACGTAGCTCCGTAACCACTCAGGGGCGGGGTGTGGGGGTGTACTCTTTGGACAGCACGCCGCTGCCACCTCTGCCCTGAAAACGCTTGCTGCCTGCCCCGTGAGTCCTTGGCATGTGGTGGCCCTGCAGCCACAAGCCCCGGGGGAGTGAGGCTTGGCCGGGTTCCTCGGCCTTCGGGCTGCTGTCTCAGTGCCATGTGGGGGAAGGGGCACAGGCTGCCTTGCTGCCTGTTCTGTGCTTCTGGGCAACAGAGAAGCAAGTGCAGGCGGGGGGCCTGGTCCCGGGGAGGCTTCCACCCTAGACCTGACTCGTGAGTGGCTCCTGGGGCACCCAGAAGAGTAAGTCCTGGCTCCCTGGATTTCTCAGGAGATGTCTAGGCATGAAACCGGAGGACAGAAGGAATGGCGATAGCCCCAGGGAAAAATCCAGGGAATTGTAATAGAAACAAAATAAGAAAGCACAGAAGGAACCCTGGGAGTCTCCTGAGGCCCCCCCACGCCCCACCCCTGGTCCTTTAGCTCCAGGCATCCAGCCCGGTTGGCCTTTCCCTGCAGGCAGCCTGGCGAGCTTCCGCGGCAGCCGGGTTGTCTCCGGGGGAACCCGATCACCCTTTGCATCCAGAACTCCTAGTTGTCTTATGAGTGGCCTTGACCCAGGACCTTAAGCCTCTCTCTGGGAACTTCCATCACCCCCTCGGCCGCCTGCCTAGAAAATGTCATCCGGGGCTGATGACGTCCTGTGGGACCTCATGACCCTTCTCTCTCTTTACAGCTGGAGACTCACTAGCTGTTCCTGAATGCATTTGGGTTTTTAGGAAATACTTCCCTTTTCTTTTGAACTATGGAAATAGTTCAGCAACATGGCCCCAGAGGGGAAGCGGGCAGTTTAAAGAGGAATGCCAAGGGACCTAGAATTACAATTTGCAACTCACCCCTGCGTTTGCCCCTCACTCTGTCTCTGGGCAGATGCACCCCTTCCCGCCTTCCGTGCCCCCAACTCGTAAGGCAGCTCCTTCACTGAGCACAGTCTGGGCAGTTTGCTGGGGACTGCGCCAGCCCTGCCAGTGACCTTGGTGGGGAATTCTGAGACTAGATCAGACAACCACTGAAGCCCCCGAGTTTATTTCATAGCCTGACCACCCACATGGCGCTGGCTGACCCCAAGTTGAGCCCCCATGGACAGATGCCATTTATTAGCATGTGACCTTGGGCAAATGACCTAACTGCTCTAAGCCTCAGTTTCCTCATCTGTACAATGGATGTAATAATGGCACATGCTTCTTATGACTGTCATGAGGATTAGATGGAAATGCATGTGAATAAAAATTTTGTATTACAGGAATTGAGAGCATGGGCTCTTGTGCTGGTTAATTTGTATAAAGTGCTAGAAACAGTGCTTGGCACGTAGGGGGCATTCCTTGTGTGTTAGCTCTTAATATCATTATTTGTGGTTATTGTTATGTGAAGCAATTAGGATGTCCTGATACACATTGCTTAATATATAATAAGTATTAATTTGATTATTATAACGATGTCCAAGTGACAGATTGCATATCTGGATCTGAGGTCACCTTCATCACCCAGCCCTTAGGAAAGAGAAGGAGGCATGTCACGGGTCTAATGCAGACCCTGAAATGAAATGAAGCAGGCAGGGCCCTAGGCCTTTCCACCTATGCGTGCATCTTGTCATCACAGCGCTGTGGCAGGCTCAGGCAGGACTAGGTTGCAGCTGGGAAGTGGCATCAGCCAGGATGTGAACGTGGGGTGTCAGGGGCATCGTGGGAGGCTCATTCCACAGCCTGTGCCATTCAAGTCTAGGAGGGCAGGAGGCCTTCCTAAAGAGGTGGTAAAACTCAGAAGCCATAAAGTAAAAGATGACATATTTAGTCACATGAAAATGTGAAGTTTTTATACAGTTTAAGATATCTTAAACAGAATTAAAACTAAAACACATGACAAACATGAGAATGATTTTGTAGTGTCTAACATATAAAGGTTACTATCCTTAAAAATGGGCAAGAACCCACAAATGCACGGAGAAGGATGACCGAATAAAAACGGGGCAGGGGTGGTTGCCGAGGGTATGAGCAAAAACGCAGAAGAGTTACTCCTGCCTAATAGGCAAACGAAAAGATGCTCGACTTCATTCGCTCTTTAGGAAATGTAAATTAAAACCATAAGGTATTTTTTGCTTTTGATCTGTGGAAATCACAAAGATGGATAACATCTGGTGCTGGCAAGGAAACGCACTTTTGGTAGGAGCATAAATCTGGACAAACTTGGAGCAAAGTTTGCAGCACTTATCAAAATTTAAAACTCAACGTGCTGTTTGACCAAGGATTTTTTTTTTTGAGACAGAGTATCGCTTTGTTGCCCGGGCTAGAGTGCCGTGGCATCAGCTTAGCTCACAGCAACCTTAAACTCCTGGGCTCAAGCAATCCTTCTGCCTCAGCCTCCCGAGTAGCTGGGACTACAGGCATGTGCCACCATGCCCGGCTAATTTTTTCTATATATTTTTAGCTGTCCAGATCATTTCTTTCTATTTTTAGTAGAGACAGGGTCTCGCTCTTGCTCAGGCTGGTCTCGAACTCCTGACCTCCAGTGATCCACCCATCTCAGCCTCCCAGAGTGCTAGGATTACAGGCGTCGTGAGCCACCACGCCCACCCTTGACCAAGGATTTTTATGTCTAGGCTTGTGCCCTCCCACGGTGCTCTGCCTGGGTGCGGTGGTGTGCACAGAACTATGTACCAGCGAGCCTGGTGTATGACGTGATGCTGAGGATCTGGAGACAGCCCACGTGCCCATCAGCAGGGGTCAGACAAAAGAAATTAGGATTGTTGGTAGCATGGAGTTATGTATGTCCTGAGAAGGATGAAACAGGTCTGTGAGCAGACATAGGAAGATGGTCACGTTACGTCATGAGGCCAAAGGGAAAAGAGCAAGTGTAGAAAAAGACCTACCTATTAGTCTTTATAAAAACCACAACACTTATGTATACATACGTATATACACATGTATACACACACATATATGCTTGTATATGTAAAAAGATCCTGAAGAATGCATACCAGACTGTTAATGGTAGCCACCTCTGTGGGAAGGGGATGGTAGATTTGCATATTTTTACTCTAAATTTTCATAATTGTGCATAAATTTAATTTTCTATTAACAAAACCAGGCAGTAAGAGGCCTGCATTTGTATTTGGTGGGCTCTTTCCTCCTGCACTTTTATCTTTCATTCCTTTTGTTTCTGACATGTCCTTTCAGAGGGACAGATTGTGACATGAACGTCTGATTATCACCTGCCTACTTCCTTACATGCCCTTCCGACCCTCGCCACCTTCCTGAGATGGGTGTCTCTGGCTGAAACTGTACCTTCCCTCACGTTCCTCTCCGGATACCTTGGGAGGTCCCGGGGTTTCTCAGGGGGGGCTCTCTGGAACACCATTTCCTGGCAGTGGGAAGAGATTTTGAGTCACTTATGTTCAGGGAAAATTGTGTTCCTGTATGAGCGTCTGGGGTTCATCATTCACACCTGCACGTGAGAGGCTGCAGGAAGTCGGGAGTAAAGAAACCTGCTGAGCCCTGTTAATGTAGCATTTCCTAAATTTTTCTCTGGCTGTGAAACCACTTTTCCAGTGACACCTGTTGGCACCTTCCACGTCCGTGCTCCACCTGGACTTTGGGAAGTGCCGCCCTTGCCCTGGCTCCCATCCGCACTGTCCCCTAAATCGTTGCAGCCCTGGGGTTACCCCACTGGTTCTGCGCCCACTGGGACCCACAGTTAGCCTCCCAGTCAGCCTTGGCCCCTTCCCCTCCCTCAACCCTCAGGCAGAGACCCTGCTGCCTCTGAGGCTTAGTGTTAACTTCAGGGGTCGCAGACAGAGGAGCATGGCCAGATCTGGTCCACAGTGACACTCCATGTGGCTCACCCTGTGTTTACCAACACAGTTTGAGCCAATATTGAGATACTGGAAGATATTTAAAAATCTAGATTACTTACTTCATAATCCATGGGTCTCTGAACATGGGTAAAGCAAACTTTGACAGGGAGGGCCATGTGTTTCCAGAAAAAGGGAGAGCCTCTTTCCCTGTGGAAGTCAGGAATAGTCCTCTGTATTTAAAATGTAACAAAGGGAGCTGGTGTGGAGCCTTCTTGTTCTGCTCATTTATGTGGCTCATTTATGAGGGGACCTGTTCTTTCTCACCTAGAAAGTTCTTTATAAGAGCTTTCTAGCAGGTCTCTCAGCCTCCCAGTTTCTTCACTCTGCAGTCTCTCCCTTGTGTGCCATAGTTGTGTTTCTAAAACACAGACCGCATTTGGTGGTGCAAACCCGACGGCTCCTCTCTCAAGGGTCCAGTTCACAGCAGAGCACGTCCACAGCCCAGGCCTGTCCCTCTGCTCAGGCTTCTTGGCCAGGGAAGCCAACACCCCTGTTAAGTCAGTTGGGAGTCCCTGCGCCTTTGCAGCTGCAGTTCTCTGCCAGATGGCCCTCCTTCTCATCCATCCTAACTACCTGTGTTCCCTCCTCTGAAACCTGCCAACCTTCTCCCACAGAATTACTTACCTGGCTCTCTGCCTCTGCAGCCCTTTGCTGTTACGGCGGTTCTCCCATGGAATCGTGATTCCCTACAGAGCCCTCTCTCACTAGATTAAGAGCAGTTAATTCCCCTTAATTTTTTTTTTCCTCCCAGCCCCCTGACAGAGACATATTGCCGTAGGTACAGTGCAAATATTTGTGGCATGGCGATTTAATCTTCCATTTCTAGCTTTTATGACATTATTGCTTTGTGGTATCTTCTATTTCCATGATAGGATGGGTAAATTTGGGGGGAGTGAATTGTAAACACAGATTCTTAATTCTTCCTCCTTGTAATTTTTTTCTTAAATTAAATGTGCTTTTTGTTGCTCCGCCTCTGTGGTTGGACCCTCACATTGGGAGCATGAGGCAGCAGAATATCAAATGAGGGTAGCCAGAATGTTTAAGTGTCAGCCATGAAACCTACCACCTGGTGGCTAAGGGGGGCCTGGAATTCAGACTCCAAGTTTATTCCAGATGGTAGGTCCCGTTTTTTGCCTTTCTTCTGCCTGAAGGTATGCACTTGACTCCCATTAACTTGAACAGGAATTATGGATGTGCCTTCGAGGGACTTCTTACACTGCTTTTATTTGCTGTTTAACTTTAATGGATCCCATTTGTAAAGTGTAAGAATAGGATGTACTTGAAAAAAGGGAAAGAGAGAGGGTTATCACATGTTGTACTTTTTTAAAATTCTGGAGTATCCTGTCAGCTCTTCTTCGATTTGTCTTCTTTGGTTTCCAGGGGAAAATAGTTTTGGCTGCTTATTTTCCAAATCAGAGGCTGAAATCAAACCTTTCCCAGACAAATATTCACTCATCATTCATTTTTGAGAGTCTATATGTGCCTTATGCAAGATGCTAGGAATAAAAAAAACAAATTTATTGTATTGAACAGGTATTTATATGGCATTTAATATGTTCCACACACTGTTTTAAATTGTGTCAGTTATCTTTACTGTATCATAGAACATCCCAAAACTTAATGACTTAACCACCATTGTCTTTGCTCATAAATCTTTGGGTGTGAGGTTGGGCTGAGCTCAGCTAGGTGGTTCTTCTGCTGGTCTCAGAATACCTCATTCAACTGAAGTCATCTGGTGATTCATTTGGAGCCTGATGGTCTAAAATGGTTTCACATGTCTGGCAGTTGGTGCTGGCATTGGCTAGGACACTTATCTCCAGCACGCTAGCTCAGACTTGCTTAAGTGGCAGCAGTATTTTAAGAGAACAAAAGGAGAATCTGTAAGGGCTCTTGAGGCCTAGACTTGGAAGTTACAGAGTCACTTCTGTTCCAATCTCTTGGCCAAAGCAAGTCATAAGACCAGCCCAGATTTGAAAAGTGGAGAACTAGATTCTACCTCTTTTTTAAAATTTTTAAATGGACCAGAAAAATTCTTTGTAAATACTGACTTATTTAATTCTCACAACACCTTGAAGTAGATCGAGGTAAGTTCCATTATTATTCCCACTGTTTAGATGAGGAAGGTGAGGCACAGCAGAGAGGTTAAGTAACTTGCTCAAGGTCACACAGCTTGGGACAATACAGGGTGTAATAAATCCTTTGAAAGTTACTGCTCATTATTTTTGTCTTATAGCCGCTATTGGGAACAACTTATTATTTCTCTGCAGCTTTGCAGAGAAAGAGTCATTCACATTTGCTGTGTGGCTGCCATGTGTTGAAAGCTTCATGTATGTTGTACCACTGAGCTATCACAACAAGTTTGAGATGAAGGTATTATTACATCCGATATTCATATGAGGAAACTGAGGCTTATGAAATTAAGTACAAGTCATATAAGAGGATGCTAACCCACTGTTCCATATGCAAGAGTCTGGTCTCCCTAGTAAACTATGAATGTTCTAGGGCAAATTTTTTTTGAATCTCCTGCTTGCATATAGAAAATGTTTAAAATAATCTGTTGATTTGTTAATGACAACCTGTACATTTCAGAAAAATAGCTAAAATAACAAACACATTTTTCAGATGTCCAGTGGAGCTCCCAAATAGAAGCAGGATGAATATTCCATTCCGCATTGGCAGTGCCAAAGGAGATGATGCTTTAGAGAAAAGATTTCTTGATAAAGCTCTTGAACTCAGTATGATCTCCTTGAAAGGACATAGGTGAGTACACCTCCAGTCCACAAACTCATCAGAGAATTGGCTTAGTTTTTCAAATGTGGGGTGAAACAAATCTAGGTGCCTGCTTAGCTTGGAGTAGCAGTTATGTAACTTGTTGGGCAAAACCAGCTGTCACAGGTATGCCTCCCTCCAGTTGTTTATGGAACGCTTCACACAATTCCTCAACTGGGAGTGTAGTGGAGCTACATCTTCCACGGGAGTTTTGTCAAAATTACCTTTGAAAACCTCTTAAACCGCTCGTGTGGCACAGAGGTGGCCAGCCCATTTCAGATGAGGCTGGTACTGCTCCATTCTGGTGTTAGAACATCACCGTCACTCCAGCTGAACATCCGATAGAGTAGTTAATCTTGCATGCTCTATGAAAAATAAACGTCCTGACACGTGAGAATGGCAGCATTGAGATGCTCATCTTGCCAGCACGTCATGCATGGCAGGCTCGTGATGGCTCGGTGAACAGAACTGCCGTCTTCATCCGACTTGTCTTTTCTTACCCCATCTTGTTTCTTTTCTTTGTCAAGAGTGAACAGTTTGCCTTCTTCCTCCTTCTTCCCTTTTCCTCCTCCTTCCTTCTTCCTTTTTCTTCTTCTTCTTATATGTAAAATAGAAGCTTTATTTTTCTTCTCAAAACACATCAGACCTGGAATTGGCCATTTCTCTAGGGAGCCGTGATTCCTTTTACTGGGAAATGGTGCAAAGAGACCACAATCTGAAGCATGGCTGCTCGATGTTTCTGGGATGCTGACACCGACAACTAGACTCGTGGTATTTTCACGAATGACAGTTTATTCTGTGTTGTAGCAGCATTTGGCTATTTCTACTATTGAATTATTTTGAAAAGCTGAAATGAAGAAATAGGAACTTTTTATACTGTTAAATAGCTTGACACAGTAAAGATAAGCTGGCAGTTTGGCAAAAAAAAAAAAAAGCAAATAGTTTAAATGAATCTAAGTTTAATGTCAGCATGGTGAACCTTTACTGCATAACGGAGGATTTTCCAATGACTGAAGTGTGGGAAGCTCTTTACCACCTGTTGGGAGTTTTCAGGTGGGAAGTTGGACATGATGGTCTTAAGCATTGCAACTCTTAGGAGCTGTTGACTACAAAAAGCATTGTTTTGGTACTAAATTAGATGCTTTTGTTCTTAATGGTCGGATCTTTGGTCACTCTAGGTCTGTGGGAGGCATCCGGGTTTCTCTGTATAATGCCGTCACAGTTGAAGACGTTCAGAAGCTGGCCGCCTTCATGAAAAATTTTTTGGAGATGCATCAGCTATGAAAACATTCTAATCAGTGTATACTCTGCCCTTGAACGACATGCAAAATTGAAGTCATCTTGGGAATAGCTACCAAAAGTTAACAAATACGGTTATTTTTCTCAAATGAACGTGCTTATTCTAGATTATTTTTTCAGAGAACAACAGCAAAACATCCGCAGCTCTGCAAGCTAGGGGGACCTAATAGCCATCTTAATTCTGGCTTGAACTGGAAGCATTTTTAAAATTTTCCTGTTGCTTTTCTAATGAATTCCAGCTTATTTTGTCTTTGCTATTGCTTTTTCTAGCTAGAGCTCAGTATTCAAATGCACCTGTGGACTTAATAATGCAAATTGCAATTAATTATTTCGGGAACTGTGGGAACATACAGCATGGAGGGTAGGTGGGGCCCTCTAGGTGCTGAATCTAGACAGCGGGGGTGAGGGGCCTCCTGGGTTCGGCAGCTGTTGCTTAAGGTCAACATGGATCATTTGGTGAGCATTTAGGAGTACCAGGTAAAAAGGCAAACTGCAGATCTTTCTCATAAAGAGATAAAAATGACTATATATGAGATTATATAGGTCTTTTTAATACCATATACTTTATATTTCTATGCATTTATATTTCTGATAATACGGTTCTCAGTAATACCTGTAGAGACTTTTAGAATTTGTTAAATCCTTGTGCATTGCATTAGCAACAGATGTGCCCCTCCTTAGTCCTCTTATCCTTTTTAAGCTGTTTCATGGACAAGATCTAGAGATTCTTGATTAATTTTTACTCTCCTTTCCCTAGGTAGAAGAGAAGGTTGGTTGGATGGTTTGTTCTTCTTTTTTTTAAAAAAAATTATTCTGTTAAACTGAAAAATCTGTTAAACTTCCTTATCTTTTGTTCACTCGACTGTTTCCTTTGTAGTGTTTGACCACAGTGATACTTTGAGTTCTAGATCTCTGCTGCAAAGTATT
>CM052443.1:66364747-66402819 GCA_028533085.1 Varecia variegata | reverse complement strand
CAAATGGTTCTCTTTTAAACTTTATGATAAGGCCGGGTGCGGTGGCTCACGCCTATAATCCTAGCACTCTGGGAGGCCGAGGCGGGTGGGTCGTTTGAGCTCAGGAGTTCGAGACCAGCCTGAGCAAGAGTGAGACCCCCGTCTCTACTAAAAATAGAAAGAAATTATATGGACAACTAAAATATATTTAGAAAAAATTAGCCGGGCATGGTGGCGCATGCCTGTAGTCCCAGCTACTCGGGAGGCTGAGGCAGGAGGATTGCTTGAACCCAGGAGTTTGAGGTTGCTGTGAGCTAGGCTGACGCCATGGCACTCTAGCCCGGGCAACAAAGTGAGAGTCTGTCTCAAAAAAAAAAAACTTTATGATGGGAAAACTTGATTCTAAAAATAGCACTTAATTGGGGTAATTTAGTTCAACCAAAGGTGTAAGACTCGAGTCTTGGGCATTTATTTTTTAAAGATGATTCAGCACAATATGGTAGATTTCCATTTGCTTTTGGAATGCACATTATCAGCAAACCACCTTCCATCCCAGCTCAAGGTGTAAAGTTCTATGGACTTTGTCCCATTTACCCCAGAAACACGCCACCAGGACAGTTCTGAGTTATCTTCCTGTTTTGCTTGATTGCATAATGAGGACTCCACTGTTTTCTCATCCCGTCTCTGCACTGGTAAGTTGGGTGCCCTAGTAGGGTCTCAGCCTCCCAGGCTTTGATTGAAATAATTCCCTCACTTATCTCAGGGATGTTTAAGAGTTTGTTTTTTTTTTTTTAATTTTTATTTTTTTAAAATTCAAGCCCATGTCATCAGAAAAAGATGTTCAAGAATTTAAAACAGGCCGGGCGCGGTGGCTCACGCCTGTAATCCTAGCACGCTGGGAGGCTGAGGCGGGTGGAACGTTTGAGTTCAGGAGTTCGAGACCAACCTGAGCAGGAGCGAGACCCCGTCTCTACTAAAAAAAATAGAAAGAAATTATCTGGACAACTAAAAATATATAGAAAAAATGAGCCTGGCATGGTGGCGCATGCCTGTAGTCCCAGCTACTCAGGAGGCTGAGGCAGTAGGATTGCTTGAGCCCAGGAAGAATTTGAGGTTGCTGTGAGCTAGGCTGACGCCACGGCACTCACTCTAGCCCGGGCAACAGAGTGAGACTCTGTCTCAAAAAAAAAAAAAAAAAGAGTTTAGAACAGGGCTCGATGCAGGATGTGAATAGTAACCACAACCCTTAAACTAAGTATAATAGTGCTCAGTCAGCCTCCCCTCCTTCCTCACCCTTCGCATGTGGTTGCACATCCCTGTCGTCTGAGCCAGACCTGTGCTTCTGGAACCTCTGCTTATTTCCATTCCCACTGCCAGGAAATCAGCTCTGCTGTGTCCTGCAGGGATTATTTCAGCAGCCTCATCTCTGCCCCAGCCCTCCTTCCCCCCACAGCTGGTTGGACAACGACTTCGCCTCATGCTCCTTGTTGATGCATAAAAAAGCCCAGTCCTTTGAGCCCTGAAGCCAGAGCTTTCTATTAATAGCATCTGGCCTGGCCTCTTGCTCCTCTCGTGTGTTTATGGTTCTTGGAGTGTGGCATGCATTTGCCCACGCTACATCGTAAGCCTGGAGTTCTGCCCCCCTCGGTACGATCGGCCGTCGTGACGCCTGCCAGCCTTTTCCTGACCTTGTTTGTGTCTCTTGCATTGGGAAGTGTTCTTTTTCTCTGTGTCAGCCCACCACAGCGTCTCCCTTTGGCTCATAGCTGTGCTGGGGCGGCTGCGTGGCTGCGTTCTCCATGAAGCAGCGTGGAAGGAGCCTGGTTCTCCACCTCCTGCACGCGGCACCCTGCCTCGCCCATACGAGGTGCTCGATAATTGTCCGCTGACTGAATGCCAAGTGTTAACGTGGGTCGTGTGGGTCTTCCTGAGTATTGTAAACTGAGCTTGGACTCAAGGGGGAGAGGTATCATCTCTCACGTACATGGATTTTTCTTTCTAATATTTTCAAAAGCTTATTAAACAATATAATTTCACTTTCTACTGATAGCCAGCTACAATGCTATCGCTGAATGGGGAAATTTAGAATCTTGGAAGTTCCCCCGGAACCATCTTCATAAACCTGAAAGCTTTTGGAAAATAGTCAACAGCTGCCTAGAGATAAGGGGTGATCACTGTTGTCTGGCCACATGGGGAGGTTCCGGAGCACAGATTGCTGGAAAGTATTTATCAGAGCGAAAAACTTGACCTTTGTATGCCTCAAGAGAATGAGCTTATGCCAATCTGCTGACAGTGTGGAGACGGGAGGAGGGGAGATAAGGATGCAGGCTTTTGGGGCAGCGGGCTGCGGGGTCTAGAACTGGCTGGTCTGCCCTGAAGATTAAAGGCAAGGTAGAGACACAGGTGGCTTTGGGGCCTCGCATGGCTGTGTGAGGGGCTGCCTCATGTTCCTTTGGGACTTCTAACTTGTACTTCTTCTCCGAACTAAATTTGAAACTTTATTTTTCTCTCCTAAAATTCTTTAGCACAGATAATCATTCTAATGCCATCCAACTGAGAAAAAACAAATTTGTTCCCGTATTCCCTTCTGTTTCCCTCTCCACACCGCTTTGTCTCCAGTAATATAATTCTGTTCTTTGCACAAGAAACAAAACCGTGTTCTGTCCCTAACTCCTCAGTCCCCTGCTAGTCTCTGTTTATTGAAGTACCTAATGCCATCACAATTTAGCCGATGCTGGAAGGCTGGGCATGCTCTTAGGTGAACTGTTAGGTAACAAATAATTAGTCCCTCCTCCTCCCTTCAGAGCTGAAGGAGCCACTGAGACCCATAAAAATGAACAAGACTCATTGATATATTAGATGTTGTCCAATTCTGCCAAAGGCATTACCAGGTCTGGCCTTGTATCACTCCATGATTAATGTTTGTTGTAGCACGTTCTTGGGAAGGAAAATAAAACGAGGAAGAATTTTCTCACATTTGATGGGAATGAGCATAATTAAAAAGACTGAGCTACTGAGTCTGCTAAGAAATCAATCACTTTAATTGGAATGAAGATTCCTAGCCTCTGTCAGTAATTGGGCTCCTGGTAATTTAAAATCCGAATCCATGACAGTTTGTGATAAATTGGCTCCTTTTGGGCTAAAGAAGGTAAGAAGTTCTAATTACCCCTGGATTTATTCCAGAGTGGATGGAAAATCTTGATCAAAGAGATATTGGGGGAGAGAGAGAAAAGCTAGCAACGAGCAAAGGTTTATTGAATTTGTTTTAAGAAGTTAAAGAATAAAATTGTTCATTTGATGTGACAGAAATAAGAGCTTGTGTTATTTGAAGATGTAAATTGCATTTTCTAAGAAAATAGGGACCTGGATATATTTGCAGAAGTTAGGTTATACAGAAAGCGCTACTTACCTATTAGCATGCACAAAAATATTGACAACCTTGGACCCCACTTGGGGAAAAGTCTGGAATTTGTACTTTGAGTGTTTAAACGTGTAAGTAATCGGCAGTAAGTTTAAGGAAGTGTAAAATGCTTTAAGTGAAGAAATAATAGGAATACACACAGGGCTCTGACTAATGAATCCACTGGGCCCATCTCTGTGGGCTTCCTAACCTTTGTTTCTTTGCATATTGCCTAAGAATACTGGAGGAATAGGTTGGATTTTAGGTTGACATACTGGGTTATAAACTTACTTTGAATTGTGTGTATTTTATATATTTGTATCTATTAAAACCTATATTATCTACATATTATATATAAATATAGATGTAATTTCACACTTACAGAAAATGTGCGAGGTGGGTACAAAGAACTCTGGTATATGCTTCACCCAGCTTCACCAATTATTAACATTTAGCTTTATTGGCTTCGGCATTTACTCTTTTCATTATATATACATTTTTTTCTGAACTGTTTAGGGTAAGTTGGAGGTATTGTGCCCCTTTAGTGTTTATTTCCTAGGAGCAAGGACATTCTCTTATATAACCACTGAACAGTTTTCTAAATCAGAAATTTAAAATTGATACATTTAACTAATCTATAGTCCATATTCAAAATTTGCCATTTATCCCAGTAACACCTTTTGCAGCTATATTTTCCCAGCATCCAGTCCTCAATCATGCATTGCACTTAGCTCTCATGTCTCCTGGTCTAAATATGAATTAGTTCTTCAGCCTCTTTATTCTTTATGTTATTGACAGTTTAATGAAAAGTACAGGCCAGTTGTGGTGTAGAATGTCCCTCAATTTGGGTTTGTCCAAATTTGTTTCCTCATGATCATTTTGGGTTATGTGTTTCTGGCAGGGGTAGCATAGGAGCAAGATTGTATTTTTCTCCATACATCCTACCAGGAGGCACCTGATGTCAGTTTGCCTTACTGGTGATATTGCCTCTGGTGTCTTGGTTAAGGGGGTGTCTATGAGGTTTCTCCACTGCCAAGTTATTACTTGTGTCTTTGCAATTAATAAGTAAGTATGGAGAGGTATTTTGAGACTCTATAAATATCCTAGTCTTCATTAAATGAATTGTCTATCAGTTCCATAAAAAGGATACTACAAGTGGAATTATTTGATGGGGAAGGTGAAGTGACTTATTGCTTATTTTCCACCAGTATTTTTACAACACATCCCCCTTCCCCTCAAAAATACAAATCTTTAAAATATATTAATATAAGCAAAGGTGTGCAAAAAAGTACATGGGGAAGTCAAAAACCAGTAGCTGGGGGATATATATTCTAGGAGCCCTGAAAGTAACAAACATATTTTGAGAATAAAAATAGTCTGGGCAAATGGATTTTTTGGTGAATCAAGGAAAGGAAGGAAAGAATTCCCTGATCAAAATATAGGGAATTCAACTTACAGAGTTTTCTTTCCCTGTCTGGTCAAGTTTGTTTATTTCTCAATATTTATAAAGGTACAGTCCTTTGGCAACACATACCTTTAATCGAATAGCCAGATCGTGAACCACACAGCATGATTATACTTTGAAAGAAGCCATATAACAACCTAAAGTAAAAGTTGCCTCTGATGACTGTAGCTCAGCAGAATGGTCCCCAAGAGAATAATAAAATCTTGGCTTCCATCTAGCCAGGTAAGAAGCCGAAGGCTTCTTAAATGCCTGAGAAATGAAACTTGAAGTTGAAAAGTAAGAAGTTACAGGTCATTGGGGGTGGGGGGAGATTATCTTATCCAGCAAGTAAAAGGCAGCTAGAGGCTGAATCATTCCTTTTGCTCCCTTCCCCCAGTTTAAAACCATAGTTTCTTGAGGTTGAAAGTCCACGGTTGAAGCAGAAATCTTCAGGAGTTACTGGGAAATGACAGGTGAGCAGGTTAATAACTTCAGGTAGCAAACATCCTGCTATAAAATACACTGGGGGAAATACTTTTGGAGTTCTGATGCTTTTAAATCTAGGGCAATATCACACATTTTCTAAGGAAATAGATTCAAATTAAGGCTCTGGCTGTCACCTCCTCCATTAAGCCATCCCTAATTCTCCCAGCAACACATTCTTCAGCAGACATAGTCGTTATTTAGTATCTTCTATGAGCACGGCTCTTGTGAATACAGGGGCAAGCAAACCAACCAAGGTTTTGTATTAACTAGGATTTTGGTGGTCATAATAGATAGAAAACTCCATCCAAACTGGTTAAAGCAAAAAAAAAAAAAAAAAAAAGAAGAAGAAGAAAAGAAATTTATTGCTTGCTATATAACCTGCTCTTATAGTAAATAATCCAGTTGCACAAGAACAAGAACTCACTCACTCTTGAGAGACTGCGTGAATCCCTCCTGAGGGTAGACCCTTTATGACACAAATGCTTTGTAAGGGTCCCACCATGGCTCAACACCCTTAAATTGATAATTACACTTCAATTTTGGCAGTGTCGACCATATCCAAACTATAGCACAGGCCAGCCCCAGGTCTGGTTTGCTCCAGAGAGTCCACCTACCTAGGGCTCTGCAACTGTGCCCTCCTTCACTTCACACAGGGCAGCCACAGGTCCTCACATTGCCTCTTTATGCTAGGTGGCACAGGTGACCAAAATTGGCCCCTATCTCAGATTTCCCAGCGAGGGTGTCAAGGCTCGCTCTGATTGGGCCATCTTAGGTCAGGTTCTCATCCCTGAACCAATGAGGAAGGGCTGTGCTAATTGGCAAGAGTAAATCAGGGCCCACCTTGGAGCTGGGCTTGGGGCCAAGCCCACCTAAACCACAGGGAAGCCTGGGTAGTTTGCTAAACAAGTTCTGCCTTCTGTTGCTCTCATGGAGCCTACAGCCTGGCCATCTGTCTGGGAAAGCAGACAATAAACAAATAAACAAATGCAATATATGAAGTTAAGGCACGCAGAGCTGTGAGACTCCTATGTCAGAGGGGCACAGTTCAGAGTGGGAGGTGTCGGGTGACGTTTGAGCTAAGATTTTAATGGTAGAGCAGGAGTTAATTGTTTTAAAAAGGGATTAAGGAGAAACAAAAGCAATCTGGGCATCTTTGAGGGGGCACTTGTCATTTGATTTTTCTCTTAGGAGAGCTGGTGTGTGATACTCAATATTGAAAAACCAGGATTGGTACCCTGCAGAGGCTGTAGTTCCCGTAAGTGGCCACAGGAGGGCACCTGCAGAAAAGCACTGGCTGGCAGCAGGTGGCCACAACTGCGGGAGTATAAATAAACATATAAATGTATGAGTATATAAACCACTGGTACAGCACAGATGTGTACAGTCAGTCATGGATGCTTAATGATGGGGATACATTCTGAGAAACTTGTCCTTAGGCGAACATCACAGAATGTACGAGCACAAACCTAGATGGTATAGCCTACTGCATACCCAGGTCATATGGTGTAGCCTGTTGTTCCTAGGCTACAAAACTTTACAGCATGTTACAGTACTGAATATACTGTGGGCAGTTGTAACACAATGGTATTTGTGTATCCAAACATAGAAAAGATAATGCATTGTGCTACAATGTCACCAAATGCTACAACGTCACTAGGCAATAGGAATTTTTCAGCTCCATTATCATCTTATGGGACCGCCATGGTATATGCCACCAGTCATTGACCAAAACGTCATTATGCAGCATATGACTGTACTTTCTGGATTTCAGCTGTGTGCACCATGTTCTTCTCCACCTCTTCTCACTGTCTATAGACCACCAAGCCTAAAGTATGTGATGGTCAATAAATGTGGACTAAACATATAGGTGAGAATATTGATGGCCATCGAAAAATAACTTATATTCATGCTTGATTGATATTGATAAGATTTTGTCCCAGAGCAAATTAGCAAATGCTTTCCTTGATCTCCCTCCAAGGTTAGGTGTTGATTCTCTACTAGAGGCTTCTAAAAGATGAATCAACATTTGCTTGAGGTTTTCAGGGCGGGGGGATCTCAGCCTGGATGATTCTATTGTGGAATGAACTCATAGTTGTGTCTAATCCTTGTTATCATTATGAAACTATTGGCCCCATTAAAAAATCATGAGGTAAAGCATCAACATCTGGATTCCTGTCTTTCCTTGAAGGGACAGGTAATTTGGACCTGGACTGCAGTGTAGTGACAATTGTCTGAGACCAGTAGAGGCTGCCTCTTTAGACAGAGTGTGCTCTAATTTGTCTTTCCTTTGTTCTGCCTACTTCTCTCCTATTTGTTACCTACCTGACCCTTAGGTACTGGTCTGCAAATAGCAAGATTTACGCTTTCTATAGAAAACCATCCCAAGGTAAAGAGTAAGACATTTTATCATCCCTGGGACCAGCCTTCTGGCCTTTTCCACCATTTTAACCCTGCAAACAAACATTACAGCTATGTGAAGGACGATAGCTTTGTGCAGGTTTAAAGCATTACATAATCATTTCCAGTTACACTCTCTTGTCATTTCCCCTTAGTCTACAGTTTCCTCCATTACATTCCTCTCTCAGCCTGAAAGCCCAGTGCAGAACTAACCCTGTCCGGCTTGGGTGAGTAACTGTCATGACGCTCTTCTTAGTCTCTGAAGCATCTCTCCTGTTTAGCCCTGAAGTTCAGTCCTGTAGGATTTCAAGTAAAAACTCCCATCAACAATCAATCACCAGCCACCCACATCACTTACGCATTTATTTATTCATTTAGCAAACTGGGGAATGATACTGACAAGATCATTATCTTCAAGGGATTTGGAACCTAGTGGGAAACTAAAATGGGAACCTGCAATTGCAATACTTTGGGACAAATGCACCCCCCGATAGGATTGCCAGATAAAATACAGGATGCCCAGTTCAACTTGCATGGTTGAATTGTTAAATCTGGTAACCCCCCAACCAGGGAAGTATCAGGTGCAAGGGAATATATCTGAGCAGGATTGGGGAAGGCTTTCTGTGAGAATTGACATCCAGGTCAGCATGAATAGGGGTGAGTCACAAGAAGGAGGAGGATAGGGGAATAGGAGAGTGTCCCACTCAGGAAGAGAATAGCACTTGTGAAGGCCCAGATGCAAGAGCTGTCCTCGGCATTTTCAGGGGAATGAAGTGGAGGGAGACTGGAGCATGGAGCGTGAAGGAGTGAGCATGTCTGATGAGAGGGGAGGCGGGAAAGGCTATAAAGTCCTGCTGTGGCAACTGGACTAGGCTCTGAGTGCAATGGAGAGCCATTGTGGGATTGTAAGCAGCACTGTGCTGGAAGATAAGCATTTGAGACAGCTCCTGGTTGGAGTGTAGTGGCTGATTAGAGGGGCACCTGGAGACAGGAGAACAGAGACTGCAACTGCCTGTTGCAGTAATAATGGCGCTCGGTGGTGGAGGCTGGGAGGAAGAGAGAGAAAGATATGAGCTACTCAGCCGGTAGATGATGAGATGTGGGAGATGCTGGAGAGAGAAAGGTCAAGTGTGAATTACATAATGAGTGGAGGATGGTTCGCTCACTGCGGTAAGGGACACAGAAGTGGGCATCGTGCACGATTCGCCTGTTTGATTCAGATGCACTCTCTGGCTTTCTACTGCTCTGCTCGGTGTCACAGGGGCTGACCCTGCAAACTCTACCTTCAGAGCTCCTTGCTAACTCTTCTCCAGGTAAGTTCGGCCAGTGGAAAGCATTGGCAGGTGGCTGGAGGGCAGGAGCAAGAGAGGAGCCAGGCTGTTCCTCCCTCTCTGCTCAGGCTGCTCTGGGCAGCTGTGACAGGACAGCTGTGCAGTCCCTGTCCTCACCAGGCAGCTCCCTCCCCCGCCCTGGTGCTTGGCCTGTGGTCACACCACCTCCTCTGCCCCTCCAGCCATGGAGTAGCTGTGGCTTCCAGCTGTTACAACTGTCTGGGCTGTCTCACCCTCCTGTTTGGCCTTTTGGCTTTTCCGTCACCAGATGAAATGTGCTTTGTTGAATGACCTACCATGGGCTGTTCTCTCTGGACATTGACTAATGCGGGTGAGTGGAGTTTGAGGTGCCTGTGTGAGACATTTAAAGGAGATGTTTCATAGGAAGTCACATATAGAGGTCTGAAGCTGCAGGGAGCAGATGTAGATGGAGACAGATGTAGATGGTAATCAAAGCGGGGTGTGGATGAGATCCTCCAGGGAGCTGGCAGAGAGGAAGAAGAGCAGAGGACCTAACACAGAGCCTAAGGAACACCGAAAGGAAGGAGAAGCCCAGGTGGGCTGAGAAGGGACAGTGAGAGGGAGAGAACTACCAGGAGGGCAGTGGCACAGAGACCAAGGAGAGATACTTTCAAGCTAGAGCCATCATCTAAGATGGTCAACTCTGCTTGGAGGTCACATAGGATTGAGAAGGCTTGAGAAGTTTTCCTTTGGATTTGTCAACAAAGAAATCATCAGGGGCTTCATGGAGAGCAGTTCCTCTAGCGTCATGGGGCAGAGGCCAGCCCGCAGCAGGCCGGCAGGGAGAAGGCAGGGGTGACAGCTGGGTGAGGTTGCCCTTGACTTTTTGGGTCGGCACCCTCCTCTCTCTCAGCACATCTGGGTCATATGTTATAGGAAACTTGGGTTCTTTTTCTTTTTTTTTTTTGAGACAGAGTCTCACTCTGGTTGCCCGGGCTAGAGTGAGTGCCGTGGTGTCAGCTTAGCTCACAGCAACCTCAAACTCCTAGGCTCAAGTGATCCTCCTGCCTCAGCCTCCTGAGTAGCTGGGACTACAGGCATGCGCCACCATGCCCGGCTAATTTTTTCTACATATAGTTTTAGTTGTCCAGATAATTTCTTTCTATCTTTAGTAGAGATGGGATCTCGCTCTTGCTTAGGCTGGTCTCGAACTCCTGAGCTCAAATGATCCACCCACCTCGGCCTCCCAGAGTGTTAGGATTACAGGCGTGAGCCACCATACCTGGCCAGGATTCTTTTTCTAAATGTTTTTTTTTTTTTTTTTACCTTGTCAAATAATAATCGTACATATTCATGGGGTACGTATAGTCATCAGATCAGGGTAATTAGCACATCCACCATCTCAAACATTTATCATTTCTTTGTGTGGGAAACGTTCTAGCTATTTGACACTCTATATTATTGTTATTGTTAACTATAGTCATCCTACTGCGGTATAGGACACTAGAACTTATTCCTTGTATCTAGCTGTAATTTTGTATCCTTTAACAAATCTCTCCCTATCTCTCGCTTTCTCCTATGGGAAGGTTAGGTTCTTGAATCAGTACATCAGACCAAAAACACCATTAATGATTTTTTTTTTAAATCCCCTAGGTTTATACCCTATTGGAGACCTATAATACTATTTCTCAAAAAGCCAAAGAAGCCAGTATTTTCCGTAGCATTGGGAGAGATTGCTGTTTCCTCGAGAACCAGTTGAAGGGGTCGCTTACTCTTAGGAATAATATAGCTGGTGTAGAGCAGGCAGAACTTCACCTCTACCCTTGTAGGGTCTTGGCTGGATCTGAGGATTAAATTGACATAAGATAGATTAACAGGAGAAAGGCATTTCAGTTTCATGTGACACGGGAACCCTCACAAAGAAGTGAAGACCCAAAGAAGTGGCAAAACCGAAATCCTTTTATATTAGGTTGGACAAAGAGAGGCAATTGTGGAAAAGTAACTAGATTATGTAGGGAGGCTAAAGGAAGATAAGAATTATTTTAACAAAGTCTGTTTGTTCAGAATGCTCTTGGCTGTGACTGTCCAGCAAAGAGTGTTTCTTTTCTTCTAGTTCATCTTTCACCTGGGCATTTTTATCTCCTGTTTTCAGGAAGAAAAGGGGGAGATTAGAATGTCCTTCTTGCATCTGCTGTTTTTAAAGTGCCTTTGGCTCAAAACAATTCTTATACACTGTGGCATATTTTGGGATGCATGTTCTGCCACCCTGCACTTGGAAAGTGATACAAGTGAGATGCTTCTGCAGCGGGAGACACCGGAAGACAGAGACTTCCTGAGAGAATGAGAGATTACACCTCCTGTCCCCCTCCAGCTCTGGGCTCTGGGCTCTCTGAGTGGAATGGTAGGTAAAATCACTGACATGGCTTACATGATCACTTTTCAAATCACTTTCTTATTGAAAGCAAACTTGAGTTTATATAAAACATATAAATTAAATGTTCATACGATGGGGCTCCACTGTATCCTCATGGTCGCCCTTCCCTTTCTCTTTTCCTACCTCTGCCCTTCTGGGTCTTCAGAGCTCAGCTCCATGTCATCAGCCCATGTGCCCGTCACACCCAGTGAGTCTTCCTCCTCCTCGTCTGGGTGTCGTTGACAAATTGCATTTCCCCCCCCCCCAACTCCTGGTGATCTCACCCCTCCACAGTGGCTGGAAGGCCCAGGGACATGTGTTCACTTTGAGCCAGCACCTGTGGACTCCATGAACAGGTGGAAGTGACAAGACAACCCGAGGGGCCAACGCCGAGATATTTATATCGATGGGCATCGAGGAGAACGGGAGAAATAGCAGCTCTGCCGTGCCCCAGCGGTTCTGCAACACACGTGCTTGAATCCACATGTCCTTATACACCCAGCCTTCCCTTGCGTTGCTCTCTCTTTTGACTCCACTCAGGTTTCTTCCCTCTTTGTCCCTTGGGGAAATCAGTACCAGCCCAGGGAGAGTCCCCAAATACTTCCTACTGCCAAGCCCTGTTTAGGCTTCAGAGCCACCTCCTTGGGTTGCCCTGGCAGTCATTTCCTGCCTTGGGCTACTTTCCTGGCATCTCTCCTTATCAATAAATCCCAGTGATTTGTTTTCTTCCATGTATGTATAACCCATATAATGCATTTGTGATCAAAATCATACAAAGAAACAAACATATACTTTCCATTAGACCCTAGAGGTACTAGTTGGTGTTAAATTGTTTCTTCACTGTTCTTCTTCCTTGGACTCCTTTTTTTTTTTTTTTTTAAATCCAAGCCTGTTTTACTTTAGGTGATCATCTACTAAAATACACAATATTATGTGAGTTTGGATTAGTGATATATTTTACTCTCAATTTCAATTTGCATCATTTAGTCTGCAGTATTCATTGGAGTGGTATTTTCAATATGCTCACTCAGGGATTCACAATAACAAAAATTCTTTTGAAAAATAATATCTTGGCTGGGCATGGTGGCTCATGCCTGTAAACCCAGCACTTCGGGAGGCCGAGGCAGGAGGATCACTTGAGGCCAGGAGTTGGAGACCAGTCTGGCAACATAGCAAGCCTCCATGTCTACAAAATATAAAAAAATTAGGTGGGTGTGGTGGCACACACCTGTAGTCCCAGCTACATGAGAGGCTGAGGTGGGAGGATCACCTGAGTCCAGACATTTGAGGTTGCAGTGAGCTATGTTTTTGCCACTGCACTCTAGCATGGGTGACAGAGCAAGACCCCATCTCTTTAAAAAAATAATAATATACTATGATTGCCAAGCCATTTATACAGCAGAGTCATATATTCTTGATTCTTTCTCAAAACCAAGCTGATTCTGGCTGGAATTGCTATTGCATCTGTGGGGTCAGCTGGGGGCTGGCTGTCAGCACTGCTTGTGGGCTGACTGCTCCCCGTATCTCTCATCCTCCAGCAGGTATCTGGGGCTTGTGCTTGTGGCCGTGGCAGGGCTCCAAGTGGGATTGCAGAAGCTGCAAGGCTTCTTTAGCCAGGGGCTCCCAAATGGTCCACCATATTTCTGCTACATTTTATTGGCCAGAGCAAGTCACAGAGTCAACCCAGATTGACTGGGTGGGGAAACAGATACCACCTCTTGATGGAAGAAGCTGTAAAGTCATCTTGCAAAGGGGGAGGATACAGGAGGAGACTACTTGGAGACATTTTTGCATTTTTGGAAGACAATTGCTACCTTACTCAAGGAGGTCGTCAAAAACGGTCACTTTTCAGACATCCGGGTTTCTATAAATCTCCATCCCTGGTTAGGCAGTACCTAAAAATTCCCGGTCCATTTTGGTGAGGGGGCATTTTGTGATGAGTATTGTCTTTCTATATGAGTAGTTCTATTATTCCATTTCTACTTATCCATTATTTATAAGGGTTCCTGTATGTATGTGCAATTATATTTCTGTGTATATTTTGAGAAATAAATTGCACAGGTCTCTTTTCTTTCTCACCCCCTAGAGATGTTATAGAGGTAGTAAAAATGTCCAAATTTGTGAGAAATTGGAATAATCAAGAGTTACCTGGATGGAATGCTATTACGATAGCAATTCACGCTAGAGTACCTTTCATCTGAGACACTCAGGGTCTGTTAACAGATTAAAAGTACTAAAAGACACCGATCTAGAGAATTTTCATTATCTTGTGCTCTGAAAACTCAGACTTTCATTGGTTTGAATGGGCCTGAAAATACATTTTTATTACTAGGGGCATAGAAGCCTCTAGCAGTGTTCTTAATAAAGCAAGGTGAGTTATAAGCAATCGTCTGATGAAGGTAAATGTACTGTACTCCATTTTAAGAAAAATACAATATAAAAGTCTTACCATGGAAGAAAATCTTTATATGATCTTTTAAGAAAACTTCAAGAAAAATAGAGACATGACACTATATTAAATTTAAAGCCAGTGACTTATAAGCAAAGAAAAGCAAAGACAGTCTGATGAAGGCTGTTGCATTGTGCTGGCATTTTTTATGTCTCACCCATTTCTCTGGCCTTTTTAGATCATAAGCTTTTAGGGGACATAGAACAACCCCATCTTGATGTAGTACTGAGCAAATGCACCAAGAAGTTCTCAATAAATAGGCATTAAATTCTAAGTCCAGAAGGGACCTTGAGACGCCCTCTGTTCACTCCTTACTATTTCTGGTAGGACCGTGTTTTAACCAGCCCAGAAAAACAGATTTTTTTTTCTTTAATCTCCAAATTCAGAGACTCTACAATTATTAACTTTTCACCTTTGCCTTGTGCTCTTTTTTTAATGTCAATTTTTAAACTATGGTAAAAAAGCACAACAAAATTTACCATTTTAACTATTTTTAAGTGTCAAGTAGAATAGTATTGCCTATATGCACATTGTTGTACAACAGATCTCTAGAACATTTTCATCTTGCTAAACTGAAACTCTATACCCGTTGAAAAACTACTGCCCTTTCCCCCTCGACCCGCAGCCCCCGGCAACCACCATTCTACTTGCTGTTTCTATAATAAGAGTTTGACTGCTTTAGATGCCTCATTTGAGGGGAATCATGCAGTGTTTGTCTTTCTATGACTGGCTTAGCATAATGTCCACAAGGTTCATCCATATTTTAGCATGTGACGAATTTCCTTCCCTTTTAAGGCTGTATAATATTCCATTATATGTATAGACCACATTTTATTGATCTGTTTGTCCACTGATGGACATTTGAGTTGCTTCCACCTCTTGCTGGTATGAATATGGGTGTACAAATAGCTCTTCAGAACCCTCCTTTCAATTCTTTTGGATATTACCCAGAAGTGAGATTGGTGGATCATATGGTAATCTGTTATTAATGTTTTGAGGAATTATCATACTGTTTTCCACAGCAGCTGCACCATTTTATATTTCCAGTGTATAAGGGTTCCAATTTTCACCACATCCTCTCCAACACTTGTTGTTTTCTGTTATTTTTGGTAGTGGTTATCCTAATCTGTATGAAGTGATATCTCATTGTAGTTTAGATTTGCATTTCCTGATGATTAGTGATGTTGAGCATTTTCTCATATCCTTGTTGCTCATTGGTGTATCTTCTTTGGAGAAATGTCTATTTAAGTTTTTTGCCCATCTTAAAATCGGGTTATTTGTTTTTCAGTTGTTGAGTTGCAGTTCTTTAAATATTCTGGGTGTTAACCCAGATGTTTTTCATATTATATAGTTTGCAATATTTTCTCCCATTCTGTAGGTTTCCTTTTCACTCTGTTGATTATTTCCTTTGATGGGCAGAAGTTTTGAATTTTGATGGAATCTCATTTATCTATTTTTGCTTTTGTTGCCTGTGCTTTTGGTGTTATATCCAAAAAAATCATGCCAAACCAAATCCAATGTCATGAAGCTTTTCCCCTATTTTTTTTCCTAGAAGTTTTATAGTTTCAGTTGTTATGTTTAGGTCTTTAATTGATTTGGGGTTAATCTTTGTATGTGGTATAGGTAAAGTTACAACTTCATTCTTTTGCATGTGGAATTCAGTTTTCCTAACACTGTTTGTTAAAGAAACTATCCTTTCCCCATTGTGTAGTTTGGCACTTTTGTTGGAGATCATTTGACCATATATATAAGGGTTTATTTCTGGGCTCTTTATTCTGCTCCACAGGTTTGTATGTTTATCTTTATGTCAATACCATACTTGACTATAGCTTCATAACAAGTTTTTAAATCATGAAATGTGAGGCCTCTAGGTCATTTTCTTTCTTAAGATTTTGGTTATTTGAGGTCCTTTGGGATTCCATATAAATTTTAGGATTTTTTTTTCCTATTTCTGCAAAAAAAAATGCCATTGAGGTTTTGATAGGGCTTGTGTTGAATCTATAGATTGCTTTGGGTAGTATAGACAATTTAACAATGTTAAGTCTTCCAATCCATGAACATGGGATGTCTTTCCATTTGTGTCTTCTTTAATTTCTTTCAGCATTGTTTTGTAGTTTCATTGTACAAGTTTTTTGCCTCCTTGGGTAATCCTAAGTATTTTGTTCCATTTGATGTAATTATAAATGGGTTTGTTTTCTTAATTTCCCTTTTCAGATTGTTCATTGTTACTGTATAGAAATGCAACTAATTTTTGTGTGTTGATTTTGAATCCTGCAACTTTACTGAATTTGTCTATTCTAACTTTTTTCTTAAAGAGTCTTCAGACTGTTATGAAGAGTCTTATAAGATCATGTCATCTGAGATCAGAGATAATTTAACCTTTTCCTTTTGGTTTTGATCCTTTTTATTTCTTTTTCTTGCTTAAATGCTCTGGCTCGGACTTTCAGTACTATGTTAGAAAAGCATGCTTACCTTGTTCCCGGTCTCAGAGAAAAAGCTGTCAGTTTTTCACTATGTAACCAAAGTGTAACATTCTGAAATTAAAAAATAAATTTTAAAAAGAGATTTTTTTTTTTTGATATTGTGGCTCCTGGGGCTATCTGTATAGGGCTGTGAACTTTACTTGGAGACCCTGGCCATCTGATCTACAGTGTGGGCTGCTGGGGTGTGTGCTAAAGGGCCTTCCTGACCGGGGCTCTGGTCTGGAATGAAACCTTGGTGTCATGTTCTTTTATAGAAACTCTGGTGCTTCTGAGCCTCAGAATTATTGCAGGTTCTAGGGAGAATTAAATGAGCTCGTGTGACATCAAAGTGACTGAGGCAGAGTAGGTGCCAAATGAATCTTTGCCTCCTTTGAATTAGTTGCAGAAAAGACCACCACCCTAGGGATGGAATTTTTGGACTCCAGCTTGGTGCTTCTCAAACTTTAACATGCATATGAATCTCCCCTGCAGATCTTGTTAACATGCACGTTCTAAGACTGTAGTTCTGGGGCAAGGGATTCTGCATTTCTAACAAGCTCCCAGGTGATGGTGATGCTGCTGGATCAGGGACCATACTTTGAATCATAATCTCTGGCTCCTCCCTTTCTCACTGCCTCCTGGTAGAGCAAGACATCTACTCTGAGGAGGAGAAAATGTGAATACTATAACCTACTTCCCTCATGGGCAGTGGCCTGTGATGCCAAGTCAAGGTGAGCAGAAGAGACCTGGAGGCCTTGACTTCAGCCCCAGTCTGCTGGGATTGGAGGTAGACAGATGGCCTGGGTTTAAAAACTGGTTCTCCCACTCTCTAGCTGTGTGATCTTGAGTACATTATTTGACCTCTGTGTGCCTGTTTCTCCATCAGCAACATGGGGATAATAATAGTCCTTCTCTCAAGAGGTTGTCATGGGGATTTAATGAGGTAGTAGATGCGCGCCCATAGCAGCACCAGTGTATGTTACCTTAGTTCTTATTTTTATTAGGAGACAGATATTGTTAGAAGATAAGGTATAAACAGGACTAAATATACTCTAAAACAAAAGCTCCTACTGCAGGGTCAGTCTCCTTTCCTCCTGCAGCTGGGCAAACAGGAAGGAAATGGGAGGAGTGAAGAGCTCCACACCAGGGACCCCTAGTCTCCAGCAAGGGTCGAAGGATTGCTTCCCCGGCTGGTATGCCAGCCCCTGTCACACCAGGGCTTTCTTTGGATTCCACCCTCTTTTCCTCTGTGGGTGGATTCCCTTTTACTGCAAGAAGAGAGAAGGAACGTGCATTAAAACTAAATCTAGGCTTACTTGGAAACTTCATGACTTTTTAAATTGAAAAAACTCCTGACCGGGAGAAAGGAGTCAATTCAGGATGGGCTTTAATTGGCTATTAGAGCACTTGCTGGGTGGTGGAAATCGCCTGGCCTTTAGCTTCAGGCCATGCTGGGCACCCGCAGCAGGCATTAATAGCCCATTAACGCACAGCCTGTCACTGCTTTATTCCCTAATTAATACTGCCTGCTTTAGGGATAGCAGAACACAGCTATAAAATTGTTTTATCTATTACTTCAGCAATGAGGGAGAAAAAAATGTCATTAGCATTTCATGCCTGTCACCCATGTATGGCTGGACTAGAGAATCAGAAGGATCAGCATGGGTTTTATTTTCTTAATCTTCAACTCAGGGTGGAGAAAAGTCAATCCCAAACCCAACCCCAAGCTTAGGTCAGGAAACTTGAATTTTGTTGGTGTTCTCAGCTCTTGGGTTCCATTTAGCATCGTAGAAGTTTGTGAAGTAGAAAGGAATAATCAAAGGTAGGGCAGATTAGCCTCAGTCTCCCATCAAGCTTTGAGAAGAGAGAGGAGGGGAGGAGGAGTACCATATACAGTTGGATAGGTTGTGCACTGTACAAGGGTGGCCTCCCCTAAGGCAGCTCAATGCACATGATAGATATAGAACATTTGCATAGCATATTATAACAACTTTCTGACAGATGGAAGTAAGTATCTTAAAGTAGTATTTTTTTGTATTTCTCTTATAAGATTGAAAAGTGCTTCTCAACAGGAGTAATTTTGTCCTCTAGGGGATGTTTGGCAATGTCTGGAGACATTTTTGATTGTCACAAGTGGGCACTGTGCTTCTGGCATTTAGTGGGTAGAGGCCAAGGATGCTACTAAACATCTCACAGTGTACTTGGTAACCCCTGAATTATTTGAGCTGGATAATTCCAATGACACTAGTGCTTGGTCTGGAGAATGAAGGCGAGCCTCTCAGTCTGGCATGTTTTCTCTGTTTGTCCTGGAGAAATGACTGCTGGAGAGGGAGTGAGCCATTTCTGACATTATGCCCCTGTAGCCCATAGCATACCATAAGTGCCCACAGGGGCCAGAATGCCCAGGGGAACACAAGGCCACCTGACAGCAGACCCATGTTCCTGGCAGGGCTGGGGATCAGGGTAGCAGCCACCCTGGAGAAACCTTCCTGCCTCTGGGACCTCAGTGTACCAGGATCAGGTGTCTCTTCCTTTCATCCCATGGCCTCCGAGATGCACTAGCTTTCCTTGTCTCTCTCAAGCTTCCCAATTTGTGATTCCTTAACTTTCAAGAGGGGGACACAGTGTCCTCATTTTGTCTTCCATGCTGCCTCCAAGGCCAGTTTTGGAAGGTTTTGTGGAAGATCCACTGGGGACTATAGGTAGTAATTTTGAGACAGAACAGAGAATTCTCAGGCTGGTGACTGGCTTCCAACCCCAGTTTTCCCACTTGCCAGATGCATGGGCTTGGGCAAGTCACTGAACCTCTGTGTGCCTCAGTTGTCTCATCTGTAAAATGGGGATGATAATAATAGTGCCCACTTCCTAGGGTTACAGTGAAGGTTGAGTTAATACAGTGATGTGTTCATAGCAGCTTCTGGCATATAGCACATACCACATAGGTATCAGCCATTCCAATCCTCTTTCCACATTTGGTTTTTGGGTACTGTTATTAGTTAGCTAGGGCTGCCATAACAGAATACCAAAGACTGGGTGGCTTAAACAAGAGAAATTTATCCTCTCACAGTTGTGGAGGCTGGAAGTCCAAGACCAAGATGCTGGCAGGGTTGGTTTCTCCTGAGGCCTCTCTCCTTGGCTTGCAGATGGCCGCCTTCTTGCTGTGTGAAGACATTGTTGTCTCTTTGTGGGTCCAAATTCCCTCTTCATATAAGGACAGCAGTCAAATTGGATTAGAGCCCACCCTAATGGCCTCATTTTAACTTAATCACCTCTTTAAAGACCTTATCTACAAATACAGTCACATTCTGAGGTCCTGGGAGTTAGGTCTTCAACATATGAATTTTGGCAGGGGGCTGGGGAGTTGGAGGAAACACAATTCAGCCCATAACAAACCCCTACTACACTTTCGACTATGCTCCAGTCCCTGGATCACACAATAGGAAAGTGTGGGACAACACAAGCCTGATTTGAAAGATCTTAGAGTCTAGGGCAGGGAAAGACACAAATAAATGAGTAATTCTATATTAACACTTCTACGAGTAAGACACCGTCTGGTGTCTATGGTTCTCAAAGTGTGGTCCTTGTACTAACAACAGCTGCAGCACCTGGAAACTTATTGGAAATGCACATTCTCAGGCCAGATCCCTGACCTCCTGAATCTAAAACTCCGGGACTGGGAAAGGGTCCTATCATGTTCTAAGAAGCAGTCTAGGCCATTCTGGTGCTTGCTGAAGTTTGAGAATCATTGCTGGGGAGGATATGAAAATGGGTCGGACCTAGTCTGCCAGGAAAGGGATGGGCAGATGGGCTTGGGAGTCAGACAATTGTAGACTCCTATCCCAAGCCAGAGAGACTGGAGTTCGAATCCCTGCTGGTTCCTGGTGTCAACCTAAATAACAGAGAGAGGCTTTCTAAAAGAAAATGGTGTCTATTTGGGAACATGGCATTGCAGTGGGAATCTATGTGCCATAGTAAACTATGTGAGTATTCAGAGAGGTAAAGGAAGATAAGGGTTAGGTTGTGGTATTTTCAGAGTCTTGTGATAGTTCTTATTATCAGGCATTTGTGCATAAGAACCCTGCCTTTATGGCCTTCCCTGGCTCTATTAGTCAGTTGTTGTTTTTTTTTTAAACACAAGTGATTCCATTTTAATTCTGACAGCTTTCATACTGGCTTGCTCTATTAGCTTGGACACTTACACTGAACCTCTCTTCCTGTGTGTAATTAGGATAATAGTCCCTGCTTCGAAGGGTTGTGGACAATTTAAAAAAGATAACACACATAAATCACTTAGCACAGAGCCTGGCTCCAGGTATGAACCTGACTGCAGGGCCATCCTAATGGTCTGGGGACGTGGTAGATGGACAGAGGCCAGCAGGCTTTAAAGCATCCAAATTGCTTTAAAGTAGGCAGAGGAAGGAGCTGACACATGTTGACAGATTTGCAAGTGCAGGAGCCTCAGCCAAGTCCCCATCGGAAAGGGTTTCAAGTCTTATGGAAACGTCCAAGTGAGGATGACACTGCCTGATCAGGGAGAAGATGCCAGCAGGTCCTTGAGAAGCTCCCTTTGCCATTTTAAAAATACCTTCCTGTCCCCTCCCAACTACTCTGGAATCTCTAGCCATTTACCTGGTGTATTAGTTTCCTGGGCCTGACATAAAATACTCGAGACTGGGTGGCTTATACAAGAGAAATTTACCTTCTCACAGTTCTGGAGGCTGGAAGTGCAAGGTCAAGGTGCTGGCAGATTTGGTTTCTCCTAAGGCCTCTCTCCTTGGCTTGCAGACAGCTACCTTCATGCTGTGCCTTCGTGTGGCCTTTTCCCTGTGCATCCCTGGGGTGTCTTCCTCTTCTTATAAGGACACCAGTCACATTGGGTTAGAGTCCACCCTAAAGGCCTCATTTTAATTTAAGTAGCTCTTTAAAGGTTCTATCTCCAAATACAGTCTTATTCTGAGATACTGGGGTTAAGGCTGTATCAGATGCAACAGATGCATTTTTGGGATGGACACAATTTAGTCCATAACACCTGGCAAGGACCTGGTGACAACACCAACACAGTCCTAAGTGTTTAACTGTGATACTAAGTGAAATGAAAGCCATAATCTCAGGTATAAAACCTCCTCCCTTCTCCTTCACCCTAAGGTTTAAGGCAAGACCTCAGGCCCAGGTCTGACACCTGCTTTAAAATTCTTGTGTCAGTAAACAGTAGGTGCTTCCCTTCCCTCACCTTCCTTTGCTAGCCATTTGGGGACATGTTGGAGCCACACTATTAGAGTGATCATCTAGCTTAGATTTTTCCAGACAGTCATGGTTTCAAACCTTTTTGTCTGGCTGTCCGCCTAAGAACACTTACAATTTTCATGTAACAGGTTTGCGAATTTGGTTTAGAAATTATGTCCACTGTGCCAACCACGCTTACGATGGCAACTTGGGCCGGGTGTGGTGGCTCACCTCGGTAATCCTAGCACTCTGGAAGGCCAAGGCAGGAGGATTGTTTGAGGCAGGAATTCAAGACCAGCCTGAGCAGAGCAAGACTCTGTCTCTACTAAAAATAGAAAAAATTAGCCAAGTGTAGTGGTGTGCGCCTGTAGTCCCAGCTATTCAGGAGGCTGAGGCAGGAGGACTGCTTGAGCCCAGGAGCTGGAGGTTGCTGTGAGCTATGATGATGTCACTGCACTCCAGCCGAAACAAGACTCTGTCTCAAAAAAAAAAAAAAAAGATGGCAACTTGGAGGGTTAGAGAGTGGCAGGTGACTGGAGGCAAAGCCAGAAGCCAGGAGAAAATCCAGAGCTCTAGAACAAGTCTCCAGATAATAATAGTTTACTGTAGCAGCAAGTGTTAGCCTCTAGTTTCCTGGCAAATCTATTCCTCAAAGAACAGACTAGTAGAAACATTCAATCCAAAATTTCCTAGCTGCAAAACGGAAGTTCTAAGATATGCTCGTATTCAAAGATTATTTCAAGAAGTAATGCTAATATCAATAGAGCCCTTTAAAAGTGAACTAAAGTAACTTGGAAAGTATTACTTTTCTTCTCAACCGCTCTTCATAGCTACTGAGCAGTGGCTCTATTTATACTGTATCCTGGAGTGTCTCTGAATCCTGGAAGTATGAAATGATTCTTTTTATACCTGCAAAATATTCGTGCACGATGTGTGCAAACGATTATGGCCCAGCTCTCAGGCCCCGTCTGGGAGCCCCTGCATGAGAGGATCAAATCGATACACATTACAGCATCCTCAAGGGTCTTTGGCAAAAGCCTACAGATTTCCCTGCTGAAGGCACTTGTTAATTGGACGGCAGACCCTGAGTGGCAGATGCACTGCGCTCGGCAGCTGGGAAAAGCCCCTCCGAAGAGCAACAGATGCAAACACGCCAGTCTCAGTGGTGAAGGCTGATTAGAACGTGGCTTGTATTTTGGACAATAAACTCTATTTATGGTAGTCTCCCCGTCATTAATTATCGCTGCTGTAAGAGAAAACTGAGGCTATTAACTTCTTCAGATAGAACTGGGGGGAAGAGTGAACATTTCTTTTATAAGCAGAAGGGAAGGTTCTGCTCAATAAAGATCAATTAAACATCTCTGTTAAAAGGCTGCTTGGGAGCCGGTGCCAATAGAAATTCCACCGTATCAAGCCCGTGTTCCCTCATTCCCTCCAGCCCTCCCCACCTCTGTATTTTGCTCTGGGAAAATTTTTAAGAGGACACTGGCTATTGTAAGCACTGTCAGGTGACAGTGGCTCTCACATCCATGGCTGAATGATCTTTGATGTTGAGTGACTTTTCATGCATTCAGCAGGGACCCCCCCAGAGGACAGCAGGCAAATCAAACACAGCTCCGGATTCAACAGAGCACCAGCCATCTTCCTGACGGAGGAAAGAAGAGTATAGTAATAGGTACTCCCAACATTGCTTGGTGGTCACAGCTACTAATTCCTAGGATGCAGGAAGAGTTTCAGGGGCCCTGGTGGTTCATTGCATAAAAAGCACTGGTCAAAGTCCTCTACCATCTCCACCAACGTTTTTCACTTGAAACCTCATTCTAGTCCTTTAAAATACTGTGTGCTTCTATTCCTCTGTTTATACTGTGTCCTCTCATGTCAGCTCCAACTTTTGTTGTTCGGAATTAACTGCCCTGTTTTCTGATCTCGGGTATGGTCTTCCTCCACTTCAATTATAATGCTTGCCTAGGAGTTAATTTTTCAAATATGTCTCTCATCCAGGATGTAAACTCCTTATTTATCTTTTCATCCTCTCTCATCCATTCATCCCCAATATCTGGTTGGAGGCTTTGCATGTGACAGGTGTGTTGCAGTAAGCTCACAAGTTGGTCTTGGATAAACCTCATGGCAGCAGGCACCTTGATAATCACATTCCTAAGATTCCTTGACAATCCGCATTCCCAGCTTGCACCCTGGTCGGAGTTATGTGAGAATCCAGGTGGAATGAAAGAATATGGCTTTAAGGGGGGGACACATCCAACTCCATTTAAACCCAGAAATTGTTGGATTGAATCATGCCCAGTAGTAATTCAGACATCAAAGCCCTGGGCCTCTATGTATTAGCTTTCCATTGCTGCATACAAAATTACCACAAACTTAGCAGCTTACCATAACAAAAGTGTATAATCTCACAGTTTCTAGAGGTCAGAAGGCCAGGCATGGTGAGGCTGGATTCTCTGCTCTACTCAGGGGCTCACTGGGCTGGTGCCAAGGTGTTGGCCAGGGCTCTGGTTCTCATCTGGGGCTCAGGGGCCTCTTCCAAACTCACTAGTTGTTGGCAGAACTCATTTCCTTACTGTTGCAGGACTAGAACCCCTCTTCTTGCTGGCTGTCAGATGGGGCACTCTCATGGTCCCTTTCATCCCTAAGCCAGGAACGGAGACTCAACCCTACATCGAATCTTCCTTCCGCTGCGATTCGCTCTGACTTGCCTGTCTCTACCTCTAGCTCAAGTTTAAAGTGCTCAATTGATTAGCTCAAGCCCATCAGGATAACTTCCCTACCCCAAGGTCAACTGATTTGGGTCTTTAATTACATCTGCAAAATCCCTTCAGGGTAGCACTTAAATCAGCGTGATTGGATAACTGGAAGAAGGTGTGTATACTCCAGGTGATGCCAATCTTGGAAGCCATTGTAGAAGTCTGCCTACCACACTTGCCAATGTGACGAGTTGCAAGCTTTGCTTATCTCTCTGTGCTCCACCCACCAATGTCCTTCCACTACGTCATGCAATTGTGTAGACAGAGGAGGTCACAAACCTCGATCTGACATTAAAAGTGCTGTTCCCTGAAGAGGGAGGGAGCCAACTTTGACTTTATTCTTTGACAAGAGTGCTGGTTCATAGTGTTTGGAAGATGCTCATGTAGATCAATTGCCTGATTGAGACACGACCTTAGGGAGATGACAAATAGAAAGCATTAATGTCTCTTTTTTTAAGGGTATTATGAATAGTCTAAGATAGGGGTCAGCAAACTACAGCTAGCCTCCAGATTTTGTAAATAAAGTATTGGACCACAGCCATGCCTGTTTATTTGCAAATCATCTCTGGCTGCTTTTGTGCTAACTACAGGCAGAATGGAGTCATTGGGATGGAGACCTCGTGGCCCACAAAACTGAAAACATTATCTGGCCCTCTAACCTGCTGCCCCCGGGCTAAGCCCATTCCCATAGTTCCCTGATGATAAGAATCACCGGAATTATATGTTAAAAAGATGATTTCTGGGTCCAGCCCAGACCCACTGTCGGAGTCTCCAGGGTAGGGGGTTTGGAAAGCTGTGTCGAAAAAGCTTCCCAGGTGATTCTCATTACCACGCAGATACTGGTCTCAGGTGTGCCTTCCTTCCAGACCGGGGAAGAGCCTTTAGAAGAGGTGTAGCCATCCCGAGCACAGATTTTTGAGTTTCTACCGTCTAGGTCTGTGACTCAGCTCTGCCTCTCAAGACTTCACCATCTCAGGTAAGTTACCTTTAACTCTCAGTTTCTTGAGAAATGGAGACAATGATAACTCATTGTTAACATGCACATATGTGTAAGGTGCCTAATGCCATGGGAGTGCTCAATAGCGGTGACCCTCATTAAGAGGAGCAGCACAGTATACACATCAGATCGCCTCACTATGGAAGCTACTCGTAGACAAGTCGAGCCCAGCAGGGCTTTACAACAATGGTGCACAGGTATCTTCTTCAGAAAGAAAAACTTCCTGTAAAGCAATCTCATTACAGAGTACATTCAGGACAGCATAAAGACCTTTAGAAATTCAAAATGCCCTGCAGATCACTGAATATTGCAAGAGGTCATAATTGATTAGGATATAACTGAGTTTGCAAAGGAATATTTAATTTTATGATTGAGAACCCTGGTACTTAGCAGGAAACCTCTCTCCCCACCCCCCATTTCTAAGGTTAATGCTTTTAAAAATCATTGCCTGATGAGATCATGCAAATTCAGCCATCTGTATAGCTGCTGAAAGAAAGTTTTTTAGATAAATTGCTATGCCTTTGCCACATAAATCCTTATAAGATACAGGACTCCAATAATACTTCAAGTTACCAGGGAGTTTCATATTTTACTAAAAGGGGGGAAAATCAATCTTGAATCTCTTAGTCCAATGACCAAAGAATCACTCCATTGATTTTGTTCAGCTATTCAGGTGGGTGTGCAATTTATCCTGATCTGCTCTTATCTGATTTAAAGTTTACTTTTTCTGGGAAGTATTAATTTGAATGTTCTATGGAGAGTACTGTAATACCGGATCCTCTTTAAAGCCACTTTACACAGCTTATGTAAACATCCTGGGATAAAGTTTCCTTTTAGCGTTTTCTCGAATTAGAATTTGTGTTTGCGGCAAGTTATTCCTCTTCTCAACAGAAGAGGGAGGCAAAGGCCTGGCTAAATAGCGTGCCTGAGCCCCCAAGCCCAGAGGCAAAGGGATCCACACTCCTTTTAGAGGATCAGGTAAACAAGATCAGAATGAGTTCTTCCAGGTAGGATTTAGATTTGCAAAAAAACAAAACTCTTGGAAATTGAGTATGTTTTGCCAATTTAATTTTTTACTTTCAGTTTTTACAAAAGTGCCAATTGAGAACTGAAAAAAGCAAATCTGCCAAGGGCAAGGGACAGGGATATTCATTTTTGTGAAATGCAATGTTGGGATCTTGCTATTACTTGTAAACATGGCTGGATGGAACAGGGTACTTCCGGTTCTGACAGAACTAATATCCTAAGAAAACTTCCAGGCCCCCAGGCCACTCAGTCGAACTGCAGGCTACTGACTACTAGTGCTGTAGTGTTTCTTTCCTCTCACCGCAGGGGAAAAGCTGAGGTGCTGACCCCTGGTAGCTGCATGAATTCCTGCTGGGATTGTCTGACTCTGAGAGATTGTCTTGGATGAATGTGTCCTGAGCAGATGTTCCATCCTAGCTCCCAGAATTCTATGTTCACACCTGCTGCCAACCAGCTGCCAAGGACCTGCTTGTAAGCCTTGGAGAAAAGGCTGCTGCTGACAAATCAGAGGGGCTTCTCCTTGGCAAGGCAGCTGTCATGGCTAGAATCTGTCCATCGTCCGTGGGCATCTGTCTCCTGGAGTTTTGGAGGGGGCAAGGGAAGTTGCAGGGTCTTCTCTGAAGGGAGGTATAAATATTTGGGTTAGTTTCACTTCAGAGATATGAGAGAATGACCATTTTTTTGGTACCTCATGTCATGGAAACAGTAAGGGAGGGAGTCATGGGAGTCAACTGACCTGGGTTGAATTGATGCCACTTGCCCCAAGTGTGACCTTGGAAACAAGTCTCTTCACTTTTCTGGCCTTTCATCTGTAGAATGGGAATTGCAATACTTGTCTTCCTCAGAGACTGTCGTGGGGAGCTAAGGAAATATGTATAGGAAAGTGCTTTTGAAATGACCAAGCACTCTACATAGCGTATGTGGCAGATTGAATTTGAATGAGGTTCAGAACTATGGTCGGGAACTAGAAGAAGGTAGGCAGGGCCAGGAGCAGGGTGAAGCAGGCAGGGAGGCTAGGGTGGCATCCTCACAGGGGGCAAGCCCCTGAGAGTGTGTGCCTCCTTAAGTTTATCTCACCCACCCTACCTACTGCTGGGCTTGAGTGTAAAATACATATCTGTTAAAATAAAGAATGCAATACGTGTTCATCGCAACCAAGTTCACCAGTACCTAATCTAATTTGCAGAGGTAACCCTGGGACAATTTCTAAGGCTTCCTTCCTTGCATTTTTCATGCATTTGCGACTTTTAAACTAGGCCTCTTGCTCTCACCTCATGGGCAGCCACAAACATGCACAAGAAACACAAATCTGATGCCCAAAACCTCACTGGGTGTTCTAGATCATTAAGGGTTTGCTTGCAGGGTCTGTGGAAGGGTCACATGGCACATAACGCAGCAAAACATGCTTAAACCCTACTTCCCCAGCTTTCTCTCCTCTGGGCTGTCTTGTGGCAACTACCCGGCATCTCCATCTGTTCTCTCTTTCTAAAAGCGCCAGGTACCTCTTTTCTTCCACCTCCTGGCTAGCTGCCGCCCTTCACCTACTACTTTCTTTCACCTGTCTTGTGTGAAACAATTTGGCCAATCGAGGATTCTAACACTTGTCTCTTTCTAACTCCCAGATCAGTCCCATAAAGGATCTGAGTGGTAAGAAACCGGTCCTTTTTAGGGATGGGGAAGAAAGAAGTTGCCAGTACTTCAACAGATTTTGTTTTGGGTATGGACGTGTATATTTCCCTCATCAATTTTTTACATGGGACTGCACTGTATACCTAATGTCTTCTTATTAACTTGTTTCACTTAATATCTTAGAGATCTTCTGTAGTGATACTTATAAGCCAACTTCATTGTTTTTAATATCTGCCTATATTCTATAATTAACTATTTCTGTACTAGTAGACGTTTATGTTGTTTCTCCTTTTTCACTCTTGCAAATAATCTGCAATGAAAATCCTTCTACGCTTTTTGTTTCCTTGCACACCTACTGTAATTGGCTGGGTCAAAGAGGATGCACATTTTGACTACAAATTATGGGAGGGGCAATTGGAAGTATAGAATGGGATCTGTGCCTGGTGTTTTTTTTCCCTGATTAACCTCCATTGGCTTCATGTTCTCGTACATTTCATTTATAGCTAAAGGGCTGTAAGTAAAAACTGGAAGAGCTATTTTTCTAAAAAAAAAAATCCTCAGTAATATATTGTAGCACAGATATTACTGTTTGGGGAATAGAAGCTCAAAAGAGGAAGGAGGAGTTTCCCCCTGCTACACCGTGTAAACCATCCTGCTGCTTTGATCCGCTGGGCTCTGGGCACTGGGCTCTGAGGCCTGGCGGTGCGTGATGGAGCGGTGCGGATGCAGCGCCACCCAGTGGCTGACTGAAGAGGACGGGCTTGTTTGCAGACACGCGTGCAACATCTACGGAAACTCCCAGAAATGCCCCAGGGAGCATTTTACGGCAGGCTGAAGCCCCGCATGAACAGCCGGGGAGATTGGAGCCAGTGACATTTGGGTTATTGTTAAAGTGACTCCATGTGTAGCCACAGGCTGGTGCCTGGGGCAACTCAGGTTATTGTTGCTTTTGAATGCATTTGCATTTTATGTCTCACACAGTATCTGCATATATTAGAACAAAACAGTGGCACTATAGGGGAGCAAGTTCTTCCTTGCTCTCTAGGCAGTGCTTATACGACTTCAGGGACCTCTGCCATAACTCTGTGGTCCATAAATTGGGAACCACTGAGATGGGATATTGAAAAGCTGAGTGCAAATGAACTCATTAACTCAGTGTCAGGGGGAGCACGCGCTTTACAGGAATCCTGAGGTGGATTCTCACCATGCTGAAGGGACTCCCAGTCTCTCCTACTCAGGATCCCAGAATGACTCCCCCATGTAACAAACCAGCTTCTCGGGCAGCTTGTTACCCTTTCTTCCATCCCAAGGCCCCACCCTAGCAGGGGCCCTATTTCCTACGGTTCTGGATCAGGACAGGCGCTGTCATTGCTATCGGCAAACACTATGCTTATTTCTGCTTCTAAATCTTGGTTTCTGTTTTTCTACCTCTCTGGAATGCCACCTCCGCCCCTTTAGTAAACCGTAGCCTCCCGTATTTCAATATCCTTTTTTTTTTTTTTTTTTACTTTCCCCATTTTTATTTTTATTTATTTGTTTTTTTGTTTGGTTTTTTGTTTTTATTTCAGCTTATTATGGGGGTACAAAAGTTCTGGTTAGATATACTGCCCATGTCCCTCCCATTCCCCCGAGTCTGAGCTTCAAGTGTATCCATTCCCCAGACAGTGCTCAATATCCTTTTTAAAGCCCTTCTTAAAGCTCCCAGAAGTACTCTTGGCCAACTTGGGCCTGAAGTGAACTTCCCTTCTGCAAGCTCCTCGTCCTTTGACCTTTGCTGTCATACATTTGACATGTTCTCTGTTCTGGGCATGTTACTTGTCTTCGCAGCTAGACTGTAAATTCTCTGATTTCGGTGATGTTCAAGGTCTTCATAGCTCCTTAAAGCAAGATGCTAGACGCAAAATAGTGTAATAGTATTTAACTTGCTGCATAATGAAAAACATTAAAGCCTAATGATTTTTCTGGTAAATTTGGATCTTTATATATTGGATCTGCTTCAGGCAGATTTAAAAAAAATCTTTATTGTGTCTCTCACTCGCTTTTATCCCTTCATTCACATAGATGAAGTGCTGGTTATATGCCAGGCACGTCCCTATTTGGCAGAGAGTGGAGAGAAAAAAACCTTGGTTTTCTAGAACTGTGACAAATGGGCAGCCCGTGCTCTGTGGACAGGACCCGTATGAGTCACCAGCCTGTTTCCCCCGTTGTGTTTGTCCTTTACATTCTTGTCCCCAGAATTTTTCCTCTGTGTTCTCACCTATGCCCTGTAGACCCACACTGAACGATTATACGAGGCTGGAGAAGGATACGGGGCAGAGCCTTTCACTCACCACGGAGATGTGGTCCTGTGAAAAGCTTGCCAACCAATGTGGAAAATTGAGCCAGTTGCTCATAAAAACTGAGCTAGTCTGCCTGGATGAGGGATTGAGAAGCCAGACCACCTTGATCATGTACCTCTACATTCCTTGCCCTTTTGCACTGCTCAGAAAGCATCTGTTGAATGAGTGGTGTTCACACCCCTCTTGGCAATGACTGCTCTTGCTCTGCTCTGGGTTGACTTTTTCTACAAGGGATGTTTTGCAGGCCTGTGGGTTAGGAGAAGTTATTTAATGCACACAGACCAATGGGCAACTGCTAAATGCTAGTTTAGGGGATCTAATATCTTTGAGGATTTATACTGATTACTGAGCTGCCTCAATACCAAGTTCCTTCATAGCTTTATAATAAGATCAGCTAGGTCTCACATTTATCCCAGGAAGACAAGCTTATCCCAATCATCTATATTTTAGCAGGCAGTACCAAACTTCAAGCCTCCAACACATTTTAAATAATTCTTGCCATGCCATGTATTTAAAGTATCATTAAAAAGCCATTTTCTTACTTTTAAAAGTGTGTGCAATACATTCTACGAAACCTATAACAAGTCTATGAAAAATTGATTATTTTTTCCACGGGGATCTGTTCAAATGATTTTCATTCTGCTCACTAAATGAAAAACCTAGCGTGCCTTATGTCCTTTATCTTATTTGTTCTGTCTCCTGTGTGTAATCACCATGTTCCCAAACAGAGAGACGGGTTGCTCTGTTTGGGTCGCCGAGTAATTTCCTGTAATGGGCAAAGGAATTGATGCAGATCTGAACCAGGAAGCCTGGATTTTCCTTTCAAACACCTTATTTTCCTATTCTGCACCTCCTCTCCGTCAACTCCACGTGACCTGGGTCAGAGTTTGATGCGGGTGCTGCGGTGAAGGATAACAATTGTTCTATCCCTTAGTCAGGATTATATTTTAAAGTTAAAGGTGCGTGCCAAGGCACTCATTTACTTTCTCCTTGTAGTTCTCCGGGGCTCCCCGCTGCAAGCTGATGCTGGCTGAGGCTGTCTTCCCCAGCCCACCCCTGCCCTCTTCCTTAGGGTCAGAGCCACGGCTGGAGGCGTCATCAGCGCTGCTCCATGCCCGAGTCTCTTCCCGACTGCACCCCGCCAACTCTTCCTTCTGAGAGTCCCAGATACTTGTGAAACCCTTGGAATAGCCGTTGGGCAGCCTGTAGGAGTATGATGATAGAGCCTCACTGTGACTAAGGTGGAAATAGGAACAGCCTTCTGAGCTGGGGTACTGGCTGAGCACACTACCTTTGTTTCGCAAATAAGGATGAGAGAGGCAACAAACAGAGTCTCAAGAGACAGTTGTGGTTAATTCTGAATACAGGGGAACAGCAGAGGGAAGTAGGATTTGCCAAGCAGAGGGAGCAGGAAATGGGACATCATGACATCTGCGTGCCAGTGCCTGAATCGATAAGGCAAAGAGGAGTCAGATGTGGCTGGAGTGAAGCGCACAGGGTTGGGGTGGGGGACACTTAAACTGGGGCCACATCCTGGAAGAAGATCTCAAGGACCACGGTGGGGAGCTTCAATTGATTGATTGTCTGTGCATGGAGGGGCCATGAGGATTTTGGAGATTGAGATTCCTTTGAGAGTGTGATTTGACCTGAGGCTTTTGGGATCATCCTAAAGAGAGTTTAGAAGTGGTCCTGTGCTGTGGTTTTCGTGTGTACTCCAAGGAATACACTTGGGGGCTGCTCTGGTGGAGGCGGTGGGAGGGTCTGGGACAAGAAGCTGAGAGGCTGGGATCTTGGGTCCCTGATTCCCCTAAATCAGAGAGGTCCACCCCTGTCTTACTTAGTGAGCTGCCAGGTAAAATTTCTTTTTTTTCCTTGTAGTAAAAAACATACATCCTAAAATTACCATCTTAAGCTCTTTTAATCGTACAGTTCAGTGAAGCATGTTCACATTTTTTGAGACAGGTCTCCAGAACTTCTTCATCTTACAAAACAAACTCTACACCTTTTGAATAACAACTCTGCCTCGGACCCACCCCTGCCCCTGGAAACTACCTCTCTACTTTGTTCTTATGAATTTGATTAGCCAAGTAAGATTTATTTTGAACAAAATAATCCTATAGCTGAGAAGGTTTGGAAAGCCACTGATCCATCATCCCGTGCCCCCCGCCATTCCCTGCTCTGACGTGGGGAGACTGAGGTTCTGGGAAGCCACAGTGGCCACACAGTAGAGATGTCATGCGCACAGATACTTAAGCCAGACTGCCAGGTTCAAATTCTGGTTCTGCTGCTAGCTGCGTGAGCCACTGAACAGTTGATTTAACTTGGGGCCTCAGTTTTATCTGTTGTAGGGACATGATAGTAATAGTCTCTGCCTTATAGCTTTGTTGTGAGCTGTGGTCCCCAACCCCATGGCTGTGGACTGGTACTGGTTTGTGGCCTGTTGGGAACCAGGCCGCACAGCAGGAGATTAGCAGTGGGTGAGCAGGAGAAGCTTCATCTGTATTTACAGCTGCTCCCCATTGCTCACATCACTGCATAAGCCCCACCTCCCGTCAGATCAGTGGCATCATTAGATTCTCATAGAAGCGTGAACCCTACTGTAAACTGCGCACTCGAGGGATCTGGGTTGTGTGCTCCTTATGAGAATCTAATGCCTGATGATCTGAGGTGAAGCCAGGGCAGTGATGCTGTCAGGTTTGAGTCTGAAATGTTGGTTCTTAGTGTGTTCATGGCCAAAGAATGACCAGACACACCAAAGTAAGGCAAGCATGAGGTGAAATTTATGGGGCGGGAACAAGATAGGATTACAGGGCAAGAGCAAGATACAGGTTTACAGAGCATGATACATATGCCACAGATGACGACCAGACCCATTGTCACAGCAAAGGGGGAGCAAAAGGAAGGACACAAAAGAGGTTGGTTATGGTCTTGCATCTTGTTTATAGTGCCTGGATTGGGACCTCCCTAGTGGCTCAGATGTCACTGTGGAACCACTTTGACTGGATGGTTGGGAATTACATTACTACACATGTGGATTGTTCTAGGTCAATTTCTAGACTCTATGGTACCTATGCTGCTTGGCCTGTGGGCTAAAGAGTCCTCTGCATTCTTTTGCAGTTATGACTGGCCAATTCATAGGGTATTTCCTCCTTCCCAGGTATGGCAGTCACTCAGGAGATTAGGGAGGGCCAGGACCAAGATGGGGGCCTTATTCCCAGGTGGGGCAATTGCACCAAAGCAACAGCACCCACTTTTGTCCCGAGGAGACCTGGAATCTCTCATTGTCTACCTAACAATGCTAGTGCTGGGGAGTGGCTGCAAATACAGATTATCACTAGCAGAGAGGTTTGGCTGCACAATAAATGTAATGCACTTGAATCATTCCCAAACCATCCCCCACCTCTCCCAACCCCCCAGTTCATGGAAAAGTTGTCTTCCATGAAACCAGGCCCTGGTGCCAAAAGGGTTGGGGACCGCTGGTTGTGAGGATTAAGTGAGGTAATGTTAATTAAGTGCTTGGAATAGGGCCTGACACTTCTGCAAGTGTTTGCTGTGACCACGTGGCTTCCTACCATGACACAGCTCCTTATAGGGAGAGCTGTTCCTACGGCCCACAGCCAGCTCCCTTGCCACTGTGTGTCTGGAGAGTTTCTCCTAACACTGAACAGATGGCTTTGACTCAACCTGCCTTCCTCCTACACATCACTATTTCTCATCTGGGGCCCACCATTGATCTCAAAGGATGCCCCATCAAGACCTTAATCCTTGAGGAGAAAGTGATGCAGGATATATAGCACAAGAAGGATGGACATTCTGTGACATTAATTCAACAAATATTTATGGGATGATTTTAATGAGGAGGCACTGGTTTAGGTGCTGGGGATATAACCGGCTCTATGAACAAATTTCAGTGACCCCTATATGTTTTTTTTTTTTTAATAATCCTCTCCCTTAATTAACTACTTGACCTTTTGAGTTATTTCCCAGAAATGGTGGATTTTCTGCAGCAAGACAAAAGAGCCGAAATTCTGAAAACCCCTGGGCAGACTTCTTGACACCGATATTTGTCCTGCCGGGCAACCTCTCCCTAGTGTAGGTGGTCCCTTGTAAGTTATACCACGACTGCCCCCAGGCACACGGCCCCTCCTTGAAAGGCCCATGATCTCCATCAGTCTAGTCGGAGGGTTTGAGGCAGCTTCTCCCATTCTCCAGACAGACGTCTTTCATGTTAAAAATTCCTTTCTTCCTTGACAATCCTCGTCTCAATAATTGGATCTTTGTGTGACGAGCAACTGGACCTATGCCGAAAACCCCTGGCAGTTTTGACCACAGGGATGCTGAATGAACAAACCAGGCAAAAGTCCCTGCTGTCATGGAGCTTGTGTTCTAGCAGGGCAAACCTTTGCGATACAGACCTTTTAATAAATGGAATGTTTTTCTTGGACTCATATACCCCAGGAAGATGAAAAGTTTGCATAAAAATGCTCAGATTTGGAAATGAAATGCTTTCGACTTATTGCCAGTAGTGCCTTTGAAAAATGGTTTGTAAAAATAGATACTAAAAATGGCGCAGAAATACTGGTGCTCTCAGGTTGAGACAATTTTTCAGATACAAAGTTTCCAAATCGATTTATCTCAAGTTCTTATTCAAGGGGTTGTGTGTATAGTGCAGTTCATCATATTTAGAACTTGGTGAGGACAGCATAAGGCTTATTTTGCTTGTGCTTCCATCAGATGTCAGGAGGAATGTGGGATTCCACCTGCCTCTGCCTCTCCAGGGCTTCATCCTTTCCTCCTCAATACGAGCAGATGACATTCAGATACCAAGGAAGCAGAAGCAGACAGTGGTGTGGGGACTAGTTTGGTTGAGGAAGAAAATAGGAATTGCCATTGGACTAGGACACATTGAAGCTCATCTGTCACATGAAGCTCATCCCTGGGTTGGGAACTACCCAGGAAAAAGAGATCGGCCATACAAGGCACTCACGCTGCTCGGTAGTCCCCTATGCCACGCGCATTGCAGTCATTGCTATAAAGCATCGCACTTCTTTCCTCCGATCCTACAAATGCTTCATTTGTAGGTACTTCCCAATATGACACTTCCAGATGCCCCTGCCGGTCAGTCATGGTTGGTGGGTGACAGGCATCCCATGGACCATTAAGCACCACGGTGGCTGTTAAAGCCACTAAACACTTTAAAGGAAAAGAAAAATCTCAGGACCACCCCACTAACTCCTTATACAAAAGGGAAGGTCCAGACTAGAGGCTGAGTCATGCCACACTCCCTTCCAAATGAGTAGCTGTTACTAACATGATCAGCTGGACCCCAGAGAAAGGCAAAAGTCCTCAGGCATCTACAAGGACTGTCCCCACAGATCATTCAAAAGGAAATTCCTTGCTGGCTTCCCACAAACAAGGACATGCAAATTGTGACTTTGGGTCTGCAGTCCAAGTCTAGCTCCTAAAACTAAAGTCTGTTTGATTCCACACTAATCAATGTTGACCACAAGTTTATCTTCCCAGGTGCAGAACAGAGACAAGATCAAACATTCTTCCACCTACCCAGGGACACCTACATGAGTGATGCTTCCTCCACTCCCTTTTTCTCTGCCAACATTCACCTCATCTCATGCAAAATGTACATTGCCTGGGCCTCACAAGAATGGAACCCTTTACCTCATCGTGCCTTCCTTTTTCTTTTTCTCTTTTTGTAAGCCTTTCCTTAAATACTGATGTTCTCAAATTCCCCTTTGAAAAAACACAGATTTTTTTTTGTGGTTTGTGTTTTCCCTGGGCACAAACTCAAACTTTGGCTTTAATAAACCTCCCTTGATTGAGATCTTTGCCTCAGGCATTTATTGTGGGTTGTCAACACAATCACTGGCAGCCTGTGATTATCCCCACTGCCTTCCCACTAGGAGACCCCTGTTCTGTTCAGGTAGGGGTGGAGATCCCTTGACCCAAGGGAATGGAGGTCCCTCCTGCAGCCCTAGGGGAAGGTCTAGGCCACTTGTCATAACCCCATTTCCTTTTTCCAGCCTTTCTTGCGGCTCTAAGTGGCCGCATGACACTGGCTGATGAATCTGTTGGCAGTTTCCAGGGAAGATTTTCTTTATTAATATTTCCCAGATAAAAAGATAGAGCTTTATGAAGAGACAGCTTTTCTGCCTACCCCTCCCTTCTAGTGTAGGACACTGTCGTGATGATACAATGTCCAGAGCAGTACTGTTTACAATACTGAGTTTAAGAAAAATAAAATTAGGAGCCATTTGGATCCCTGATATTGGTGGGTTGTCACCAAAACTAGGCTGCCTGCTCCTGTATTTCCTGTTATGAGACAATGAGATGTCTTTATCACACCAGTCTGGCCCTCTGCTACTGCAGACTGGATGGATTCTAACTGACAGAGCAGCTCTTTGAGGTCAGATGCCCATATGGCATATGGGTTTCTATAATATATATATATATATATTTTTGAGACAGAGTCTCATTCTGTTGCCCAGGATAGAGTGCCATGGCATCAGCCTAGCTCACAGCAACCTCAAACTCCTGGGCTCAAGCGATCCTCCTACCTCAGCCTCCCAAGTAGCTGGGACTATAGGCATGTGCCACCATGCCCGGTTAATTTTTTTCGATATATATTTTTAGTTGTCCATATAATTTCTTTCTATTTTTAGTAGAGATGGGGTCTCGCTCTTGCTCAGGCTGGTCTCGAGCTCCTGAGCTCAAACAATCTGCCAGCCTCGGCCTCCCAGAGTTTACAGGCATGAGCCACCGTGCCTGGCCTAGGGTTTCTATAATATAATCAGGACTATTGTGTCACCAAGAGGGCACATGGCCTGGATGTCCTGAATCACTATGACTTTGACTTGGGCTCATCAACCTTTAGTGGTGGTGGTGGGGGGGTCGGAACCGTTAGAGAATATCTAACGCTAGGTTTCCCAAAGTAGGCTCTGTTGAATTACAGGCCTATAAGACACTTCTACCCAGAAGGGTTCCATGTCCAGTTAGGTTAAGACCTACCATGTCCCCTCTCAGAAGAACAGGTTCTGTGTCTGCAGTTCTGTCTGTTTTGCCTGTCACTGCCTGTGTTCAGGACCCCTTTCTTGCTGGTGTGATCAGTCTTGCTCCGGGTGTCCCTGCATCCCATTATCCCTCTCCTCTTTGATTCATCCTTCTCATCACTCCATTCACTCATCACTGAGCACATGGTAGGAGCCACACACTGTTCCAGTTGCTGGTGAAATGACAGCAGATAAAACAGAAGACCCCTCCCCGTGGAACTTACATTCTAGTCAAGAGAGCTACATAGTAAAGCTGTATAAAGAAAAATATGTACTATATTACAGAATAAGAGCTTTGGTGAAAAGAAAGGGAGAAGAGGTGAAATTTTTTTTTCTTTTTGAGACAAAGTCTCACTCTGTCGCCCTGGGCTAGAGTGTAGTGGTATCAGCCTAACTCACAGCAACCTCAAACTCCTGGGCTCAAGCGATCCTCCTGCCTCAGTCTCCTGAGTAGCTGGGACTACAGGCATGTGCCATGATGCCTGGCTAATTTTTCTATTTTTAGTAGAGATAGGATCTTGCTCTTGCTCAGGCTGGTCTTGAACCCCTGAGCTCAAGTAATCTTCCCGTCTTGGCCTCTCAGAGTGCTAGAATTGCAGGCTTGAGCCACTGTACTCAGCTAAGGTGCAATTTTGACTAGAGTTGTCAGGTAAGGCCTTGCTGCAAAGGTGATGTTTAGGTAGAGGCCCGAGGAGGGGTGAAGATATTTGGGG
>CM052443.1:66323746-66364247 GCA_028533085.1 Varecia variegata | reverse complement strand
GGTAGGAAGAGACTGTGGGGTGGCGCAGGCAGGGGAGAGAGGAGACCCGTTAGCAGGCTGCCACCATAATCCGGGTGAGGGGTGAGGGCCTGGGCCAGGGTGGTCACAAGGGAAGAAGTGAGAACTGATTGGATTCAGGTGTGTTTTGAAAGTAGAGCCGATGTCATGACAAATTGGATCTAGGTACATGAGGAAGAGGAGAGTGAAGGATGACTCTACGTTTTTGGTTTTTGTTTCTAACTAAGCAGTGAGAAGGATGGAGTTGCCGTTTTCTGAGACGGAGAAGAATGTGGGAAGAGCAGGTCTGAGGGGGTGTGAGGAGCTCAGTCTTGGCCACATTAAGTTTGAGGTGCCTGTTAGACACAGAAGTGCGAATGTTTCATAATCAGTTGTATATAATCCGTTATAATGTATGTCTACAGTTCAGGAACAAGGTACAGGCTAAATACATATGTATTTGGAGGTAGTCAGCAGATATGTCGTACTTAATGCAGTGAGACTGGGTGGGAACACCTAGCAGTGAGTGTAGGTGGAGGACAGAGGAGTGAGGACTGAGTCCTGGGATGCTCCCAAAGCCACAGGTTGAGGGGTGAGTAGGAGCCTGAGAAGGAGCAGCTGGAGGTGAGACGAGTGTGACGCTGGATGCTGAAGAAGGTATTTCCAGGAGGATGGAACAATTTCATGGGTCACATGCTGCTGATCGGCCAAGTAGGATGGGGACAAAGATTGAACATTTGGCAAGGGGACATCACTGATGGGATTGACAGAGCAGTTTTAGTTGGGGGTGAGGGCAGTAGTTGGAGTGCAGCAGGGAGGACAAGTCTTGGAAGGAAGTTTGCTACAAATCTTGGAAGGAATTTTGTTGAAGGGAAATGCAGGGTCCAAGAAGGGAGAATATTTTGTCAAAGCAAAAAATTGTACTGGACAAAGTTAAATAGGCAAGGAAGGTTTTATTCAAGGCTATTGCAATAGGAAAGAGGTGTCAGAGCTAAGTGTGAACTCAGCTCTGCTGAAGCAGGGGGTGGCAGGGTTTTAAGGGCTACGGTGAGCCTGAGATCATAGACCATCTGGGTTCGCTAATTGGCTTTCCCCGAAGGAAAAGGGAGCTTCACATCTCTTTATGACAGGAAGTAATTGCATGACTCGAAGCAAGGTACCCAATGAATTTAGGCTCCCACCCTCCCACAGGAACTGGGAGATAGGGGTGCTGTCTCCATTGAGGACTGAATTTCAAAGACATGGAGACATCCCTGTGTTGTTAAAACCAGCAAGAGGCTTCTAAAAAGATTTATATAGCTTTGTTTACATACACTTCAGAGAGGTAGAGAGAGAATTTCTGGTTACAAGTTTTCCAAAGAAAATGCTCCAGGAAAAGGAAAGTCAGGGGCCTGGGGTCAGGAAGAAGCTTGCGTAAAGTTTAGTCAAATGGAGGGGGTGTTGAGGCCATCTTGATTATTTCTAAAAGAGAGTCATACCATCTTTCCATTTAAAATTTCTGATGTGTACAAGATAACCATGACTCCTTTCCTCCTTCCATTCCCTCAGGCCCACTTTTGGCTGTGCCGTGACAGTTCTGTAAAGCGTGGTGCCGCCTTACCCTTCCTTGGCAGCTCCTTCCTCTCTGATTACCTTCCAGACTCTTCCCCCAGAGGGAAGCAGCTCAATTCTCACCTTCTCCGTGGGACTCTGCTTGACATTCACCTCGGGCAGAATCCATGGCTGCCTCCTCTCAGGGGCCCTAGAATCCACACCTCTTTTATGGCACTGTCTCAGGTTTTAGGGCTCAGTTGATTTTTGAGTTTCTCAAGGGCAAAAGCATGTCTTATTCATCTCAGTGGTTCTACGTGAAGAATAATGCTTGGCTTTCAGTAATTATGTGGGGTAAGGTATCAGGTACACAGTGTTGGTAATTCAAAAGATCCGTGGCTCTTTCCTCTTAAAACACAGATCTCATCAACTAGGGAAAAGCCATAGAGTATTTTATTTATCATATCTTGCATGCTGTGCGCTAGTGTTTATATTGAGTAAAGGTCCTACAGAAGTTTCCACTGCTGAACAAGTATGCGTGGCATAAATGGGAGTAACTGCTTCTGTTTCTGCTTAATGGCAAGAATTTGATTCCGAGTCTGTAAGTCCTGCCAGGAATATATTCAATAATTCTGCCACTATATAATGCACTTGTTGAGATCTCATATGACTATGAGGCCTCACCCGCCATATGGCTTCTGAGTAAAGTAGCTCATAAACTATTCCTATTTTAGATTGTATGGAGATATTTGTGGAGAGGTCAAGTCAGGACCAGTCAGCTTCTATTCCCAGGCTGCATGAGATGAGAAGAGGGTGGAACTCCACAATTACAGATTGACAAGTTGGTTTAATATCAACTCAAGAAAGGACTTCAACTATGGAGCTGCTGGGTTGATTAAGTAATATAGTATCGCAGGCTCTAATGGGTTGTGGTTTGGCAGAAGGTTTCGCGGGGTACGGGGCTTTAGGGTTCAACTTTGGAGCGCATAAAAAGAGCTAATACTTTTACCTGTAATTGTGCTGGGGGGCTTGCTATGATTATAGCTTTAGACCTTTGAATGGGGCTAGGGAGGGGAAAAAAGGCTTCAGAATTAGCAGAAGAAAATGAACACGAAGACAAAAACCAATAAGTGGTCACGGAGCTGCCAAGAGTGAAGGCAGTAACGAGACGGAATTAGTTCTTACTGACAACTTGAAATTGCCTGGAACATTATAAAAATCAATCAGCCTGTTAAGAGCAGACTCCCAGTGACCACTGGATGGTGTGATGTTTGCAATTTGTCTGGACACAAATTTAGAGAAGCCAGCAGAGATTTAGCCTAATACATAGCTTCTGGCTGGCACCAAGCTTTTGAAGAGAAGGCTCAAAATTAGCTTCAACTAGGGTTATTTTTCTCCAGCAATCTGAAAGCCAGTACAACTGAAATTAGTTGATTACTCATTTCTCCAACCTAATACCTACTGTCATTTTGCTGTCCTTACAATGTATTATAAAATATATTGTAGTGTTCTTTTTGTAGTTGGATATTCATTATGTTTCTCTGCTGTTGTCTCCCTAGTGGCTTTTAGGATGACTATTATTGTTGTCACCTTCAAAAATTTAAATTTGGATAAGTAAAGAAAAATATTAACCTACTAAATTCATTCTTTTAACAGATGTGGTGGGTGTAGAACATATAGAAACTCCTTGAGGAGTCTCAATCTCTAGGAAGAGGCAGATGAGTAAACCTGCAATTACAATAGGGTAGAATAGGTGCAGAGAGGAAAGTGTCTGATCATATTGTGACAGCTAAGTCTTGGCAAGGCAGGAATTGTCTGGCTTGTTAACCATATCCCCAGAGGCTGGCACATAGCTGAAGCTTTGTCAAATGGTTAAAAAAAAAAAAAAAGGCTCCCAAGTAGGTGGTTGGGTTGAAGAAAAGAATGTCTAGACATAGGGAAAAGTGAATACAGAGTCCCAAGAGTATGAACAAGACTTCAGGTATTACATGATTGTAACAGACTAGTCGCCCCTCCTCCCATGGACATGGCAGTGTAAAATCGACAGTGGGGAATGTGTAACAGAGAGAATGGCCTGAAAAAATGGCAAAAACATTTTCTGTCTCTTTAATACTCTTCTCACTGCCCCCCCTCCCTTTGGAGAACTAAAACCTGCATCCCTGCCTCAGGCCAGTGGTCGGGAGGGCCAGGAGCACGTCCTTCGTCCTTCGTTCTTCGTGCCACAGGAGATGGCTGGGCAGAACTGTGCAGGTGGAGGCCCGGACTGAGCGGGCAGAGGTCTGGGTGGAGGTCACAAGATTGTCTGCACGGGAGATGGGACGGACCTGAATCATGGATTGTAGTTTAGCAATAGCCCGAAGCTGAAAACCCTTCCTTTAAAAGCTCTGTATTTCTGCTTATGATTAGGAATTGGTACTTTAAGAACAAGAGTCTGCCATTTCCCTTATTTGCTGGCAAATTAATAAATCTCTCTTTCCATTTCCTCAACCACTTGTCCTCATTCTTCTGATGTGGCCTCAGGGACAAGTGCTGAGCTTCTGGTAACAGAATTTGGCATCCCTGGGTGGGCTTCTCAGCTCCCTGGTGGAAAAGTACCCCGCAACTGCTGGAGGGAGCAGGGAGCAGCCCCGGGACAAGCTGTGGGTAGGAGCATTGACTTTTTTGGGTAAGAGAAGGGGATTCTCCCAGCAGCTGCCAGAGCCTGTTTTACTCTGGGGAGCTCTCATCTCTCCTTCTCTGAATTGGACGCAGCTCTGACCAACCTGAGACTTGCTGAGAAGAAGGAAATAGATTAACAGATTTGGGAAGTGTAGTGACAGCCTCGGCCGTTTCAGTGAGGTCTCTAGTATACGCTAAGATCCTGATTCCACCCACGTGGGAGGTTCTCAGACCCTCCGGTTGGTAATTTGTTTGGAGGCGTTGTTTGAGGGTAGAAGTCATAAGGTTGAGTGGAACTAGGGAACCTGGTTTGAATTCAGAGCTCATTTGTGGTTCCCAGGAAATGGGGGCACTAGGCCACCATTTAGGGAGGTTTTTGAACCTTCTAGCCCTGTGGCAGGGCATTTGAGGTGCCATTCGAGGCACTCTTTGAGGTGGCATTTGTCCCTTTTGGATTCCTACTTGATTGACAGGCCCTGGTATTTTAGATTGCTTGTGTTGGGAATTCTCTGTATTGTTTGTGAGTTTTGTCCTAACATGGGGGTCTCCGTTTGTGTTCCATCTGAAAGCCCCTCTTGGCTGAATAGTCAATTTATAGCTATGAACCTATGACTACAGAAAGAATGGTATGTTATTGTGGTACTGCTTAGCCTACATACATTTTGGGGTGTGAGGAGAAGTGGCCATTGAATATAACCTTAAATTATTATACTGCCTTACAACTGGAATCATTTTGTCAAAGGTCAGGTAAATGGGATGAGATCCCCTATATAAGGTCTTTCATGCAATTGCATAATAAAGAGGCTAAAAGCCTTGAGACAAAGTTAGTGGTACAAAGGAAACTTCCACCCAGATTTGGGGAGGAAGAGCCAGATCCTAGATGATAAAATTGAGAATGAATTAGCTAGATTAGACCTCTTGAACCCTTTTAATCCAAACTTCACTGAACTTCCTTCCCCACCGTTGACTCCCCTGTACCCACCATCCCTAGTGGAAGGGTCCATGGTTGGGGAGGATGGGGCTGGGACTGATTCCTCGGTTCTAAACCCCCCAGGTTATGACTCAGGAATGGGAATGGCCTCCCCCTCCAAGACCGGGCAGGGAACTCAATTCGGCCAGAGGACACCCATAGCTAGAGCGGAGCAATTTCCATGTGGCAGTACCCCACAGGAGGCTTGAATGCGCAAGGACAGCCAGAGGGTATTTTTGGACTTACACCCCGTTTTCCACCTCCGATTTATTGACTTGGAAAAAGTCAAACCCAATTTACAGAGAGGACTTGCAGAGAACGATGCATTTGTTTACAACCATCTTTGCAATGCACTGTCCCACTTGGGTGGACATATAGACCATGCTGAATATATTACTTCAGATGAGCATAGACTAGTGATGGACAAGGCCAAGGAGGAGGCACAATGTCTCCAGAATCCTAATCAAACCCCAGGCACCAATGCTGCCATCCCAATGGCAGAACCAAACTGGGATCCTAATACTGATGCAGGCAGTGTGAGAATAAATCATTACTGAAAGTGTGTTCTGGCAGGCCTCTGGAGGGGAGTGCCTAGGCAGAGGAATTTAAACAAGGTCCAAGCATTACAGCAAAAAGCTAAGGAGGATCCCTCTGAATTTCTGGAATCCATCTATTAGGCATATTGGGAATATACAGATGTGGATCCAGAAGCCCTTAAAAACATGCACGTGGTTGACATGACTTTTACAGGGCAGAAAACTCCAGATATAAGAAGAAAGTTGCAGCATGTGGAAGGAACAATTGGCATGAATCCCTCCCAGCTGGTCAATATCACCTTCGAAGTATATACTGCAGGGAAGAACAGAAACTGAAACCTGTGCATGTTCTGTTAGCTGCACCAACCAAGGGTCCTTTGAGACACCCAAAAACAAAGGGTAAGAAAAGCCACCCCAGGAAGAGGCACGATCATCCTGTAAAGAGGAAAGACATTGGCAAGAGCACTGCCCAAAGGTGCAAAGGGCTCCAGGTAACAAAAAACCCCAGGGGAGCAAACGGTCTTTTGAGGCCAAGACTCAAATGATGACCGAGGGGGCCTGGGGCTCCATGCTTCAGTAGGGGCTCCAATCCAAATATTCCCACAGGAGCCCTGGCTAAGATGGACAGTGGGGATTAGATTAGTGGATTTTTAAATTGACCCAGAACTACCTTTTCTGTCCTAAACTCTGAACTGTCTTCCCTTAGCAATGACATGGTGGGAGTGGTTGGGGTGACTGGTCAGACCCAGCAATGACCCATGCTCTAACCTCTTGAGTGCCAACTGGGAGAACAAAGCTGAGACACTGTTTCTTGTGCATGCCAGACTGTCTAATACTTCTAGGCTGGGATTTTATATGCAAGTTTAATGCTCAATTAACATTTTCTCCAGAGATGCAACAGCTCCACCTACAGGTCCCACCTGAGAATGCTCTCCAGTTTCAATGTCTACTTATGAAAAAAGAAACGAGGCAAATTCTGTCCCCCTCCCTGCCCCAGGTCTACCAAAAAGTGAGTACGGCCACATGGGCTGATGGGACCCTGGGACGGGCAGTAACAGCCACACCAGTTATCGTTTTGATAAAAGAAGGGGACCCACACCCTCATAAGAAAAATAGCCCCGTAAAAATGAAGCATTGGAAGGAATCCAACCTATATTGAACAGATTTCTAGAGCATGGACTAAGTCGTCTCTGTTGGTCCCCTTATAATATGCTGCTTTTACCCATCAAGAAGCCCCATACCAATGAGTATAGATTTGTGCAGGATCTACATGATATTAATTATATTGTACAAGACATACACCTTATGGTGCCAAACCCATATACTCTTTTGACAACAATACCTGTTGACTATGAATGGTATTTGGTACTGGATTTAAAAGATGCTTCCTTTTGTATTCCTTTGGAGAAGGAAACCCAACTCCTTTTCTCATTTGAATTGCAGGATCCTGAGCCTAGGATGATATCACAGTACTGCTGGACTGTGTTCCCCAGGGTCTTAAGAACTCTCCTACCATATTTAGTGAAAACTTGGCAAGAGACTTGTGGAACTTGCAATTGGATCAAGGGATTCTGTTTCAATATGTGGATGATTTACTTAGAGCCAGCCCTGATTACGATAATTATCTTGCAAATACAGTGGCTGGGCTAAATCATCTAGCCTCATGTGGCTATAAAGTGACACCCAGGATGGCACAGATTTGCAAACAGGAAGTTACTTATTTGGGATTCCAAATTAGCAAGGAAACCCACAGCCTAATGTCAGGCTGAAAGCAAGTCATCTTAAATCCTAAGGTGCCCAGAAATAAAAGATAACTGCACAGGTCTCTAGGAATGGCAGGGTTCTGTTGCATCTGGATCCCAAACTTTGGACTAATAGCAAAGCCCTTTGTATGAGACCCTTAAAGGGACAGATGTGGAGCCCGTGATCTGGACCACTGACTGTCAAAATGCCTTTGAGATATTAAAGCAGAGTCTTATGACTGCTCCTGCTTTGGTGTTACCTGACTTGCAGGAAGAATTTAAATTATGCATTCATGAAAAATGAGGAATGGGTCTCGGAGTTTTAGTACAGGTGCTGGGAGACAACCCACAGCAGCATACCTGTCAAAGCAGCTGGATAATACTGAGAAAGGATGGGCTCCTTGCCTCTGGGCAGTGGCAGCTACTTGTGACTTGTTGCAGGAGGCCAAAAAATTCACTTTAGGACAAGTGGGGTGTATGCACCCCACTGGGCCCTGACTTTATTAGAATGGGGAGCAGTTATTGACTGACTGCAGGAAGGCTGGGAAAATACCAGGCCATCCTTTTGGATAATCCAAATGTTATATTAAAGACTGTATCATCTACTCTCAGTCCTGCCACCCTATTACCAGCTGAAGAGAATGAGCCTTTACAGCACGACTGTTTAGAGGTTCTGGAGCCTGTCTATTCTGGCAGGATGGATCTGTCAGATCAGCTGATACCAGAGCCAGATTGGGACCTTTTCACCAACAGGAGCAGTTTTATGGACAATGAACGATGAAGGGCTGGGTGTGTGGTGGTCATGAAACAATGGATACTGGAAGCAATGGCACTGCCACCTGGCATTTCAGCCCAGAAAGCTGAGCTGACCAGAGCTCTTCAGTTATCTTATCCAGAGGGAAAAAGGTAAACATTTATATAGACGCTAATATGCTTTTATGATTGTGCATGCTCACGGTGCCATTTGGAAGGAAAGGGGACTTCTAATGGCAGGAAATAGGGATATCAAGTACACTACTGAAATAATGGCCCTGATACAGGCTGTGGCTGAGCTCGAGCATGTGGCCATCATATACTGTCCTGGTCATCAGAGTGGGGACACTTATGTTGCAGAAGGGAATCAGGCCTCTGATAGGGCCACTAAGAAGGCAATTAAAAGTGATCTGTTCCTTGGATGCTTGATACCCCAGTTGGATTTGGATTAATATAAACCTCACTACCCTTAGGAGGATGAAGAAAGAACTGAAGATTGGAGCTTTGACACTTGGGATGATACAGCCAGATGAAGACAGAACTCTCATGGACTCATTCTTCTTTCTGAAGCCTTGGTTCAGCCCCTTATGAGGCACCTACATAAATGTACACACTATGGGTGTGATGTCCTAGTGGATTTGGTGGGACCTCGTTTAAGAGGACCCTGTTTACAACAAACTATACAAAAAATAACTCAGAACTTCCCTCTGTGTGCTCAAAACAATGTAAAAACAGAAAATCGGCCTGCTACACAAGGGACCCAACATGCGGGGACCCACCCTTTCAATGATTGGCAAATTGATTTTAGTTAGATACCCTAAGTGACTGGAAACTTTAAATACTTGCTTGTATTAGCAGATGCCTTTTCAGGGTAGGTAGAGTCTTATCCCACCTGAATGGAGAGAGCATCTAAAGTTACTTGAATCCTCCTGAAGGAACTTATTCCAAGGTATGGGCTCCCTTCCTCTATACAGAGTCATAACAGACCCTCCTTTATCTTGGAGGTAACTCAGAAAGTAAGTAAAGCCCTACATCTAGAATGGAAATTGCATGCATCCTGGAGACCTCAATCTACAGGAAAAATGGAGAAAATGAATGGTACTTTAAAGAGAACTATAGCAAAATTGATGCAGGAAACCCACTTGAAGTGGGATTAGGTGTTGTTGCTTGCCCTCCTCTGGATAAGGGTAGCTCCTAGAAGCAGGCTTTAGTGGCGTCCCTATGAAATAGTTTATGGGAAGACCCTTCCTAGCACCCTGATGTAGGCATGGTAACACAATCATTAGTGAGGAAAACAGAGTAAAGCAATATATTAAACAAATAATCCAATTACTAACCACTATACATGAGTTTGCCTCTTTTAGGTCCTTGTCTTAGCTGGAGGCATCCTCCACCCCTTTAAACCAGGGGACCAGGTGTTGCTTAAAGCCTGGAAAGAACAAGGACCCTATAAACAACTGACAGAGAAGTGTAAGGGACCCTATGAAGTGCTTCTAATAACTCATGCCTCATTGAAATTGTCAGGGGTAAAACCTTGGGTCCATTATATCAGAGTAAAGAGGTGTTCCATGGAAGAAGAGGACCCAAGCCCCTAGTGGAGGGGCCAACTTTTAGGTGATCTAAAATATCTCTTTAAGAAGAAGGAAAAATGAAAGTGTCGATATTTTTGCTAACTTTTCTTTGGTCATTTGTTCTGTCTATAGGATAGAGAGACAACTCCTTAGTGAGGATTTCCCTGGGCCTCTTCTGCTGATCTGTCATGCTTGCTGGGTTTGTAATCCTAGACCTTGTTTGGTACAAGTATTCCTGTATATACTTTCTGAATTTACAGAAGCCAGTCCCTTGGATCACCTGCAGGATGCGACTCAGAGGTCTCATGTTTCTTCTCTAACCCAGCCCTGTATTGGACACAGGGTGTAGGGTGTGTATTGGACACTGTGTGCCCACTTTGCCTTGTCAATCCTCACTGTTGTATTTGTTGCTTATGACTTTCTTTCTTTCTTTTTCTTCTTTCTACGTCTGGTAATCTGTTTAAATCTACAGCCAAAGCTTCATAATGACGTAGATAAGTATACACCTTCCATCTAAAATGTTGCCACAATTCAGCAAGAAGTAGATTGATGACTACATTGCCCCTCCTCCCATAGATATGGAAGGATAAAATTGACAGAGGGAAAATGTAACAGAGAGAATGTCCTGAAAAAATGACAAAAATGTTTTCTATCTCTTTAACCTCCCACCCCAACTTCTTTTGGAGAACTAAAACCTGCATCCCTGCCTCAGGCCAGTGGTCAGGAGGGGCAGGGAAATGTCGTTTGTTCATTTGTTCTTTATGTCACAGGAGATGGCCCAGCAGAACTGTCCAGGAGGCCTGGACCAGGCAGGTGGAGGTCTGGGTGGAGGTCACAATATTGTCTTCACTGGAGATGGGATGGACCTGAATCCTCGATTATAGTTCAGCAACAGCCTGAAGCTGAAACCCCCCTCTTTAAAAGCTCTGTATTTCTGCTTATGATTAGAAATTGGTACTTTAAGACAGGAGTCTGCCATTTTCTTTATTTGCTGGCAAATTAATAAATCTCTTTCCTTTTCCTCAAGAACTTGTCCTTGTTATTCTGATGTGACCGTGGGGACAAGTGCTGAGCTTTCGGTAATGTGATGGCCGGATGCTGTGGAAGGATACAGGAGTTTGCATGCCAAGGGAGGGTGGGGTCAGATCGCCAAGGGCCTGGAGTCAAGGGGAGCCCTCTGACGGCGTGGAGCTTCTGCACATGGCAGGTCCTCACAAGTGTTCATCACCTGACCAAATGACTGAATGGAAGGATGTTAAGCCAGGGAGGCCCTTAGTTAGATTTGTGCCTTAGATTTCTCCTGCCACTACAGGAAATGGTCTGGAAGGGGTCAGTCTAGAACAGTGTTCTCAACTGGGGGTTACTTTGCTCCCCAAGGGACATTTGGAAGTGTCTAGAGATATGTTTACAAGTTGGAGGTTGTTACTGGCATCTAGTGTGTAGAAGCCAGGGATGCTGCTAAACATCTTACAATGCACAGGACAGCCCTCTCTCCATCAAAGAATTACTAGGATGAGAGAGACATTAGCAAGCACATGAAGTTGCAAATTTAAACTATATTGCGATGTGCAGAGAAAATGTAGTTTCTTCAATTTGCCTAGAGCTGATCTGATATTCCTCAAGAGCCCCCATTTACCGATTAGAAGGAAAAAAAATTTAACAATACTTAGTTTAATGCAGTTTAGAACCTAGTATGATCTAATAATTGTAAAAAGTCCCTTTAGAGAGGGTGACCAGTCTTTCTGGGGATAATTGCACAGGCTCTTCTATGACAACGCTCTCTCCTCCCTTATTCTCTCTGATCTTGTCCAGCGTTCGTGGGTAGAGGGAGTTGGGAGATCATGGAACCTCATGTGAGCTCACGGAGCCTCAAAATTTCTTTGAAAAGCTCAGGGGCCACTGTGTGGTGGAAGGAACTGCCATTCTAGGTTTCTCAACCCAGAGTGGCTCAGCAATATTTTTGTTTTTAGTTACCTATTTGGGTTCCACATAAGATTTTGAGAAAAGGGTCATTTTGCTAAACACACTTGGAAACCAACGATCTGAAACACCTTCAGGGCCACCTACACTGGAACGTGAGTTAAAGGCTTAGATCAGTGTCCTGTGACACATCAGGCATTTTTATGGGTACCATGACATTTGTTTCTAGGTTTTGTTGCTGAGAATTGGGCTGCCTAAATCTTTTAGTCATGTCCAATTTTGTCATCATTGTGTAGCTATGGATAAAATCTTTCTATCATGGTCAATATGTTCTTTATAAATGTAGCAATTTCTCATTGAAAACTGCTCTCCTAAGGGAACATAATAGATTTCATGGCTCCCAATGAAGAGGGAAGGTGCTAACTAGCCGTGTGGCTCAAAGTACATCATTACACTAACCACTTCCCTTTGAGGAATAAAGAACTGGTCTTACAGCCTTAAAATTCCCTTTTAATGCCAATAAAAAGAAATCTTCACACTTGTTCTGTGAATAAAGTTTCTTTAGTAATTCTGTGTTGCTTGAGTCTTTTTTTTTTTTTTGAGTCTCACTCTGTTGCCCAGGCTAGAGTGAGTGCCGTGGTGTCAGCCTAGCTCACAGCAACCTCAAACTCCTGGGCTCAAGTGATCCTTCTGCCTCAGCCTCCCGAGTAGCTGGGACTACAGGCATGCGCCACCATGCCCGGCTAATTTTTTCTATATATATATTTTAGCTGTCCATATAATTTCTTTCTATTTTTAGTAGAGATGGGGGGTCTCACTCTTGCTCAGGCTGGTCTCGAACTCCTGAGCTCAAACAATCCACCCGCCTCGGCCTCCCAGAGTGCTAGGATTACAAGCGCGAGCCACCGCGCCCGGCCTTGAGTCTTTTTAATCTAATAACTTTTCCCTGTGAGGGAAATTATAACTGTTTCACTTGTGAGGTTAGAGGACTGTTAGATTAGAGAAGGGTAGAGCAGAGCTAAAAGGGATCTATAATATGAAACAATAATAATAATGTCAATTTTTAGAAATAGCCGCCAATATTTATTGAGCACTTATGATCTAAACAGTGCTCTGAGCACTTCTGATTTATTAACTCACGACAACACTCTTAAGTACTCAGACTGGAAACTGAGGCATGAAGAGGTTAAGTACTTGCTCAAGGTCACACTTGGCTGAGCCTGATTCAAACCCAGGTGATGTGGTCCTGATGTCCAAGGTCTTAGCCAGCACACCTCATGAAGAGTGTTGTTCTTTAGTCCAGGGCTGGCTTTTCTGGGTAGTGGACAGACCATCCTCTCTGCTTTAATGTTTTCTGCATCATGGCCATTTATCTGCCTGCATTACAAAAACAGCTCACGTCGGTGTCCCCAAGCAAAGATTTGGAACATTTACATCTTTAAAGAGCAAGGCAAAGTACAGCCAGGCAGAGAGGTATATTTTGTGGGGTATATGGTGCAAATACTTCTTCTAAAGAGTGAGTTGTGAGCTCCAGAATGCTTCCCATTTATGATCACTCGTACTGTCATGGGCCGTCTCCTGGATTTGTACGGCTCGGAGATGTGGGTCCAGCAGGGCATTAAATGCACACTCAGCAAGTATTTACTTAAAGGTCTGCGATGGCCATAGCACTGTGCCAGCACTGTAGCAGTTAGAGAGACATGGGTATATTTCTTCGTGAAGGATTTATAATGTATTTGGTAAAGAGGACACACAGTTATTTAGCTCTAGCTGTTTACTAAACATTGTGCTAGGCATCCTATTTAAGTCCTCATTTGATTATTTTGACATCTTTGGGAGGTTGGTATTATCCCCACTTGATGGAAAACTGAATCTCAAAGGAAATTGAAGAACTTGCTTAAGGTCACATTGCCAAGAAAGGACAAGGCCAGGAATCAAAACCTGGAGTAGATTAAAGAAAAAAAATAATTGTAATGAAATTTTATTATGTTTATTATGGCAGATCTCACAGTGACAGAATAAAGTACCATTTCATTTGTGACTGGATCCTTTCTGGGCTATGTTGGTCACTGAGGCAGAAGGGATCAAAGCCATGCGGCCCAAATTCCTCTCTGCAAGAAGTGATTGTAAAGTCACACTTGCTACTTTAAAAAAAGGCTTTATTTAATTTATCATTTTGGTTATATAATTCATAAACCATGAAATTCACCCTTTTAAAGCATAAAATTCAGTGGTTTTTTAGTATATTCACAAGGTGATACAATCATCACACTAGTTCTAGAATGTTTTCATCACCCTGAAGAGAAATCCCCGTACTTATTAGCATCTCTCCCCATTCCCCTGTCACCCCACTGCCTGGCAACCACTAATCTATTTTCTGTCTCTGGATTCGCCCATTCTAGATATCTCATATAAAAAGAATCACACAATATGTGGCTTTTTTGTGTCTGGCTTCTTTCACTTGAAAACTAAATGTTTTCAAGGTTTATCTGTGTTGTAGCACATATCAGTACTTCATTCCTTTTTATGGCTGAATAATGTTTCCTTGTATGAGTATACCATGTCGCACTTGAGACTTTGGAATGCAAAGTGACATTAGGAGAGGACCCAGTCTCATTCCTGACTGGGAAAGGGTATGAAGTGGACATCTGTTGTTTTGCATGTGCTCTCCCTCAGTTGAAGGCCATGTGGTTTTTATGGAGTAACCTGACCCTTAGGAACAGGTGAACCTGGCCTGGCTCATCAGAGCTTTGGTTCCAGTTCAGGCATTTGACCCTAGTGAGGCTATTATTGGATTTGTCAGGAAAGAGCCCTGTTCCCTGGCTGGGGTTGCTGTGATGCTAGTGTGCTAACCTTTTTGCCACCCCTTGCAGAGAAGCTGCCTGAGAATGGACATAACACAAAGGAATGCAGAGGTCTTTGCAAACCCACCTAAAACAATTCGCTCATGTAAAAACCATACAGGTTGTTTCTGACTGGTAATTGTAGCCACTGAAAGGTTGAAGGTATATAAGGTTAACTACTCTATAGCATTGCTACCAGATTATAACAAAAACAAGTCTCACACAAATTCTATCACATATATAGACAATTAATAAATAAACATTTCATTTCAAACAGGAGCCAAATAGCTCAATCAATTTGTTTTATTAGCTTTATGAGTTTCAAAATCTCTTCTTTTAGTTCTTCCATAAAGAGTCTGACTTCAGTTTTTTGACGTTTGACTGCTGACAACTTAACTCTCATTCTTCCTTCTTTCCCTCCTGCCCCACGTCTGAGAAGTTGGTAAGAAGGACTTATTCTTTCCTCCTTTGGTGTGGAGGGAGATAAAACCACACAAGCTCCTTTCCTTGTGTGAACCCTCTCCCTGGCCACACCCCAAATCCCAATAAAAACCCAGGCCAGTCTCTTTTCTTTGTTTGTGATGGTGAATCTTATGTGTCAACTTGACTGGGCTAAGGGATGCCCAGATGACGGGTAAAACATTATTCGTGAATGTGTGTGTGAGGGTGTTTCTGGAAGAGATTATCATTTTAAATCAATACACTGAGAATAATCTGCCCTCATCAATGTGGGTGGGCATTATCTAATCTTAGGACCCGAATAGAACAATAAAGGCAGAAGGGTGAATTCTCTCTTCTTGAGCTGGGACATCCATCTTCTCCTGCCCTCAGACATGGGAGCTCCAGGTTTTGGGCCTTTGGGCTCTGGGACTTGCACAAGCACCCACCCCCGACCCCTGTGGTTCTCAGGCCTTTGGCCTTGGACTGGGAGCTACACTAATGACTCCCCTGGTTCCCAGAACTTCAGACTGGGACTAATGTAGAGGAAACAATTAAGTGGCTTAGGAATATTAAAATGTTAGTGTAAATTTGTCATTTAAGACCTACTCGCCTATACGGGGAGGGTCCCCCAAGACTGGCCTCACCAAGACTTTGAGAAATAAATTTGTGAGGGGAGCACAGTCATCCTTGAAGAGCTCTGTGATTGTTTGTCTGTGTAGACTAGACCTTATGGTGGGAATCAGAATTACTCATTTGGAAAACAAAGTGCAATGGGAGTCATTAGACCCTAGGGTGGCAGGGGCCAAGTGGTGGCACTTAATCACCAAAGGCAGGGCAGGCATAGTTACTGTGATGGACAGCAGAGTCAAAGTAGCAATTGGAATAGTCTGATTTGTGCAGATTTATGTGTTGGCTAGTTAATATTAATACATAATCATGGTGTTCTTAGAAATGAAATAGACAGGAAGCCTAATAAATTTTTGATCTGTATAAGCAGAAAAGTTTCAGGTAAAGAGAATGAAAGTCTAAGTCAAATCATAGAGTCATGACTCCCCAATCAATTCTCAGACTTGAGCCAGTTTGCAGTCCCAGAACCCCTGGAATAAAGGGGTAGGCTGGGTCTCTGTGAAGAAGGACCCTGGTACACTATTGAAAATTTATACTGTTAACCTTCCTCCCAACCTTCCCCTAGAGGACCTATGGCCTTTTACCAGGTAACTGTGCACTGAGGAAAAGGAACCAATCAGAATCAGAACTTTTAGGGACCAACTGGACACTGGCTCTGAACTGACAATGATTCTAGGAGATCCAAAATGTTACTGTGGCCCTTCAGTCTATGAGGACATAGTGAGAAGACATTGTCTGTAGACCAGAAAGTTGGTCCTTACCAGACACCAGTTCTGCCAGTGCCTTCATCTTGGACTTCCCAATCTCCAGGATTGAGTAATACATTGTTTTTAAACCACCCAGTTTATGATATTTTGTTATAGCAGCCTGAATGGACCAAGATTTGTCTTATCAAGCAGGTTCAAACCTGTTTGAAGCTTGCCCTGCTCTCCCTAGAGAATTCAATTATGTAAGTAATAAACCTTTTCATGCCTTCTTGGTGGGTGGGTGGGGATCTGTGCTCAAGAGCATCATCAGTCTCAATATCCAAACCAAATTTTGTGTGGGGGTCTGTCCTGTGTCTGCAGAGTGGCCACATCAAGGACTTTGCATGGAAAATTCACTTGAGGCAGAGATGATGGTATCTCGGAGGCAAGTTTCTTTTATCTCAAGGTCAGCATCATGCCACCAGAAATCCTCTGAATACATAGCTTGACATATGACTTGTGGAGGCTAAAGTAACTTCATCTTGGATGTTAATCCACCATGTTGACTTCTAATTAACATCAATTCCAGGAATGCCTCTAAGATTTCCACTTTGTCTACTGTTCCTTGTGTAAGAGAACATACTTACTGTAAATCCTGCCCTTAGGTCAAAACAATCTTGATGTTATCACGCAAATCACAGGCTGCTATGTACGCAGTAATCTTGTCTTTTCCTGGAAGGTCGACTTTCGTCCTGCACATTCCCCATAGAACACGACTACCCTTTCCTTATAGTAATAAGCCCTGGGTCTGGGGTACGGGGTAGTGGTGCAGAGATCTACTTGTCTTGCAGCTGCCAAAGACCAGGCTTCTGCCTGTAGTTCCCCGGTAAATCACCCTATGCTGACAAACTGGATTTATCTGCCTCATTCTTTGGTTTCTTGGCTCCTTCTTTGTTTGAGGGTCACTTTGCACATATGGCCTTTTCATGAATCGTGACTGGTTAGAAATGAAGCACTGGGGACTAGTGCTTGGCTAAAAGCCATGGGTCCTGCAAAAATGATATACACAATTCTTCTAAGGGAGATGAGCATCTCAGTGATACTTTGGCCAGTCCACATTTTGAATGGCTTTAATTTCACTATTAAGAACTCATTCCTAACACTCATCATGTTCATTAACCAGCAACTATTTTCTTTCTTATGGTCGCTGTGTTAACTGGCTAAAGCCTCTGGTGTTGACAGCGATATGGATAATAGAAGTGTTATACGGTGGTTGCCTTTGGCTGGTTCCCTTTCTTATGTGATGTTCCTGTTAAGGCTACAGCTTGTCCCTAGAATTGAAGCTTCATCAACACGTATGTGATACTGTGCTGTCTGTGCTGAACCATTTAAAAATTACAGGTCTTGTAACACCTGATCTCTGTAGAGACACTGGATCCAGCTATGCCTGATGCTAGGCTTTCTGTGAACTTTTCAGTTATGCCAGCCAATCAGTTTCTTTTGTCACCTAAGCTGGTATAAATTGAGTTCCTGTCAGTTACTCCTAAAACATTTCTGAACTCCTAAATGTGTCTGATAAAAAAATATTTCTGAGTGCTGGAAATGTAGAGAAGAGGTCCAAAACGCCTGTACTTGTCCCTCCTGTCCTGTCCCCCAACTTTTTCAATTAAAGAATATGGTATTTGTATAATTCAACGTTTCTTAAGGAACATAGTAAAACCTCCTTCAGTATCCTAATCTAGGCCTAGTTCTTGCTGCCAGGAAATACAAGTAGCATCTGCTGCAATGTTAACAAGTATTGTTTAAAATTTCTAAGCTGCCTTAGTGAAATCTTCCAGCTCTCTTTCCCCCAAGCTAAACTTCATGGGTGGGCACTTTCTTAAACAGCCTTCCTAGAAAGTTTAAGCATTGGGACAAAAATGGAAAGCTTTGCTCAGCCTTAGAACACATGCTAACAGCACAGCGGGTACTAGGATCCTTAAAGATAAAGATCATCACAAAAGAATGATACTTGTTTGTTTGTTTTCATGCAAATCAGCGTTTCCAGAGGACTCCAACATTTTTAAAACCAACTGAGGTTAAAAGCAACTGATGTGCTTTCCTGATAAATCCCTACCTCTGCCCCAGGAAGGAAACATGATATTTTCCACTGGCTTTTTGCCTTATTGCTTCTTTGGGTTGTTCAGACAGTGTTTATGACTGGAAGAAGAGCAAGAGTGGTTCAGAAGCCTCTAGATAAGGGAGTGCATAGGCCCACTGGAATTTGTAGACCAGTTGCTGGTTTGATGCCTAAATGCAAGGCACCGTGTTCTGCATGGATGAGGTGATGGGGCCCGAGACAGACATGCATTCACGGACCTCACCCTCCAGTGGGAAGATGAACAATAACTGAGGAAAGGGATACCTGAATAGTGTTGCCGCCCAGCCAGGTTCATTTGGCTGCTGCCCAAGGAGAGGCCAATACATTGAGTCAGCAGGTTTCATGGCAGAGAAAGAGTCTTTATTCCTTGTAGCACTGGGCGGGGAGATGGGATAAATCTCTCAAATCTGCCTCCCTCAGAATTTGGGAGACAGGTTTTTAAGAATAGTTTGGTAGGCAAGGGATTAGGCAATTAGGTTTGATAGTTAGGGCAATATTTATTATAGGGCTATAGGAGTCATGTTCTTGTGTTGTTTCAATCCCTGGGGTCACAATTCCAGTTGAGTCGGTTTCTTGGTATGGGCCAGCATGCTGGTCTGGGTGGGTCAATCAATCCTCTGGAATGCAGGGCCTGGAAGATATCTTCAAAACTGCCTTTAGGTTTCAAAAAGGTGATGTTATCTATAGAGAAAGTTAAGGATCTTTATGGACACTGGCTATGGGGAAAAGTTAAGAATCTTTATGACTACCAGCTGCGTGGCTCCAGAGTGTCAATTATAGAGAAGCAAACAGGGAGACAGTTACTAATTATTATCATTATTTTTAGCTAGGCCCTTACCACTGTTCTCACCTTATACCCCATTATTGAAGGGTGGTTTCAATAGAATGACTTTCAAAATTAGTAGTAAGTGCTACAAAGCATACTAATAGTGTGTAGGGAGAGACAGCTGTTAGACCTGGTGAAAGTAACAGGGTTGACAGATTTCAGGGAGTGGGGAAGGGGTCTTTCTGTTGAGGTCAGCCAGGTAAGGCCCTAGATGTGTAACTAAGGGGGATAGTTATCCATTTGTCTGTGCACTTGAATTGTTTCCAGTAACAAGCACCCTAAATATATGAGGATCTATTGTGAGTATTTTGGACATGAGAATTGTTATTGTTCATTTAACACAAGGAGGGGACATAGGAAGGCCATCATTCAAACCTTGTGTTGTGTACTGAGAACTCAGGTTATGACAGAGACCCTGTTTGAAAGTTATTTAGGGCCTGGTTGCCCGAAATTTGGTCCACTGACGAGCAGCATCGGCATCCTGGGAGTCTGTTAGAAATTCAGACTCTCAGGCCTCAACCCACACGTACAAAATCAATCTACTTTTTAAATAAGATCCCTATGACTCATGATTCACAGCACTTCAAAGTTTGAGAAGCCCTGGTGTAGTCAATGTTGGGGCTCAGAAAGTGATATCCCAAAATTTTGGCACTTTGGCATGCTTTGAACTAAAATAGGAAGGCTTTAGAAGCTGTGTGAGAGTCAAGGACTTTCTGGTTTCTCCTGTCTCCCCCCGGCCCACCAATGTAGGGTGGAATTTTCTCTGAAATTCATTTTATCTACCTTAAGACCGGACTCACTCAAGAGAACACAATTGCCTTCCATCCCCTCCCTGAAATTTCATTATCTGTTGCAGGTAGAAGACTGACGAATGTAACCACATCTGGACAGACTTCATCACAAGATATTGTCATTCAAATTCCAAAGAGAATTATTTACAAGATAATGTCTGTCTCCTGGGTCAATTCATTCTCCCTAAAAATATACTACTCCTCTAAAGTTGCCTGGAACCCCCACCCCACCTTTCCTCTATGAATAGGGTCTTTAAGCCTCAACAACCTGGCCCTTCTATCAGTCTTATATTTTGTATGATTCCTATGCTTATGCACACTAATAAATTTATATGCCTTTTCTCCTGCTAATCTATTCCAGCAAAACTTCAGGGAGGGTGTATAGTAGGGGGAATGGCCTGAAAAAGGATAAAAAGGGTTTCTGTCTCTGTAAAACCTCCTCCACTCATTTTGGGAATTAAAACTTGAATCTCTGCCCCTGGCCAGTGGTCAGATGGGGTAGGGGAGTGTCCTTTGTTCTTTGTACCACAGGAGATGGCTCAAGGGAATTTGTCCAGATGGAGGTCATGAGATTGTCTTAGCCACAGATGGGATGAATCAGAACCATCAACTATAGTTGAACGGCAATAGCCTAAAGCTGAAAATGTCCCCTTTAAAAGCTCTGTACTCCTGCTCTAGGACATTGGTACTTTAAGATGGGAATCTGCCAACCTTCTCATTTGCCAAGAAATTAATAAACTCTTTTCTTCTCCTCAAACCACTTGTCCTCATTCTTCTGATGTGGCTTCAGGGACAAGTGCCAAGTTTTTGGTAACAGGAGGAAGAGAAGCTTTCCTTTTGCCCCTATAGCAACATAGGTAAGAATGAATAAAGCTGGAACCTGCCCTCAACTGGGTCAAAAGTTTATTGATGAAGATGTTACTGAACCAAACTGGGGTCCACCCATCCAGTGTGACAAAGCTGGACACTGAAGCAGAGAGTTGCAGTAGCAGAAAGAGGCATTTTATTACATGGCACCATGCAAGGAGAATGGGCAGCTAACACTTAAAACCCAAACTCCCTGATGGCTTATGGACCAGGGTTTTTAAGGACAGGGGTACATTTCAGGAAAGCAGAAGTTGCAGGCAAAATCATAAATTAATACATGGAAGTTATACATTGGTTTGGCCCAAAAGGATGGGCTATCTTGAAATGGTGGTGGTGGGGAGTGTGTACAGGTCATAGGTGGATTCAGAGATTCTTTAATTAGGAGAAAGGAATGTTAGGTTGGTGGACTCTCTCCAGGACACTCAAGGAGAAATTTAGAACAAAGAATGGTGGACAGAGTTCAGTCCTCAATTCCCCCTTATCTGCATTTTCCACCTGGTAAGGGTTTCTGAAAAATGACTCAAGAACAGATGTTAAGATGTTATCTTTCAGCTTTCATAGGGAACTAAAACACCTCATGACTCTGGCTTGCTTGGAGGAGTGTTGTTATTGCTCATTTACTTTTCAAGGCTAACTAGGTGCCTAGAACTTTCCTTGAAGGAATTCAAGATTTTTCCTTTATTTTCATGCTTGGGGGTGCCCAGCAGTTCCCTAAATGGGATCCCTACTCCAGCTTAGAATTGGGAGACCAGAGCCTCCCCAAAATCTGAGGATTTTTGAGCTGAAGGTAATTAAGGAGCAGATGCAGGGGAGCTCTCTGTCTTCCCTTTATTTGCCTAGAAGCAGAACATAAATTTACAAAGACAAAAGATATCCCAACCCCCTCTCTATCAGGGAGAACAAAGGATAACCACCAAAGACAGCTTTAGACCCTCATTGGCCTGGAGATGATACCAGAGGGATTTATATTAGCAAGTTGTACTAAATAGACTTTATCTGCCACTTATTTGCCTTCCCTCAAGTTGCCACCCAGAGAGACTCAAAGTTCTTTTCCTTTGTCTTATTACTGCTCTAAAAACTTCTGTCCTTTGTTGAAGCTATATAAGCTGGAATTCAAAGTTACCTCTTTGAGAACTATTCATTCTCTGGTGTTTCCTACATATATATGAAGTATGCATGTTAATAAACTTTTGTTTTTCTCTTGTTAATCTGTAAATCTGTTAATTTTGATACAGGGGTCCATTCCAGCTACAAACTTGTGGGTGTTTTTATTAATTCCCTATAATTCTTAAGCAGAGAAGGGTCACAGAATTGCATTTGGAACAGTTGGGTTTGTGAGGTGATGAACTGGAGAATGATGAAACAGAATCCAGGAAACCATTGAGATCTTGTTCCAGATGAAAAAAAGAAGGACTTGAAACCAAGTTAGCTCACCTTGTAATTGGATTTATCCAGAGTCTGGGAGGGCTCTAGGAAGAACCGCTTGAAAGTTTAGTAAAAGACAGTATGGCCAGGCCTGAAAGGCTTGGAAATAGCACAATGTGTCCTGTATATGCTCAAGTTGACTTTACTGACCTTAGCAGGTAAAGCTTTGCATGAGTTTCCCCCCTCAGTTACGGATTCCTGTTAGCTAGCCTGCTCTCTGTCTTTGTGCAAGCATTTTAGAGGTCATGGGTGAGGCCTGAACTTGGGGAGTGCTGACCCAGCTTGGAGCTAATTGTCTTGAAACAGTGGTTAGTGGACTTAATGGGGGAGGGGATGAGGACGCTGGTTTCAATAATTGGCAAATCTTCACCCCTCCCCTCTACTCTTGGTTTCTTGCTCATAAATATATGTAGACATTCTAAAAGTGTTGCAGAACTTTCAGTGGAAGGAGCAAAAACAGTGCCATTGATTGTTGGCCATTTGGATGACTCTATTTTTAGCAAACAGAGAAAAAAGATCTGAGATTGAATGACATCACCAGGGACCAAGTCTGAATGTCTCCTTATCTTCATTTGAGAAGAGTAGTTTCCAAAACTATTTTCTAAACAGAATTTTTTTTCTTCTCAGCTGTTTCACACAATGAGTTTTTGTGTTAAAAGTGGTGCTCCTGCTGTCTGGGGGGTGGGGAGGGTGGTGTTTGTGATCCACCCACACACTGAGCCCCCTACTATTACCAAAAACTCAGCACTTGTCCATGAGGCTGAATCAGAATGAGGACAAGTGTTTTGGGGGATGACAAAAGTTTATTACTTTGCTGGCAAAGTAAAATCTCTTTCCTCATCTCCCAAACATTTGAACTTGTTCTTATGATTTGGTCTCGTGGACAAGTGCCGAATTTTTGATAACACTACCCATGCATAAGTGCTATGTGGAGTGCTGTTCTTGAGCAGCCATTTGGAAATCTACGTTTTGATATAAAAAGAAGATATGCCAATTCAAGTCCTATATTGATGGCAACTGTTGGCAAATCATGTCCTACAAAACTATCTCTGTTGTCCTCATATCCTAATAGAGTAAAAGTAAAAAAACAGATAAAAGACAAAACAATTGCCCACTGTAGAAATGCTTAATAACTTAAATTTTAAAAAATTCACAAGCTATAAATTGAGTGTGTTAAATCACGAGGAAGTGAAAGTTCTTTGGAAGATGATGGGACGTCTCCTAGCCCATCTGATTCAGGACTTCCTGCAGGAGAGAGCCTGAGAGCTCATGGCTTTGGCTTTGGCCTCCTTGCTTGCTTTTATTAATACAATTATGTCTTGGTGGGAGCAAGGCAGCCCCAAATGAGTGCCAGGTAAGTGGTTTCTCAGGGTGAGTCAGTCTGCATCTTCAAGGCAGCAATTTGGGGGCTATATTAGAAAATCTGTTTGTTTGCTTCTTCCCACTCCCAAGCTCTGAGCCTCCCCTCAAAGATGGAAAATTAGTTAAAAAAACAAATGAAGGAAATTCCCCAAAGAGCCTTCCTGGGGAACAACAAAAACATCCATTGTAAACAGCAGGCTTGTCTTCTGACAGGTTTTGTTTGCAAATGATAACAATTACAGGTAATTTTTCATTTCAATTGGAGGAGCAGGTATTAAAAAGGAGAGAGAGGAGGAGAGAAAGAATGAGAGCAGTGAGATCTCCCCAGTGCCTTATTCACTCCCAGGTCTACAACCTAACACGAGTGTGGAGGGCTAGGTAGCGTCTCCTCATTCCATTAAGTGAGATCTAATTGTGGCTGCTCGGTCTGTTGGCAGATGCAGTTTCTACATAACAACAGCCCAGAGACAGAGCTTCGTGATTAATGCCTCCAGCTGTCATATGCCCCATTATCTGTGCATTTGCATAACTTAATGGTTTAGGACAGGGGAGAGAGGATGCTTAATTTAATGTTTAGCAGGCCCTTGATAGCTGAATAATTTAAGAACTGTCAAGGGGGGTCAGTCCTACAGCGATTCAGCAAGACAGCTATGATTTCTGCATATCGTTAAAATTCTTACTTAGGAGAATTTTTTTTTTTTTAAGGAAAAAGAAAAGAACAACAATGCCTGAAAGGAAGCACTGATTTTTCCTTGTTAACTGTTTCCTCCCTGAGGCAAATGAAAGTTTGTTTTTGACAGCATTTAGAAGTCTGCAGACATCCAGGAGGGAAAGGTTAAACCCAGCCTCTTCCTTCCCTTTTCTCCCCTCTGGAACCCCTGGAACCTCTTCCCGCCCATTCTGATTTTTGTTTCCTCTTATTCTCTTTGTCCCCTCCACCATCTCATCCTTTATGTCATTTTATGACCCATTTACAATCCTCTCCCCGCTTTACCTCCAGCTTCTTACGCCTCTGAAATTGCAGGTGGGGGAGGGACAGTGCACCGGGTGGGGCAAACTTTGCTTAAAATCAACTAACAACCCAACCTGCTTTCAATAGGAAACACCGTCAGTTTCATTAGTTGCTAATGAATATTATTAAGCTAATCTGTCATTTGTTTTCTAATTATGTGTCACCAGGCATCACGGTGGCAGCTGAGGGGACTGCTGGTGAATAATTTCCCCCCTTCCATTCCTTTTTTAAAATTCAGAGTAAGAACAGCCAGGAATGATTAGCAATGATTTGAACCTGAGTAAGTTTCCCAACCACCCCCCCCAGCCTTTCAATAATAATTTTTCTCCCACACACTTATAACACAGCCAGGATCTTCATTACCTACCGGCTTTGGCAGCATACTCCCTGGGCAAGACCCTGACTCATGTCAAACCTGGGACAGACTCACTTCTGGAAACTCCAGTTCAGACTAGATCACAACTTCCCATCGTTTTCCATCACAATTCTGTGGGTCTGGAATTTGGGCCTGACTCAGCTGTTCCATGTTCGGTGGACTGGGTCACTCAGTAGTTAGTGCTCAGCTGGTTCGGAAGGTGCAGGTTGGTTTTGCTCACATCCCTAGCACCTCAGTGGGCTGGCCGGACTGCACGGCTTAGCTGGGCCCTTCTTCCTCTCTGATCCCTCCACCAGGATAAGTGTGCTTCTTACATGGCAGCTCAGGGCTCCAAGAGTGGGTGTTCCAAAGACCAGGAGTGGAAGCTATCAGTGTCGAAAGACTGGACCTGGAAGTTCCCAGGATATTATGTCATTTCTACCATTTTCTATTAGTACAGTCAGAGTCCACCCAAACTCAAGAGGGGGAGGAGACTTGTCCTAATGGAAGAGTGTCAGAGTCTGTGGCCCTCTCTAATCAACCCTAGTCTCACCGGGTGCTCCCTCACTGGCTCCCTGTCACAGTCCTCTGGACTTCTCTTCTTCCACCCCACCTGACCCAGCTAGTTGGTTTCTCACCAGCAATCTTTTTTTTTTTTTTCCTGAGACAGAGTCTCGATTTGTTGCCCGGGCTAGAGTGAGTGCCGTGGCATCAGCCTAGCTCACAGCAACCTCAAACTCCTGGGCTTGAGCGATCCTACTGCCTCAGCCTCCCGAGTAGCTGGGACTACAGGCATGCGCCACCATGCCCAGCTAATTTTTTCTATATATATTTTTAGTTGGCCAGATAATTTCTTTCTATTTTTAGTAGACATGGGGTCTCGCTCTTGCTCAGGCTGGTCTCGAACTCCTGAGCTCAAACAATCCTCCCGCCTTGGCCTCCCAAGTGCTAGGATTACAGGAGTGAGCCACCGCGCCCGGCCTCACCAGCAATCTGAGTTCCCAACTTCCTAGACCTTTTGCCAGAATTCTTCTACGCATCCCCAAACATGGGCAACCTCTGCCTCTCCTCTCATATTTATTTGAACTGCTGAGTGAAACCCAGAAAAATTGCACATCCCCACAGAGTGGCCTCACTGAAAACAAATGAGTTCAGATCTCAACTGCATCCTTGAAGCTCAACTGCCTGGTCAGCCCTCTCTGTGTTTCTCATTTCTCTCAATTTTTTCTGTGATAGCTATTAGAAATATTTACTCCCTCTTGAATGCCCAACCTAGGTCTTCTCCTCAAAGAACTTAATTTGATCTAACTCTTAGCAGGCGGCCTTGCCTTCTACTTCTCAGAGGCATGAACATCGTCCGTCACCTGCACACATCTACTTGAAACCCCCTCTGTGTGGAGATCTCTTTTCCTCCTTTCAGATCAGTCCCTTCCACCAACTGCATCCTTCGTTTTCATGATTTTTTCCTAGAGGACTGACCACTATTAATCATGCCTTCTTTGGGTCTACCCTCTCAGCCTATAAACATGCTTGATCTCATCACTGAAATAATAATAATGCTATGGTTCTTGAAAGAGTTTGCATTTGTAGAATTCACAGTCTCACTTTCCATGAACTCCCCTGCTCACTGCAATCAGATTCTCGGGCCCTCTTGACCTTGCCTTGGTAAAGGTTACCAGGGACTCAGATCATGGTATCCAAGGGCCAGTTTTCAGTTCTTGCTTGGCTTTTTATACCATTGACCACTCCTTCCCACTCAAACGTTTTTTTTTTTTGTACTGCTGCTGTTATTCTATCATCTCTTATGTCTTAGTCCATTTGGGCTGCTATAAAAACATGCCATAAACTGGGTGGCTTATAAATAAGAGAAATTTATTTCTCAAGTTCTGGAGGCTGGGAAGTACAAGATCAAGGCACCAGCGGTCTGGAGAAGACCTGTTTCCTGGTTCATAGATGTTGCCTTCTCTCTTTGTCCACACATGGTGGAAAGAGCAAACAAGCTCCCTTAAGCCTCTTTTATGAGGACAATAATCCCACTCATGAGGGTACCACTATCATCACCTCCCAAAGGCTTCACCTCTTAATACCATTGCCTGTGGGTTAGGTTTCAACATATGGATTTGAGGGGAACACAAACATTCATATCACAACATGACATCTTATTTCTTGTTTCTTTTCAGAATCATTTTAAGGTTTTTCTTAAAATATTTCCTTTTCCTTGACCTCTCCTTTTCCCAAGTGATCCCCTGAAACCTGTCCATGGGGGGAGAAGAGAAAATACCATGATGTAATTCATGGATGTGTCAGTTGCTGCCTATTGTGAAGATTCAGACAGATCTAGCCCAAATCTCCTTCCTGAGTTTATACGCACACACACATACATGTATGTACATAGGTACACACATATACACATATTAAGATTGCCTAGTAGATATCTTGACCTGGACGTCCCACAGACAGCTCAAACTTCACATATCCAAAGGAAGACTCACTTCTCAGCCTGCTCCACTTACCCTTTGTTTCAAGCCTGCAACTTGTAATTCTTGCACTCCTTTTCTTTGCGTTCCATGTTCACTTAATCACTAAATTCTATTGATTCCCTCTCCTTAAGTATTTCTCATCTCGCCTTCATGGTCTCCCTATTGATGCTCATTATCTGATCAGCATGATGGCAACTAGTTAGGAAACTGTGTTCCCTGCTTTTAATCTCCTCTACTCTTATCCTGTTATCAACACAGTGGCCAAAGACATGCTTCCAAAATGCAAATTTGAATAAATCAATGCCTTACTCAAAAGCCTTCAATGGCTGTCCATTGCCTAAAGATTAAAGTTTAAACTTTGAGCCAGGCATATAACATACCTTTTGCCTCCAAGCTTCACACTCCTCCATCCCCTCCGTAAGCCCTGGGCTCCGGCTCCGTTGCTGTCCTATGTCTTCATGCTTTTGCAGGTGATTTCTCCACCTGGAATCCCTCCATTCCTCTTTTATTAGGCAATTCCTCCATAGACTTTAATTCTCAGCTTAAGTTTCTTCAAGATACTTTAGATCTTGCTCCCTGGGTGGCATTTGGCAATGTCTGGAGAAAATTTTCGTTGCCACAAGTTGGAGGTGCTGTTGGCCAGGGATGCTGCTAAACACCCTACAATGCACAGGAAAGCACCCACAGTGGATTATCTGATCCCAAATGTCAATAGTGCTGAGTTTGAGAAACTCTGCTTTAGGTTGTTTTTTCATACTACTATTCTTTTGTTTTTATTTCTTATATATATTCCACATGGCATTTCATTTATTTAAACCATACATTTTTCTCCTTAGATTATGTGAACTAGAGGACATGATTTTATTTCCTGGCATATAGAACATATTAAAAATTATTTATTAAACAAATGGCTTTAACTGATGTCACTCCTAAATTTCTCCTGCCTACTGTACTGTTTATGCAGCTATTATCAATCATTTACGCTTTACAGCGAATGAGGCCTGGTTGGTTTCTGAGAATAGGTGGAGCGGTGCAGGAAGGGAGCTGAAGACAGAGACGAGATGCAGAGGAAGCACTGCAGCTGTTGCTGTCTCATGCACTTAGCTTCCTGCATTCCCTGGATGTTCAGATTCTCCCTTTTCTTCTCTTTAGTCCCAAACACTTCTCAGAACATCTCCAGGCAGCTTTGATTTACCTTGTTTTCCTTGGACTTCTACCGGTAGAAATCTGAGGGGAGAAGTGCTGTCTGTTGGCCGTTGGCTCCATTCCCACCCTTCTGCACCCTTCCTGGGGGTGGAGGTCAGACCTAGAAGTCTGCAAACTACATTTCTAAAACTTACTTGCTAAACAGCTTCCAGCTATTTTCTGCAAATGGGAGGCACTGGCAGGAGATTAGGAGGCAGGAGGAAGGAAGAAGATATTTTTTCTATGCTTCTGCAAGTGCAGAAGAGGCAGTAGTGGTGGTAGGCAAGTCTAGACTCCCAGCTTCCTGCCCAGGGACTAATTGCTCTAGCATCCCTGGCAACAGAGCACCTGTGGACTTTGGCTCCAGTAGCCACAATCACTACTTTGGACAACTTTCGACTCCAGACTTTCTGCAAAGCAACCATGGCTGTGGTTCCAACAGTACCAGCAAGGGCTGCTCTGCCAGCCTCAGTGGCGTAGACATGGATTCTGGGTAATTTTCCCTTTTACTCCTCCAGCCCTGGGGATGGGAGAAGCTTCTTACAATCACTAGCCTTTGGCTAAGTTCACCTATTCCCTTTTCTCTCTGCCTACTCTTACCAGATTTTTCTATTTCCTGTACCAACTTCCCTGTGTTTGAAACATGTAGAGTGGCTTCCGTTTTCCTGAGGAGATATGGAACGCTCTAGTATTGTCCGGCATACTCCCTTTCCCATGAATTTTGCATATTTCCAGGTTATTGAGGCTTAGATTGATTCTTACAAAATTTTACTTTCTTGTAGATTAGGGTACGAACTCAGGTAAACATGGTGTTTGAATTCTAGCACAAAAAAGAAGAAAGCAGTTGCTTATAGCCGTAAGATTTTAGAATTTTTCTGATTTAGAAGGCATTTGGGATTCAAAGCAAGATTCTCCACCTCACTCCCTTAAATCTTTATCGTTTTCATTCATTGAATGAATTGATAGGTTTGATCTAATTTTCCGTTCTCTAAAATTATAAAGCAAGTCCTGATTTTTTTTTTCCTTTCTAATTGAGGAAATACATTCCTTAGATACAACACCTCTGAATGTCGACCACAGAACTACCTGGTTGCTTTGACAATCTTGTGTGTTATATTAGCAGGAAACAATTATGCAGCAGCTAGAAGAGCCTCATTTGTTCCATCACATAATCATGCACTGAGCAGGCATCTTTTCTGAGAAGCTATTTACAACCTTCTGATGCCTTCCTAGCATAATTAGAATAAAATCTAAACTGTTTACTCTAGCTTGCCCAAGCCTCTGTTGTTTGTTCTGCCTCCCCCTCCCTGCCCCCTCTCACTCTCCCACTCACTCGCTATGCTTTAGTGAAACTGGCTGCTTTTCTGTTATTCAAATATGAAAAGCTTATACCTGACTCTGGGTGTTTATACTTGCTGCCTGGAACCCTCTCCCCATAGAAGTTCTCAGGGTTACCCCTTTTCAGCATCCATTTCTCAGCTATAAGGTCACTTCTTCAGAGATGATTTCATTAATGACTCCATATAAAGTCGCTTCTCACCTGAGGTCATTCTCCACTTTCTAATTCTCTTTAATGTGTAATTGTTCACATTGCCATATCATTTGGAATATATCACTTATCATGAATAGCTTACTTGATGATTATCTGCCTCTCACCACTAAAATGTATTCTCCATGGAGGATGAGAGTTTCTCTTTTTCATCATAGCTTTATCTCCCCAGTTTAAGACATTCCCTGGAAGATAATAGGTGTCTGACAGAGAGTTGTTGAATGACTTGATTAACTGTGCCCACTGTGCTTTCTACTCAATCCAGCAAGTACTTATTGTCTGTCCATTCTGTATGGTACTGTGGTGAGGGGTAAAGAGGTAAGGAAGACATGATGCTCTCTCCACTAGTGTTCAGCGTCATGGGAACGGGCTACACCAACAGCCACAAGCCCTGCCCCCAGCAACAGGCAATTTGTACTGCACTCAGGATGTGCTGGGCACTTTGCTAAGTGTGTAAAGACTTTATCTCATTGAAGCCTCTCAGCACTTCAGGAGATAGATATTAATAAACTCATTTTACAGATGAGAAAACTAAAATTTAGAGATTTAGTAACTACCTTAAATCACATAGGTATTAAATGACGAAGCCCAGCAATGAACTTAAGTCTATTTCAGTCTAAAGCTGTGTTTGTTGAGTTTTCCATAACACCTTGTTTTCAAACACCTTACTTTGCTTTTCAGAATACTTGTTATGTAAAAGAAATAGGTACAAATTGGAATGATCAAAGGGTCAGAGTTACAAAACCTAGTCCAGGCTGGGTACGGTAGCTCACTCGTGTAATCCTAGCACTCTGGGAGGCCGAGGCGGGAGGATCATTTGAGCTCAAGAGTTCGAGACCAGCCTGAGCAAGAGCGAGATCCTATCTCTACTAAAAAAAATTAAAAAATTAGCCAGGCGCAGTGGTGCACACCTGTAGGCCCAGCTACTCTCCCTGAGCCCAGGAGTTTGAGGTTGCAGTAAGCTATGATGATGCCACTGCACTCTAGCCTGGGTGACAGAGTGAGACTCTGTCTCAATAAAAAAAAAAAAAAAAAAAAAAAAGCTAGCCCAGTGCAAGACAGAAGTTCCCATATATGTCTTAACATCCTTTGAATAAGTTTTCTAATGCAAATTTTAATTGAAATCACAAAAAACTCCCACAAAGCCAAGAAATGTAATGCTTTCTGTCACCCTTTAAATAAAACCACAATCTTTTTGCAACACAATCAACATCTAGACTTTAATCCTGGTTTGAAATGTGACAAATAACCCTAAAACTGTGCATTATATTTTTAGTGAAAATTTCAGTGGTGACTTGGGAAATGATTTGATTCTTTATATCACATCCCCAATTTCAAAGAAAGGTAGACGAGGGAAAGGGAACTTTATTCTCTATTGTAAGGCAATGAGATTTGTTAGCTAAACAATAAAGATTCCTCCAAACACTGGGTCATCACCCTTGACTTTATTGCTAACTCAGAGCTTCATCCCACTCCGGGTCTTTTAGGAAAGTGTAGTGAGGAAAAGAGAGGAGAGGTAAGTGAGGCATTTGTAGGAGATGAAGACAATCTGATAAAAGTTAGAGACTAGTCTAAAAATGTGTCTCTTCCCTACAATGCCTACAAAGATTCTTTCTGATTCGTCTCACCTTTTGCCTTTCTTCCTATTAGAAATTCATCGTTGTTACCAACAGCCCACTAGCTCTGGAATGGCTGTCAGTCACTCACACTTCAGGCTCAATTAGTTTAGTCATTAGAATGCTATCCACCCATCTGCTGTCTGTTGATCAGAGGAAGGAGGAGATTTGATGGTGAAAGAATTTTGGAGAAGTGCATTAAGAGGGCAGGTGAAGTTTTCGGTGTTTGTGGACCGTAGGAAGGTGCTGTCTGGCTGGGCTTCAGCAATGGGGGTGACAATGAGTGGGATGGAGGCACAGAGACACCCAAGGTAAATGATTTTCTAGTCTCAGAGGAACAGAGGAGATTGAGCCCTGTGGGGCATGTGGTGGCAGTTCTTGACATCTTGTTTGTACATCCCGTGAGCAGTAACGTCCTCTGTGTCTGGGTACATGCGTCGGCCAACCCCTGCCCCCCACTCATGGCTTTCATCTTCCTTTTTACCCACTTCAGTTGTACTACTGGGAAATTAACTATTGGCCAATGGGGGAAGAATCTTAGCTTCTGCTATGGCAATGGAGGTAGTAGAGTTATTTGACATCCTTGGGATTTTCCTGATTTCCCTTGTGAAACCACTCAACGCTGGCCACAGTCACTCCTTGGGGTGAGAAAAGAAATAAAGAAAACACAGGAGAGTCCACATGTAAACATCAAACCTATAGAGTGACTTTTCTGTACAATATTCTTGGCTATTTGTCCGTTGTTCTAGGATGAGTGGGGTTGGGATGAGGGTCAATAAATCTGCTTTCATTTTCAGGGAGAGGGAGAAGGAACCTCTAGCTTTCACTAGATTTTTGTAGGAAACAGATCTGCTTCACTCTACTGGAAACTATCAACTTTAAACAAACAAACTCTAGGAAGCCTCTTTGTAATGGCAGAATAAATCTACCCTTCCATTTCTCTTGAAATAACAAGGAGATGAAATACAAAGAAAAAACCTTGCGCTCACTAACATAAATCAGCCCTGTTGCTGTGATCAGCGCATATGGTATGGTAACATTGCCCACTGCTCTGAGACCTGCTAATGGAAGACCATATGTGCTTCTGCAAGATCAAAACACAACAGGCCTGCTTTAAGACTCCGTGGTGGCCCCGACTCCGAACTTACTTGCGTTTATTGGCTTGTGTTTCTGCTTTAGCACTATTCTCTTCACCATAGTCTCCCTGTCCCTTACTTTTTCTTTGCTTTCTTTTAGGAGTTGAGGGGTCTGGATAATTTAAAAACTTGCGCTTGGATTTTGTGGAGTTCTTTTAGTGGGGAGAGGCCATTATAGAGACACGGGTGTCCGGAATATGAGGCGTTATTGATGGTGCCTCCAGGACAGGCAGGGACAGGGCAATTTCTTTCTGCTTGCAGACTTGCATTTTGGAATATCCTAATTACAAAAGGTTAGAGATTTGGGTTTAAGCAAGAATGAAAAGAGATTTTATTTGATTTTCGCCTCCATCCTTTTATTTACAGGTAGGAATATAGACTTTGAAAAAAGCAAGAGGACCCAGCTTTTACTTTCGCTGCATAACGACTCAGACTGTACAGCTTTTATTATTGTGGGTACAAGCACACATGAAAACCAAAGAAGTTATTAATAGGACCAGATGCACAGCACATCTTTCTTCTTGGGAGCTCAAGAACCTCGTGAACATAAATGCATTTATCTTTGGGGTGACCCCTTGAGAATCATGTCTAGTTAACATATTACCCTCTGATTTGTTACGGCCCATGCTTAGCTTTTTTCTCTGTTCCCAGGCAAGCTCAGACAGGTCTGAACAAGCCCAGGATGATGAATGCCAGACCTCATGCGAGGGGAGAAAGAAGCAAAAAACCATGCACACTTGTTATGGACAAAGCTTGGTTATTATCTTTTGAATAAGAAGAAACCCTATTTGTCGTATTAAAGAAGCCCCAATGCAGTTATTTTATTTTCTGAATTCATTTCCCTAGCATCTGCCAGGACCCTTCTGCATAGACCATGTGGCACCTCATTGTCGGTCTGAATGACAAAGCTTTTGTTATGAAGTCATATGTAACCACACATATCTTTTTCCTTCATAATTAATCCCATGCCATTTTAGTGCATGGAATCCTATTGCTTCAAAATCAACACTTACCCTTGAGCCCAAGTTGGGTTAAAAGTTATAACTGCCCTGAAAATTGTGCGCTATGTTTAGAAAAATTTTAGTGGTGATTTGCGAGGCCATTTATTTTCCATCTCTAAAAGGGCATGATTGCTGTCTCTCGTGATCTGACATAGTAGGATAAATACCAACTGTTTTAGGTGTAAAGTATCGAGAGGTGGTATCGTTCAGGGCAATGGTTTCTAAACCTGGTGACCATCAGAATGAACTAAGAGAGGTTGATAACCTCATCAAGCTCCCATATCTTATTTACCTTAATTAAATTAATTAATTTATTAATTTTTAATTAATTTTTAAACCAGTCAACAGGCTCCCATATCTGAGAAGTTTGACTCGAGAGGTCTGGGGTGGTACACAGGGGTCTTTTTAGAAAGATAATGAGTGGCACTGGGTAACACTGGCAATAAAACCTCTGTCCTTGTTCAGGTTCTGCCATATGTTCATTCAACCGATCAACCGTCTAGCCAACCCACTGCGAGGATGTGCCAGGCACTGGGCTGAGCACTGGGGACAGAGGTTAACAAGACAGACATGCAGGCCAAACCATTTAATGGCTCTGGGCTCTACTTCCTCACTTTTAAATAGGAGATGGATGAGATTTCAGGTCCCCCTCGGCTCTAGCAGTCAATGATATTTAAGAAACTGAGCCTCTGACCTTCTAAAGTGCCTTTCAACTTCTTTTTGGTTTTTACTGCCAAGCTGACATTCTCCCATTCCAGTTTTCTACCTCGACTTTGACTTATCCCCAAAGCAACAGCCTTCACTGCTTGCTGTCAGCATGATTGAAATGTTAAAGTAAAAGATTTCCCCTCTCCTTCCAGAGGATAGTGGGTGAAGTTAACCAAGACTTCATCAGGGCTGTGCATGTTTCTGTTCATCATGGTAGCGTTAAGGGCAGCTGTCCACTGTTGACAGTTTCAGAAGGGTTGCTTCCAGTTTATGCGGAAGAGCTCTTGCACTTCACACTCTTCCTATCAGAAGCCCAGTGGTAACTTGATGTAAAGCTCCCCAGACAGGTAAATACGGGGCAAATCTGGACCTCCCAAGGGGGCTGAACTGAGGGTGTGGGTGCATTTTCTCAGCATCTCACAGGGATGGGATGAGGGCGGTTGTAGAGGAGAGGAGGTGGTCAGAGACCCAGTTTGACTTTACTGCAGAGCAAAACAATATGCTACTTTAAAGTCAAGGAGTTTTCATAAAATGATTCTATGTGAATGTGGAACTCTAGATCTTTTCCTGAGATGGAGAGAGGATGGAATTTACACAACGTGGTTTTCTTTAGCAGTCTTCTTATGATCCAGGACAGTTACTGTTTATTAATCAGGTGAGGGTAAAACTGGTGCCACTTCTTAGGATCAAGGAGATTGTCTCTCAATTATGAGGGTACAAATATTTTCACTGTTCATCAGAGTGAACTTTTAAGATCTCTGTATCAACCCAAAACCAGTATCTTGTAGTTCTTCCCTGTGGAAGGAGAAGGTAAAACTTGTTGTTTGAATTTTCAGGATTGGGCCACTCACATGGTTCCAGAAGCCAGCATTTAACATAAGTCATTGAGGCAGGCGGAGGAAACTGTGGTGACCAGAGATTTCGGGTCTATAAGGGCAAGGCTGTCTGTCGCTCAGTCCCAGTGATAGTGGTTTTCTGGGAACGTGGACCCAGTGTTGCCAGATCTTATGAATTTTTTTTCAGAAGATGCTGGAGATCAGACTTTTAGGCTGACAAACAATCCTAATTATATATACACTCAGACCCTCGCTGTATTGCTGGTCTGCTCCACAGTAGCCCTCCTTCCCTGCTTGTCACTCGGTGAAGGAATCTTGTGAGCCTTTTGACTGAAGCAAGCCTAGGAAACACACACAGAACCCCAGCAAAGGTCCAACCTGTTCTTCACGTTCATTGCGATAGAGTCCAAATTATAGAAGCTATAGGATGAGAAGCAGGGCATGGCATCTGGTCTAGCTGACATCCCAGTGTATGACATGGGGATGTAGGAGCCGGGGGGCAGCTTTCAGCAGGGCTACTGCCTATGGCCTTCAGCTGAGTGGCAGAGTGTCCAGTGCTCCTTGGAACTGTGCGGTGGAAGAGCTGCACAGCCATCTGTGGTGGTTTGCTACTAGGACATGTCCACGTGGAGGTTCCTTCAGCCAGTGATGGGTGTTCTGTCATAGACACACTTTCTCATATTCTATACCCCTTAACCTCAGGGCTAATCCTTTTAATCCTTTCCTTTTCGCTGAAGTCACCACCTCCCTCCGGTTCCTAAACTTTGGCTTTTCCCCAGCTTCCTCCATCTTCTGGTCTACAAAGTTGGGTGTGAATCACAGCTGTTCTCTCCCCCATACTCATTTTCACTTCTAGATAAGAGAAAGTGAGACTTAGAATTCTGAGGGTAGTGGCGGGGAAGAAAGAAGTTGAGGTGACCTTTAACTGGGTAATGACCTGAGATTTTTTTTTTTTGGTTTCTATGGAGATCTGAAAAATAATTAGATGTCTTTACTGTAAGACTTAGTACTTTGTCGCTATGTCAACATGAGATACATCTCTCATAATTTGTAACTTTTAGGTCTTATTTTGCTAAGAGAACAACTATATCCTTCCTGATCTCAGGTTGCCTTACAAAATCAGTTGGGCACCATATTTGTATTAGTTGCAGTCCTGCCAAAATCAAATGTTATTTCATAATTAGATAATTTGTAGTGAATTCAATAAAGGGATTATTTACATAGGTGTAGACCAGAATCACAAATGATTGTGTGGTATGCGAGGGCTAGAAACAGTGGAGGATATGTGGAGTCTCTTACTACCACCCCCAGGCCTGAAGGGGCCAGTGGGGACAGTGGCTCCTGGAACTGGAGATGGGACAGGCCACTTGGAACAGGCTGATGGGAGGAGGCAGGCAGCCTGCAGTGATGCCCCAGGGGAAGCCACTGGGAAAAGTATCCTGACTTTATTCTCCTCTCTTTTATCTATTGTCTGGCTCCTCCATTGGCCAGACCCAGCTGAAAGGCTGTCCATGATGGTCCATAATGGTCAGCAAGGTGGAGAAGGGTAGAGAATGGGTCTGGAGTGGCGAACAGAAGGTATTTAGTACAATGTTTTTAAAGACATAGTCATGAGATGTGGTTTGAACTGGATTGTTCAGTAGAGTATAATTGCTAGCATTTCCATGCTGTAATGTTCAAATTGAAACTTTCAGCAGAAGCATTTTAACAAACACTATTAAAGGAATGACATACATAGCAAAGGATTAACTGCATGGTTGTTCATACAATTCAACAAATATTTATTAAATCCTTACTGTGTCCCTAGTGTTATGGTCACCTGATCTATGCATCATACTGATGCTACTGTAATAGAGGGAAAGATTAAATGATTTTTATGTTGGGTTCAGCTGGAGGTACCTTTCCTTTGTAAACTTGTTTGGGTAAGAGATTGTCTACTTGTCCTCCAAGAATTGTAGATAGTGATTCTTTTGTACCAACCAAGCCTTGTACTGTTATATTCTATAGGAGGATGGTTTCTAGGAGCAGGTAAAGCAGTCTTTTTTAAACAGTTCAATTGTAGTTGTGTAAGTTTATATTTATAGAACAAACATTAAAACTACATTTCTCCTTGTAAAATGGAGATTAAATGAGATAATGCATATGTCTTATTTTCTGTAAAGCCTTAATGAAGGTAATCTGATTTTGAAATTAAAGAGAAAACCCACCAATCTCTCACTTTCAAAATTCAATCAGGTTTCATGTTTTCTTATTCTCTTTCAGCCTTTATCCTTATGCATATATAGTTTCTATAAGCTAGGAGGTTTTATTTGCATGTGAAAGAAACCCAAACTTCAAGTGGGATTAGATGTGATATCATTAGGATATTGTTTCTATTTCCCTGGGAGCTCTGCTCTACTCCAGACAGCTCCATCCTCAGGCTGACTTTCTTCGGGGGATATTAAGTGGCTGCTCCTGTTTCAGGCTTCATACCTACATGCAAGATGTGTAGTCAGCTTGGGCTGTCATAACAAATTACCATAGACCAGGTGGCTTAAACAAAAGGAATTTATTTCTCACAGTGCTGGAGACTGGAAGTCCAAGACCAAGGTGCTGGCAGGACTGATGTCTGGTGAGGGCTCTGGCTCTCTCCTCTGGTTGCAGACAGCAGTCTTGCTATGTCCTCACATGGCCTTTCCTTACTGTACAAGTGGAGGGGAGATAAAGCAAGCTCTCTGGTGTCCCTTCTTAGAAGGCCACTAATCCCATCATGAGGGCCCCACCCTTATGACCTCATCTAAACCTAATTACCTTCCAAAGTTCTCATCTCCAAATACCATAATCAAATGGGAGATTAGGACTTAAACGTATCAATTTTGGGGGGTTGAAATTCAGTTCATAACACTGGACTTTCCAGGCAGAGATCTTTTCCCCAAAGTATCAAACAGAAGCTTTACTTTCACTTTGGTTGCACTAACTTAAACCAGTCATTATAGCCAGGGAGTGCCATGAACTGATTATCTGTATTTTTGGCCCACAACTAACAGAATTATTATAGCAAGGGGTGAAAGGTTCGGAGGGTGGGGGATGAGATTATGCAGATTAGCTTTTATTGGGGATGGGGACAATTCTGTCCAAGCCAGCACACCTGCTGCTCCGTGGGAGAGGGAGGGGAAGAAAGGTATCAATAGTGTCCACTACTTTTGTTACCTGTTCTCATATTGTTGGACATTCAACTTCTTTTCTGAGTTTGATTCCTGTTCAATAACACAACTAAACTAAATTTCAAAATGTCTTATGAAAGCACATTAACATTGGGGTCTCAGAATTTTTGCCGTGCTCAGCAATGGTTGCTGCTTAATGGACAAAAGCTAGTACTACCGAAACCAAGTATTCCGGAAAATCAATATTACTGCAACAGTGGAGCCTTTGTTTCCATACAAGTCTCCCCATAAAGAAACTCAGTCTACACATGACTTTTGAGCTGCCTTTTCCAATCCACATTGCTCCAGAGAATGCGTTAGTAGGTCACTATCAGTCTGAGGCTGTAACCTTTTGTCCCTTTCTAAAAGAGATGGATATTTTTAAATATTTATGAATTTTTAAATGACTAATCAGGTCATTGGTGCTGGGTTTGTCACAATTAAGATCGGTATTTGCTTGTGTTGAGGAAACTGGATTTTTAATTTTTAAGCTTCTGTTTATTACATTTTTGATATTCCATTTTCATTCCATTTATATTTTATAAATACACATAATTATCCAAACAATACATTTCAACTGAGCCCCTGCTATGTGATCAATATTATGCTAGATACGCTGGGGAATAAAACCGATGTATGAGAGATGGTTCTAAGAAGGGTATTCTGTAGGTGGAGGAACAAGACTAAGCACATAGAAATGCTTACAAAATAACCCCATCCTAAGTGTGTGATAAAAGAAGATTAGAACAATAGAAATTAAGAAGAGAAATCCTAGTGGGTTGAAATTTCATGGGGGCTTCATGGTGGAGGTGGCACTTGAACTGGCTCTCATGGATATGTGGGCTGTGGATAGGAAAAAGATTCAGGGAGAAAAGCATTTGCAAAGGGGTAGGAATACATGCAGGCGTGGTGTGTGTTGGGAATCCCTGAGAAATCAAATCAGAGTAACAATTGTTCATGGGAGAGATGCAGTGAGAAAGGAGGATGGTGGGTTGTTGTTTTTTACTGGACCTCTCCCAGCATTTATCTTTTTATGGTTTTCAATTGCTTAAAAAAGGTGACAATATGTGAGACATCAAGAAGTTTGGATCATTTTAGAGTGCTTGTGCACAATGACCATAGCCTTCGCAACTGTCTCATCGGTGACACCCCACTGTCAGTTCTTGTATGTTTATTCCTTAGGGCATTTATGTGTGTGTGTGTGTAGAGGCATAGCTAACTCCATCTCTTCTAGTGGGAGGCTTTGTCTTCTGCTGAAGTCCAGCCCTGAATCTGACTCAAAAAGCATGAAGACTATACAGCTGGAAAGGGAAGGAAATTAAAACCAAAAATGAAAATGCAAGAGAGGAAGGCAAGTGGATTCTGAAATTGTGACAAGTTAAGAAATTAAAACACAGTCCTATAAATTCTAAAACAAACCTATAGTTTTGGGTCAAATTCAAATAGATATTTTCATGGTCAGTATTCAGGAGGAGTTAAACTTTGGAAATATTATTAATAATGGTATATTTATATTGATTCTTCCAATTAGATTTTCTTAAAGCATAATAAAATGTTATTACATAAATACATATATATGTAGATATTTTCTGACATTATTAGGAAATGTGAATATTAATTTACTGAAGAATCATCTTTCATGTTTACTGATAGAAATTTTAGATTTAGATGTATGTTTTTATTAACTTCTGAGGATATCTATTTATATTTATATCTTGAAAAAATTTCTTAAAAGTGGCCACATGTGTGTCAGTAT
>CM052443.1:66311478-66323246 GCA_028533085.1 Varecia variegata | reverse complement strand
CCATTTGAAGACACAGCAAGAAGGGGGCTGCCTGCCTGTCCGGAAGAGAGGCCTTAGAAGAAATCCACCCTGCTGGCTCATTGATCTTGGACTTTGAGCTTCCAGGACTATGAGAAAATACATTTCTGTTATTTAAGCCATCAGTCTTTAGTATTCTGTCATGGTAGTTCAAGTAGACTAAGACACCATTGAACATCGGGGTTCCCCCCACAAGGAGTCCCTGAACTAGTATCCTGGTCTCCAGTTCATTCTGTTTCAAATTAATATCTTGAGGTATCACTTACATCTTACTTCATACTGAGATAAATCCTTCTGTAGCCTCAGAATAAAGCTTAAATGCTGAAGCCAGACATTCAAGTTTGCTATAACCCATCCCCTGAACCCCGCTTATGACATTCTCTCTTTCTACTTCCCAGTCCAAACTCCACATTTTGGTCTCCTCCCTGTCCCCCAAATATAATGCCCAATCCTTTCTTAGCCCAGTTGGACTATTCTCCAGTTTCCTTGCAGACTGTCCAAATCCCATCTGTTCTTTAGGCGCATCTTAAATCTCACTGCACCCCTGAAGCCTCGTCTCATCTTTCTGGACACTTCTAACTTGCTCTAGTAGTTTTTGCCTTTACCAATGGGATGTGCACTTAATCGATGTTTGGATTTTAAGTGTTTCATGTGTCTTCCTAGTTTGACAACTAGACTGTGTTGTTTTAGCAATAACCCCAGTGCTTGACACACACATAATAGACACAATACATGGGTGGATGAATGAGCGAACAAAATTGCAGACAGAATTAGTGCAACTTACATAGGCTCAGTTGGGCTTAGGGTAGTACTGTGCATAGGGTAGGTAGATAAAGCCCTCAAAATGTTAGGATTTAGTTGCTACATAAACTGAAACTGAGTTGCTTAAATCTTTGGCTTGTGTCACTTTTAGCCTAGATTCCCCTTCCATTTGAGGAGATGTCTAATGAATGGTGAGAAAAATTGTTTATGCATTGGTGTGGATCTCCCCACTACCCCACATGTCCTGCTTTTCTTCTTTTGCTGTTGCCACTGCAAAACGGAGTCAGTACTTTGAAGAAATTTCACAGAGGGGGGTTGTGATGGAGACCACTCATGCCTAGAGTCTCAAGTAGGTGAGACTCTTCCCGTAGGCCTAGCATGAGGCTGTAAACCATAACTTTGAAGCCTAAGCTGAGAATATAGACAGAAAGTGACTTTGCATGTGTGTGTGTGTGCATGTGTGTGTATGTTTAAATCCATGTATGTAAGTCTGTGTTCTTTATGTAAAGGCCCATTCATTTAGAGAAAAAAGAAACTGCTTGAAATTTCCCTTCTGGAATTGGAAGGTTTGTCCTTGATGAGACCAACACAGGTTATATAGGACCATGAAACAGGAGGAATGGAACTCAGTGGCATTCCTAAAAACATGTTATAGGTCATATACACTATTAGAGGTGGGAGAAACCTTAGAATCAAGTGTTGGAGTTCCCCAACTGCAATCACTTATCACATTGACCATTTAAAAATCTTTTACCTTATTGACATTTCATCAGAAGTGATGCTTTGATGCACTGGTAAGGTCTTTTCAGCAACACACATGGAAGTTCAGTACATGAGAACCTACATTAACAATCCATTTCACCTATGTCATTGATACTTCTGGCAGCTCAGGCGAAAGGGACAATTGCTGAAGGCTTAAAACCTGTGTAGCACATGCAGGCACTGAGTCTTGCCTTGCTTGTTTGTGAGGTGGATCATCATGGCAGCAGCAATAATATCCAAGAAATCATGGGGCTGATGAGCTACTTATGTATTTATTTTTAAGTTTGGTAGAAAAATATATAATAGTAAAACATTCATTTTTGTTTCACCTATTGCTTAATTTCCATACTGGTGCACACACTGTAGGAAACATTGATGTAGTCCAACTCTTTCATTTGAGGATGAGAAGTAAAAGATCTGGAGAGGTTAAAACTCCTTGGCCAAGGTCATTCAGATGTTTAACTGTAGAATGTTGGGGTTCCTGACATCCAGTGTAGTGTGTTTTCCCCTAAATTACAATGTCACTTAATCTCTTAGGATAGGCATAAAACATATCAGTGACCTCTTGGCATGCCAGCCCTAGGGTGACATGGAGATTCATGATTGGCTCTACTGTCAAGAATACCTAAGAAATTAGAGTCTAGAAAAGACAGTCATGCAAACAAAGACTTACTGAGCTAGAAGGGAGCCCATAGTCCAGCTCAACACTAGGCTATATCCTGGAACACCCAAGGATGGCCCTTGAAGGACCACTTTGCAGGGCAAGAAATCAAGGTGTGAGCAGAAATTGTCAGGCAGGCAGGTTTAGGGGCTCCTTGCCCTCATTTCAATCATAGCTGCATTGTTTTTTATAAGTTCTACATTTTATTTTCATGTAAAGTAGCACTGAAAATTTCTTAAGGGCTAATGTTGGAAACGTGCTGTGCTTATCCATTTTCATTTTATAAGTAACAATATTAAGATTCAAAGAGGCTAGAGTGTCCATGAACATGATCTTTGTGATTATGGCAAATTTGAATCTGAATCCCAGCAAGGCCTGAATGGGATTTTTCTCCTGTTAGGAACTTATTAGACAATCCATCTCTCCAAGGATGGTGGAGCTTTTTGAGGCTGGAGGCATCGTCAGTGATATCACAGGGAGTGAGGGAAAAGTAGCTTCCTTACTTTACCCTACCCCAGACATGACATTAGAGGAAGAAAGGGAAAAAGGGAAGGATATGTGAAGAAAGATGGAGAAAAAAAATAACAAATCCTCCATGTTATTTCAGCTGTGCTTCAGCTACAAATTCCTTGGGGAAGTAGAATGGTGGCTGGGGGAATAGGGAGTTATGGTTTCATGAGTGTATGGGTATAGCAGTTCACTTTTGCAAGATGAAAAAATTCGGAAGATGAATTGCACAACAATGTGAATGTAATTATCACTACTGAACTGAACACTTAAAAATGGCTAAGGTAGTAAATTTTATGTTTTGCATATTTTGCCACAATTATAAAACAACACAAATGCCCCCTGGGAGGCATAGTACGTATTTTTGTCCTTCACACTTTAGAGCTGACACATTGTTAAACGGTTGCTATTCTGCGGGCTCCTGGCAGAGAACAGGTACTGCGAGCATGGGAACATTCCTGATAGACCTGAAACAAAGTAGCCTGGTTCATTTGCTCAGTTATTGCAACAAATATTTGAGTGCCTACTGCGAACCAGGCACTATACTTAGTCTTAGAGATGTCGGAGGAAAAAAAGTACACAAAATCCTGCTCTTGCCATCTGGAAGTGAGGGGGTGGGGGCAGGACTCAAAATTAACATAAAGTTTTTAGTAGGTTCCAAGATGATCAGGGTAATGGGAAAATAAAGCATGAACGAGGAAGTGGGGGGCCTCAATGAGAAGGGAACCCTTGAACCGATGTGAGGGAGCAGCCCCAGGAGATTTGGAGAGGGAGAACATTCTAGACGGAGGGAATAGTAAATGAGAAGGCTGTGATGAGGTGAGGAATATGGGGAGATGAGGTCAGGAGGAGCACGGGTGTGTGTGTGCGTGCGTGTGTGCATGCCTGTAGAACAGAGGGGGAGGAGGAGAGGGGAGGAGGAGAGGAAGGAAGAAGGAAGGAAAAGGAGAGAGGGGACTTTGCTTTTCCTCCTTTGGAGGGTTTTGAGCTCAGGGGTGACATGAGATTTATCCGGATCATGGTGACCCTGTTCTGAGAGTGGACTGGTTGGGAGTGAGGGGTAAGCAGAGAGACGGGCTTGGGGAGGCTGCAGAGAAGGGATGGCCGTGGGGCTCAGGCAGACTTTTCCTTCTTCACAGCTGTTCTGTGTTTGTCTGCCCAGGGTGGTAGGGGTAGGGTTTCGTTTGGGTGTGGTTACCTTTTATTCCTCGGTGCCCTCTAAACTCCCCTCCTGAGCCCTCTGTCTTCTCCATCTCTTGTAGATGGAGGTTATGTGAACCTTCGTGGATCTCCCAGAGAGTTGATGACTGTGCCTTGCACCAGTTCTGATTCACAGCCCCTCGGCTCTAACTAGCTTCTGGAAGCTCCTGTCCAGGGCGTTAACCTCCCTCAGGATGAGAGACATCAGCCACTAGGGAGAAAATGGGTGTCTTGTAACTCAGAGCTCTTAACTCTTTTGAAGCTGCAGGACTTAACTGAACGTGCTTCATGCAGGGAGGAATGAGTAATCTCAGAAAAGGGAATACAAATCTTCAAAATTCTGAATCTGGGGAAATTGCAGAGAAGCTAGCCTTCTCCTCTCTTGGGTGCGTGCCAGTCATGGAAGGAGTAGGTGGGCACAAGCACACACTTTGGATAGCCCTGGCTCCCCAAGGGCAGGTTTCCCTTGATGGGGCTTTCTTCCTCAAATTGTGGCAATGCCCAGTATTGAAAGGGGGAAGAGAAGTATGATAGTCAATATTAAATATGGTCATGTGATTAATCATCAATTATGGATTTGGGGAAGGGAGGATTTTGAAAATGCTTATTTACCCAAAAAGAAAAAAATGCCTCTATCTAGACCAGGATTTCTCAATTTCGGCAGTGATGACATTTTGGGTCAGATCATTCTTTGTTGTGGGGAGGCTATTCTGTGCATTGTAGGATATTTACCGGCATCCCTGGCCTCTGCACTCTAGATGCCAGTGGCACCTCTTTAGTTGTGACAACAAAAAATGTCTCCAGACATAGCCAAATGTCCCCTGGGGGACAGAGTTGTCCCCGGTTAAGAACTATAGAGCTAGACTTAGGCCGGGGCATTGGTGGAGTCAGGATTTTTACTTCATGTCCTCTCTGGTTACTGAAATCAATAAAGTTAAAACCAGTAGTGGTTTCTTCTTAGTCCCTGGGAGAGCAGGGTGTGTGCTGTTCTGCTTTGTGAGAACAATTTTCCTGTGTTTTAACTAATAAGTTCCTTGGGATGCCTCGATTTTGGACATCCCAACATGTAAACATGCCTGTAAGGCAAAGAAACCAAAAACAAGGCACTCTGTGATTGCCAAGGAGGGGGCATGCTTTCTTTCCCTTCTCTCTCCTGGATCCATGCAATAATTAGCCAAAGTAAAATGAATATTAGCTCATGCTTAACTGCCTTTATAGCGCACTCGCCGGCACTGACCCAGTAGTGCTAAACCAATTATTTTTTGAACTTTATGGCTTTAAATAATCCTTTGCTCTAAAATTCCCTGTACCCCTCAGCTACTTAACCACAGGCCCCTCTGCCCTAAATCCTTTTCTTATACTTTGTAGCTTTTTCAGCAAGGCCCCTCTTTAAGAAGACATAATCCCTTCTCTGTAGAAAACATGAAAGACCTTGAACAAATCAAGATTTCTCCATGGAGAATTCAGCTAATCCTGTGCTTAGCTCCTAACAAGGAAATCCATCTCTCCACCAAGCACGCCATTACCCGGACTAATGCCTGACTTGAATAACAAGCAAATTATTGTGCTTTTAATTGTACCCTGCTCGGTCACAAAGCACATCTGAGAGAGGAATGTGCCGAGCTCTTCCAGGAGAAACAGGTCATGCTTCTAATCCTCCTTTTCTATCACCTCCCCCCCCCCTGCTTCCAATCCTTTCTCTTCTCAGCAGCACAAAGAAAAAAAAAATTTAAAAGACAGCTAAATTATGTTTAAAATGGAAGAGCCTAAATGAAGAAAGAAAGGTGGTAAATACTGAGTCGGGAGAGGATGAATTATCCAGTCTGTGCAGTGTGGCTCATTTGAGGACAATCAATGTTGTCATAACCCCATTACTGGAGGGCAATCTTTGTTACCCTAACCCAGGCTTCCTCAACCGTGGCATTATTGACGTTTTGGGCTGGATAGTTCTTTGTTGTTGGGGGACTGTCCTGTGCAATGTAGGATATTTAGCAGCCTCCCAAGTTGTGACAACTTAAAATGTCCTATGACATTACCAAAGTGTCTCCCTGGGGGGCAAAATCGCCCCTGGTAGAGAATCACTGACTGAAATCTGTCCATATTGGGATTTATTGGCTTCTCCATGTTCTCCTTCCTTTACCCAAACCCCAAACAAACCATGGTTCCCTGTTGTAAGCCAGAGAGAGGCAAAAGCCCTGTTTATATATGTAGAATGAGTGGAAAGAAAAAAGAGGCTGAAGTATGTGTTGTCAGGGGTCCGAGAATGGGCACCTCCCTCAGCACCCAGATTGGGAAAAGCATTAGGATTTGTTTGGGCCTCTGATCTCCGTTAGGAAGTGGCTGTGCCCTGGGCGAGCAAGGCAGGTTCTGAATGCCTCTCCCTTATGCACTTCGGAATTGCGCTTGCTTTGGTGAGACAGGGGTGATGGAGAGGCTGCTGAGATAAAGGAGCCAGGCGCCCGGAGGTGCTGACGCTCTGGGAACATGAACAGGGGAGAACCACCCCACGTCACTCGTCACTCGTCACTCGCACAGACAATGCCAACGATCTTGACTTGGACCAGAAAATCAGGACCTAGGAGAGCTACCCACGCAAGAGACATTATGCAAGCATTGCGTTGTACTTTCATTACAGCTCTTGACGCAAACATTTCCTCACTCCCGGAGATGGAAAGAACCCCCCTATTTTTAGTAACTTACTAATGGAAGCTTTACAGCTTGTCCTTACTGGCCGGAAGCAAACTGTGGGAAACGCACGCATTGCAGTTCGCCCAGCTTGCCACTAGATGGCGGTGCACGTCTTCCCGAGAAGCCCGGCCCGGAGGCCGCTCACAGTGGCTCCTTGGGCTAAGGAAGACAAGTGCCACTCGTCCTTTGGGAGACAGCCGGCTCCTCTCATTGTTGGCACAAACAGCTCCAAACAATTGCACTGACCGCACAGCTCTAAGCCACATTCCAGGGCGCTGTCGTCTGCTCGGGAGTGAATGCTGGGAAAATGAACCAAGCTGCTAATTTGCTTGATTGGGGGAAAAATAAGATCTCAAGTAACAATGGGCGTAATTTATTTTTCCAACAAGAATAGGGGCAATGCCATTTCATCCCCCTCTCCCAACTGCTACTATAAATGAAAGCAATCACCTAATTAGTCCTGAATTACTAACTGGCAGGGTAAGGGATCTGCTGAAAATCAAGCTGAAGTGGGGAATTTGGAGAGAAGGATGTGATTTCTCGGGGAGGGCAGGGGAGGGAGGTGAAGGCCTGCAGCCCATTGTAGGGCCCTGGGCCCCTGCGGTCTGGGGGCTGTGCTGGCCCTGACCCTGGGAGAACAAGGGGCTCAGTGATGCTCCAGGCCATTCATTTTGTGCAGGCGAGTGACTTTCTAAACTCTAAACCGAGGAAAAAGAATCTGGGGGGAAGACATGCCCCTGAGTCCCTTTAAAATGTTACAGATGTAGATGAATTGGCTTGGGAAAGAGAACACAGCCCTGTGGGGCCTGGCCACCCTGCTGACGGGGCCGGTCCAGTGGACCCCACAGGGAGGTTCTTGAATGTCCTCTCTTCTGACACACAATAAGGGAAATTGCAGGCAGATCGGAGACTCCGTTTGGATTTTAGTCCTTAAGAAATGAATGAAATGAATGCCTAGTTACAGATTTTGCTTTTTTTTTTTTTGCGTGTGTCCTTACTAATTACTTTTTCTCCGGCAGAAACAATGAACCACCCCCACACCCCTGTGTCAGCCACTCTCCGAGAAAGACAAGCAAAACAATAGAAGAGTAGGTGAGTGTTGAGATCTTCCACTAGAAGGCTCCACAAATTGAAGTACTAATTTATTTGTTCGGAGATGCCTTCTTGTTTTTTAGTTAGGTATCACTTTAATTGAAATACTTTACTAATGCGATTTATCACAACTGTAAACTGTCAGTTTCCACAGCTGTTGCCTTTTTCAAGCAATCTGGCAAATGTGTGTGGGTAAAAAACACAAACTTGGAAGGTTGAGAAGGAGTCAGCTCAGGCTGTCTCTTTTTCCCACTCAGCTGGTCCACAGGCCCCTCACCCCTGCCAAAAACATATGCTCTTCCTCCCCAGAAGCACCCACTTCAATTCTAGTGCACATCTGTTGTTTCTGGCTGCATCCATGCCCTCCTCTTGGGAGGGGTATCTGCTTTTCTTCTGGGGAGTTACTCTTCTCCCCCTATCAGTCCGTGTGGCTTAGATGAGGTTGACATCATTCTCCTGCTGGAGAGTGGGCAGGTAACCTGGCTCTGGCCCAAAGTCTCCCACTATTCCACCCCTTTGGGCCACAATGACTAGCTTTTAGAGTTGCCAGAATTAACGAAACAACAACAACGATGAAAGCCAAAACACTAAGTTAACTTTGAATTTCAGATAAGCAATTAGGATTTTTCACTATGTCTCAAATATTGCATGGAACATACATACACTAAAAAATTATTTGTTGTTTATCTGGAATTCAAATTTAGTGAGGCATCCTGCATGTACTCCGGAAACTCTATTGGTTCTCTGAGAGGTGTTTGGCCAAAACTGGTCAAATCAGAACCAGCCCAGGACTTTTGCTGGAGCTTTGGGGAAAGAAGTACTTAAAAAAAAATCTGTTGGGGTTGCTGAACTGGAAGGATGTGTGCTTACAACTGTTGGTGGCCGTCCTTTCTACCATGTGGGGACAGCTGCCTGAGATGGTGGCCAAGGCCACAAAGACCAGACCTGCTTCATTTGAACAGGTGGCCTCAGCTGTTTCGGAAGCTGGCCCTGTGGTTGGTGGAGGTCAGGGTGCCAGTGGCCAGGTGGGATCACAGTTTTCTACTTCTTGAGCCAGGAAAGTAAAAACACCAGCCCCAGAACGTGCCTACTGGGCACTGGCTTCTATTTAGTTAAAACAGTGGTGAACGGATATCGAGCAGCAAAAATAACTGAGGTCTGCTACGCCCTTATACTGTTTTCTAATTGTTTCATTGCATGGAATGTGAGTTCTTCTTCAAGGCAGTGTGGCTGGCAACGGGGGCAGATATGCTTGCATTTGTAATAGAAGATTTGAAATTCAAACCTGCCTCTGCTTTTGGCTTTGGAGTCATTGTGACCTCTATAAAGTTGAGTTTCTTAGTCTGAAAACCAAGGACAGAGGTCCTTTCCCCGCAGGACGAGGGCAAGGAATCTCTGAGGTAAAGTATGTAAGCACCTGTCATAGGGCCTATTGTAGGGTAGGTGCCCCATAGAGGCCTTCCCTCTTCTGAGAGAGAATATTCTTAACTTTTCTCCTCCATAACTTCAGGAGAATGATAATCAAAGTCTGAGGACAGGCAGTGCTAGCACTGTAGCTGCTGCTGCTGTCACCAGGCATTGGTGACCCTTTGTATATGTCTGGTAGTTTCCAAGCATCATCACACACATTTTCTAACTTCCTGTTTTGGCACAAAATCTCCTCTTCCTTTATGTTGGTTTCCTGCTTACAGTACTTTCAGTTCCAGAGCTTTGCTTTGTATTTTGCTATATAATGATGTTTTTGAAACTTCGTTGCTGTCTTTCTTGCATCTAAGGGACGTTTACCCAATTTTAAGTATTTGGATATTTGAGATTAATTGACAAATCATTTATCTCCTCTATTAAAGTTGTTACATTGAACTCAAATGAAAAAAGTGAGGGCAGGAGCACTATCTTGACCAAGACAATGCTATATTCCACTTTCCTTGGGATTTTCTGGAACTTAAAGAGGTAGGATTGGAACATCTCATCAGGGCAGAGATTAGATCTGCAAGTTGCTGTTTAGAGTTGGGCAAACTGTGGGGCCCATTGCTCTTCTCCTGTTAGAGGGTGCGTGATGAGCAGGGTGAGGAGGGGGCTCCTCCAGCCCCCAGGGCAGTCCTGCCCCTGCGAGCCGGTGACAGTCGGGACTAGAATCCAGACCTCCTGAGTCACAGGCCCGAGCTCGGCTGCCGGAGACGAGGCTGAGCCTGGCAGCACAACATCCTCGGGGACATTTCAAAGAGGTTTCAGTTGGTCGAGTTGCTTTGTTTTGAAACTCAGGGATAGGTGTGAACTCCAGACGGGCGTGTGTCTCCAGTGGGAAGGAAAGTTGGAAAGGGGCGGAAAGTTCTCTGAGGGTCTCTGGGAACCAGCAGCGGGTACTGCAGCGTGGAAGGGGCTGCGATGAACTTTAGACAGATGTTCACGAGGGATAGGTTTGTCCTCTCCTGGCTGTGCAACAGCAAAGCAGCAGGTCCTCAGGGAGTGAAGAGATAAGAAACAGTCGCCTTCCTAAGAGCTGGAGGTGGCCTTGCTATCCCACATTCTTTTTTGTGGTACCTTCCTCCACCTCTCTCGGGCCTCCTCTTCCCCCTGCCTTTTTATTTTGAGAGAAGGCTTCCTAAATAAAGGAGGTCTTTTCTCTCACCCCCACCCCTCCTCTTGCTCTGTTGGGCTCAGGCAGGGCAGGGAGAGCTGCACACCTTAGCGAGAGAGCACAGGCACTTCAGAGTCAGTCCCAAACCTGTTTTCTAGCTATGAGTCCAGACACGTTTCTTAAGCTATGCCTCAGTTTCCTCATCTGAAAGATGGACACAAATGTCTCCTGTATAGGGCTCTTGTGGAGAATAAATGACACTAAATAAATAGATGAGATTCAATATATTAATCTACTGATATATAGTAGTTGCTCAATAAATAGTAACCTCATTATCTTCACTGTCTCAGAAAGGCTAGAGAGGGTAGCATGAGAATTACCAACATGGAAGCGTGTTTAGATGCCAGTGATACTATGTGTTAGATACTGTCCAGAATGCTTTAGGTTTAATATTTAATGCTCACAGTAGCTCTGTGCGATAAGCATCATTATCTCCTTTTTACGGATATGACAACCAAGCTAGGGAGGTTAAGTGATTTGGCCAGAGCCATACCGCTTGTTGTGCAAAGGCTGTATGCAAACCTTCAAGTAGAATAAGACGCTTGCTCTAGGGGAAGCGAGCCTTGTGGCTGGCTGTGAAGGTCACCGTGGCAGGGCAGGTGTGGCATGAGAAAGTGAGGAAAGCCGGGTTGCTGGGAATGAAGGTGTGCTCCAGTCTTTGGACTGAGTTGGGGTCAGTTGCAGGTGACCCACAGGTAGAACAAGAGGCCATGAGAAACGACTTTCAGGGGCTAGAAAAGGACCCCACTGAGCACCTTGAATCATGGCTTCTTAGTGTTGCTTGGGAGCTGTAGGGGTCCGTCATCTCCCCTTATTGTTTCCCAAAGCCTTTACTCCATCAGTTTAGTGCTTAAATGGTAAAACTCATCTCTCCTCCCAGCCAGTGGCAATAACGTAGTTCTTTAGATTCTAACTTAGGGGTGGGTGAAAGCTTGTTATACCAAATTCAGTGGAAGGGAGGAGCTTCTTCAGGTCGGTTCACACTGTGATACTGATAAACAAAGCAAAAAAGAAGAGACCTTCCTCCTTGTGCCACTGGACATGAGCCCACTGCCAGCCTAAGATCACGTCATGGTCACTGCTCCAAGCTCATTTTTGAGGTCTGCCCCGTCCTGTCTGAGATTTCTAGGCATGGAGTCAGTCCAGAGGGGTGGGTCCTGCTTCCACATCCTAGGCACAGAGGGACACTGAAGTTGAGAGTCTGATGGGGCCACCCAGGATCTTGGTCTCTGATGTTCTATCCCTTCTTTGGGATGTTCCTTTTGACAACTGAGCCTGCAGGGACAGCTCTATCTTGTCCGTGAAGCCTGTGCAAGTCTGGACTCCCATTCAGGCCTCAGCAGCGTCAGAGCTGCAGCTTTCTGTAGCTGATATTAATACTTACAGGTGGGAGCTAAGCTTAGAGGGCCTCTAACCTGCAGAACCAGCCCTTTCCCATGA
>CM052443.1:66291324-66311378 GCA_028533085.1 Varecia variegata | reverse complement strand
GAACTCGAGCGATCCACCCGCCTCGGCCTCCCAGAGTGCTAGGATTACAGGCGTGAGCCACCGCGCCCGGCCTCTGTGAGGTCTTGTGTGCACTTTCCAGCGAGATACCCTCCCAATTCAGCAGAGCTTCCAAAAAAGTTATATGTCAGAAGCCAACAAGTCAGAGCCTTAATTCTTTCCACTAAGAAACTTCTTGATCCCTAGGTAGACACTACTGTCATTTATAAATGAGAATATTGTCATCAGCAGGAAGGATTTCATTCCCTTACCATAGTGTTGTCAGGCTTGGCCTTGGGACTTGCTTTGGCTCATGAAATACAAGTGGAAGTGCAGCGTGTACCACTTTTAAGACTCTGTGCAAAATTTTACGTGATTGCTTTTCTTTTGTATTCTGGATTATGGAAATCTGGTCAGGATGTGTTTCTCTCAGGCTGGGTCCCCGAGTACCTTCAGTGAACAGAGCCACATTGCTGATCTGTAATGTAAGTGTAGCATGGAACAAAAATAACCTTTGTTGTTTTTTAGGCCATGGAGAAATTCCAGTTACTTGTTATTGCAGCGAGCCTTACTGGTCCTGACTGATGTGGTCCTCACATAATTGTACCTTCCTGCTCATGGGAAGGCAGCTCTAGCCCCAAGTTCCTGCTGCACTCTGATAAATACAACATGCTCATTTATCTTACATTTATGTTACTGGGAAGGGCTACCCAAGTATCCAAAAAAGGCCAGCCTGAGGGCAACTTTCTATCTAGAAGCTTCCTTCTTAAACAATTTAGGTACACTTTACCAGCCTCCCACCCTCCTGACTAGGTGAGAAACTATTGTATATAATGTATTTCCTGAGTTCGTAAAGAACTTCAAGAGAAAGTAAGCTGTGCTAAGGCTTAAAACGTATAATCAGAAAAGATTGGCTGAGTGGGTTAATATACTATTGCTACTGCAATGATACAGCTTTTTCATTTTATTAAGAGAAGATAAATATACTCATCGAATGACTCCTGAAAGGTAATTATCATTGTCTTATTGATTTTTTTCTATTGTCTTTTCCTTTCTGAAGTAAAAACACTGTCCCATTTGTTAGCAAGTTTAATCTGTTCAGCAGTCAAGAGAGCTAGATCTTGTCTTGTCCCGGTACACCCATTTTGTAGACAGAGGGTCCAGACCTGGGTTGGCAAACTAGGGTCTGGGGTCCAAATCTGGCTCATCACCTGTTTTTTAAATTGAAGTGTTATTTGAATACAGCCATGCCACTTATTCGTGTATTGTTTACGGCTGCTTTTGTGCTACAGTGGCAGAGTTGAGTACTTGCAACAGAGATATTGTGAGCCACAAAGTCTCAACTATGTACCCTCTGGCTCCTTAAGAAAAAGTTTGTTGATCCCTGATCTAGAGTAGAGTGGGGCCAAGACCTTGTCTAAGGTCACCAAAATTTCCTAAATGGCAATGCTTTGTCTTATAATTCCTCATTTTGGGAGGGTGATGTTTTCCCCCCTTTGCTCACCATCACCTGCCTTATTTCAAGTGTTGTGAAGGAGACTGAGCCCACTCCAGATCCCAGTGGAGAAGGCAACTTTGACTGAAACTTCTGTACCATAAAAATAAAGGTGAGTTACAATATTGTCAAAGCATTGAAAGTCAGAAGCTCCAGGGAATATGGGGAAATAATAATAATATAAGTGAAGAATATATATCATCATATCCCTTAGGTAGCTTAGGAGCAAATGATAACTTTTGAGAGTCTACAATACAGGGTTGCCATGGTTTTGTGATTTGAATTGTGGGGTATTTGTTTACTATCTTTTACTCTGGGGTGCAATTAGCCCCATTTCATGGGGGAAAAAAATCCTGGCTCTTCTTTTGTTGAACTTTCTTCCCATTTCTCAAGCAGCTGAAGGTCATCAGAAAATTAGAGATTTTAAGCTTTACAAATACCTACAGTAAAATCACATGCATTCACAGCTGAAGGTTAAGACGTCAAACCTCAGGAGGTAACCTGGGTTTTGAAAATGACATGTGCCTTCCAGATCTGCTTGCATTTTTTTCCCCCAGGAACATATTGGGGGACTTAATTCCAGTATATTTTATAGGTACTTGCACAGCCAGAGATTGCTTTATTTCATTGCATAAATAACAAAGATCTTCTGTACATTCCTTTATTTCTCCCTTTGAGCTACAAGAATTGCAGCAGATCTGAGGTTTGCACACATATACTTGACATAAATGTATACCGAAGATGGGGGAATAATAAGGACTAACTTTTATAGACCTCTCTCATTAAAACTCACCTTCAAAAAACACTCCTGTTCCTTCCTTATAATCAAATGACGCCTCGTAACCACCTAACCATTTTTAATATTCCCCGGACTCTCCTGAACTACGCCGGAGCTCAGATACTGTCTAGCTAGGCAGGGAAAAGAGTCTACCGTCATATTAAAAAGCAGTTATTGGGACAGGTTTTACAGGCAGTGGGCTAGGACAATTCAGAAACAATTGCTTATGTGATAGTTGGAGGATTTGTCTCTGTCAAACAGTTAATATTGCTTTAATACATGAAGTAGGCTGTATAAGACGGCAATAATGAAAAATGTCAGGAAAGACAATATCAATTGTTATTCAACATCCACATCAAAGATTACTTTTTTGTCAGTAGCTTTCAGAAAATGTATTTTCCATCAGATCTGATTGCGTTCCTCTTTGAAGTGCTCCATCCTCCCAGCAGATTTAATGTGACATCTAGGCACTTTTAGTCCCTGGGCCTCTGAGGCGATTCAGAGAGGCACAACAAGCCATCACAGGTTTATCCTCAAAGGCCGACACTGTCTGTCTGATTTATTGTAACTTTAAGAATCATCTCCAGCAAAGCATGAGCCTTGCTACCCATCCGCCGTGTCAGACTTTTATCAATTCATTTGTATGCAGCCAGTACCTCCTGGAACCGAGAGCCCTATAGCCACTCATGGAAAATGCATTACCTGCGACTAATCCTTTTTATCTTTAAAGTCTGTATTTTTTATGTATAAGTCATTTTGGGTTATCATAAAATATACATAATTCTCCCTCCCCCTTAAAAAAAAAAGACAAAATGGAAAGAGAATATATAATAAGTTATGAGCATGCGGTGTCCTTATCAGCCAGGATTCTAAATAAACAGCTCTCTTTATGTAAACACCAAGGGATATAAAGCTGTGATTACTTTCAATGGGAAATAGGAAGGCTTCCATTTTTTTTTTCCTTTTAGGTTTCAAAGTGAAACAGTGAGATTAATCATTGAAAATAGGCTTGTGCCTGCTTCTATTTTGCGGTGTGTCTGTCTGGGAGGGGGGCCCTGGTGCTGGTGGTGTGCGGGTGGGGGTGGCGGCTGATGCTTGTCTGTTCCATTTCACAGGTTTCCCAAATTGCTCCACCCCACAAACGTTTTCCAAGCCATTTGTGAGTGGCCTTAATTAAGAGGACTGGAAATGTGTCTCCTGGAAGCATCACACCGGCCCCACCCCGATGTGGTTCCAGTGTCTGAACTTCGGCGGGTGTCGAGATCCTGTTCCCAATATCACAAGTGCTATTTGCTGTCTTGTGCTGTTCTCATAATTGTTTCAGATATTTAAACTCTGCTCAGTTCTGAAGCTTTACAAGCACAGGAAATTCTCATCTACTTTAAACAAAATATGAGAGTTCATGCCCCCGATGAGGGGTCAATAAACCCACTGCCTGCAGACAAAACGCTGCTCTGGGCTGTTTTTGGAAGTCACGGTTTATGGGAGCCCAGCCAGTTTGTTTCTGTGGCATCTGTGGCTGATTTCCCGCTACTGCAGTGGAGTTGGGGGGTCGAGACACACTGTGCATCTGCAAAGCTAAGAATGTTTCCTATTAGGCTCTTTACAGAAACGTCTGTTGACCCCTGCCCTGGAACCATACCTGCAGTGTTAAATTAATTAAGTCAATTAACCCAATCAAAGATTTACTTGGCCTGGGAGTGAAAAGTGCTTTGGGGTCTTGAAGGATGTACTACAAACTGTTGACAGAAACTTCTAAGTAGGATTTGAGACTATGGAGGAGGATTGAAGAGATACTCTTTATTCTTTTATACTTTTGGAGTTTATGAAATAATATACCAAAAGTATTTGGTATTTTGGTGTGTGAGGTAACATGGTAGATGTTTTTAGAATCTGCTCGGTTTTCAGGGATGCTGTCCTTCTCTGGGTGAGACCCTGCTTAAATCTTTCTGCTGCAATGGGAGAACAGTTTCCAGGATGTCAAAAGATATTGCCCAATCACAGGAGTTTTATTGTCCCTTTTTTTTTTTTTTTTTTAAATCCCAATGCTCAGCCACATTCAGATATTATCTGCATTGCTTTTAGCCCTCAGCCACCTATGGTGGGACTTCTTTATGTGTCCAGACAAACCTGGACCCCCAAGCTGGCATAAAGATCAGAGAAACAGACCAACGGAGTGTGCTTGCAAGGCACAGCCAAGCTCTCTGGGTTTGGTGGGGAGATTGCTAATAAAAAAGGGTAGGTGGTCCGTGGGGGAGAAATTGTGAGCATACCTCCAATTGCTTTCAGGACTCTGGGGGGCGGGCAGCATTTCTTGCTTCTCTAATTGAAACAGAAAGCAAGGAAGCATGATCTTTAGGTGAAAAGGGATTTTTAAGCAGAAAATTTGCAGTCCTTATATATCACCTCGTTTATTTTTACATGCAGATCATCTTTGGGGAAAGGATCTTGTCGGAACTTGCTTAGAAACAATAGGCTGCATCTGTTAGCACCCTGTTAATACCCTGTTTTCCATACAAAACGAAAAAAATCATTTCAAAGTGATGTCAGGAGATGTTAAGATTTTATGAGGGCTTCCCACAACACTCCCCTGCATCATTTTGTCAATGAAAAAAAAAGTCTGAATGTCGCTGACGTGTCAGCATTTCGTAAAATCATATTGCATACAAAGCCTAGACTTCTCAGTGTGATGTGGAAACTCACCTTTCAGCCCGTGCTCTTCCTCTCCCTGTAGCCATAACGTACTATCTGACATTCCCTTGACCTGGCACATGTTGACGCCAGGCCATTCTCTTACCTGGAGCAGTCTCCATCCCCAGCTACCCCCCACCTCCCGCCGTGTTCACCTGGAAACTCCAGCTCATCTTTCATGGCCCAGTACAATCCTCCCTTCTTCTGTGAAGTCTCCCATGATTTCTCCCTACCCTTGCCCGTGACCTCACTGGGATCTGCTCTGTCACGGTATTTCTCAAATCATGTAGCTATTTTATTTACATAAACTCCTCGAGGGTGGGAGCTGTGGCTTATCTGATCTCTGTATTTCTTGTGCTTCGGACAGCGATTTGCATAAATGAGTACTCAGTACATGCTTGCTGAAAAAAAAATGTGGGACTATAATTTTAGAGGCGAAAGAAACCTCTGAGAACATCTCATCTAAGTCCCTTATTTTGCCGATGAAGCCTGAGGCATAAAGAAATTAGGAGTTGTTTAAATTGTGCATTCCCTTCGGATTCCTCCAGAGCTATACTTAGGGCATCCCATTGTCTCCTAGATTGGGGCTGGCTTCTGCAAAGCAGGCTGCAAGGGGTGAGCGCAGGAGGGGAAAGCTCTGGAATGCTGTGTTATTTGCTTTCACACCTTCTACCCACAGAAAAGAAAAGATGGAACAAAAACCAAAGAACAATAACGTAAGCCTTCCTGCCTGGTGCTAGCTCAGGGAGAGTTGAATTTCCATATTGGATGGATGATGAAAACAGCACCACTCAGAGCTGAGGCTTCAGAGGTCCAAATCCTGTCTTGTCACCCTCCCTCCCTCCCTCTCGCTCTCTCCTCACTCTCAACTGCCAGGAGAGGGCAGGGCTCCCTGTGGGAAGCAGCTGCCAAGGCTTCTCCCACTTTCAGAGAAATTCCACTGACTAGTGCTTTCCCTTGGTTTACCATTTTGTTCAGATAAGTAGATAAAAGGGAATGACAGCTGGGGCCAGGGAAGGAGGCCAGGATGCAGAGATAGACAAAGGAGTCAAGGGAGAGGGAGTGGACGGCAGAGATGGAGGTGATTCTGCCCTGGTTGCCATCACTGACCCTGAGGTTAACAGGAGAGAGAGGTGTCTCCATCTAGACCGGTCTTAGGGATATTCAGAGGAAATGTGACCTCTCTCTCTCCCCATCCCTCCCCGCTCCCTCCACCTCTCTGCAGGTGTATGTACATGTTACATAGTTTTGTCCCTTCAACAGATAAAAACACCTAGTGCGTCCCCTGGGCTAGGGGTGCCTTTCTTGCTCACGGGAGGGATGACGTCACACTTCAGTCTGAGAGTAGGCCTCGCAGGAATGAGAGGGGCTAAGAGCTTGTTGGTGAGGTTGGAGGCAGAGGAGGGCAAAGACATGGCCCCATGTGAGAGAGACAAGTAAGGCACCAAAGGGATACTTCATCCCTGCTCCGCTGGTAGCAGCTGCCCGGGGTCAGCCTTGGGTGCTGCTTGTCAAAGGCAGTTCTTAAGGATGCCCAGGGTTGGGCAGGGTCCAAACCCTCGTTCATGTAGGAAAACAGGGGCTGCAGTGGGACTCTGGACTCGGTGACAGCTTGGCCCCACACAGCTTTGGATCCCTGAGCAAGTTTCTTCACCTTTCTGGCCTCTATTTCCTTATCTGGAGGGAAAAAACTAGGCTAGATGATTTCAGAAGTGCTTTCCAGTTCTAATAGTTTATGAGTCTATGAATTTTGCTAAGATTTGAAAAGGAATTAGACCAGGTATTATTATTAATATTTGGGGGAGTTCTGGCAGTATTTAGTACTGACATATGAAGTCAATTCCTTACTCTAGTTTCTGTGCCTGAGTGGATGGGTGCCGTTATTTATCTAAAAAAAAGGCAAACTCTTGAGAAAATTTCTGAAGAGCAGATTTTATTTCCCTTGCTATGGCCCTTAAATGCTACACTTGTTATATCTGAGTGCTAATTACTAGAGATTAATTAGTCAGCATGAAAGTACTTCTGCAGCAGCCCCCCAATTACTGAACTATACTTGATATGTGCTACCTGCAGGCTCTCGGCGGCAGTCCTGGGAGGTGACACTCTTTGGAGGCTACAGGCAAGCCTTTGACAACTTTCTAGTCACGTTTTTAGAACAGCTGTCAAAGGCGGATGTCCTGCAAGTAATTAAATGAAAAATATAGCTCATTCCAAAAATGTAGGGAGCCGGGCTAACTATATCAAGGGGCCAGGATATTGCCAGGTGATTAAAGGTGGGTAATGGGTGGTGATTCTCTTGAGTCTATTTTTGGCTCTGTTAGAGCCCTGTGGCCTGAACCTGGGTGATCCGATCCATTCCACTTCTCTCTGCTTATATGTGGGCCCATCAGAAGATACCTTCAGTAAGGATATTGTGAGATTTAATCAATTATTATTTAAGGGCAGGAAGATCCTTGGATGAAAGGTGTGAAGATAAAAGCAAAGTCCGACTGTATTACCATCACTTTCTTATGCTCTTCTTTCTTCTATTAGTGTCATGGGACTACAGCTGAAGTGTGCTTCCGTGCATTTTGCAAAACAGAAAAAAACAAGTACAGATATTATATTTTCAAAACCAAGTGCCCATTCTTCTTTGTAACTTGTGCACAGTAGATTGGCCAGCATTCATATCTCATTTATCTCTCTATATTGGGTTGTCCTCTGTGTCTAATTTTCCCTTATTAATGAATCTTCCCTTTTGTCCTGTACAAATCTAGGAGGATGACATTTACACAAGGTAATCATTTCCGTGCATTACCAAAAAGATTATTTATCGGTGGTTATCCAGCCAAAGTAAGCATATCTGTCACCGAAATCTGACCTAGAATAGGCTGTTGTTTTCTTAGCTGAATTATTTGCTGATCAGTTTTTTCTGGTCTCTAGGTTTGTAGTTTAGGGGGAAAAGAGCAACAAACCTCTGAATTTTGAAAAGAAGAGCCCCCTTGGCAGGGTGCTAACCTGCTCTGATGCCCATCTTCCTGGGGAAAAGGAGATTAGACCACGTGTTCAGCCATAGATGTTTAAAAAGGAAACCAACCATGTGGTTACGTATGGAGGGGCCTAGGGAGGATGCTCTTCACCAGTTCTGAAATGACTTTTCTGGAATTAATGCCTTATATTTGGAGTAGATTCAATATGCAATCCTAGGGTTACACAAACACTGGCATGGGTGTGAATCTCAGTGGACACTCAAGTGTGCAAGAAACATACATTTCTTAATTTTTCTGAAGTTCGACTTAATTTATACAGTCATGCTTTGCTTAACAATGGAGATATGTTCTAAGAATTGTGTTATTAGATGATTTTATCCTTGCATGAACATCATAGAGCATATTTATATAATCATAGATGGTGTGTGTGTATATATATATTTATGTATATATTTTCACATAGAAAACCAAATGTCCCAGCATCATTACTCAATGTCAGTCATTTCCCCTACTTGATCTGCAATGCCAATATCAAGTGCCACATATCAGGTTTCTATATATGCTCCACTACAATCATATGGGACCGTGGTTGTATACATGCTCCATTATTGAGCAAAATGTTCTGTGGTGCATGACGGTATGAGGTCTGTTCAGAAAGTATCCAGCCATGTAATATGAAAAATAGATTAACAATGGCTGGATACTTTCCAGACAGATGTCATATTATTCTGCCTGATAAAAACTTGTCCCAGTCAGTTCCACGTGTTTCTCCCTTTCTTCTTTGCCCAGAACGGTGGCTAAGTCCCAGGGGTTGGTGACGGTCAAGGTATAACTGGGCCCATCTGGGTTTTCCTTCAGCATCCACACAGGCTGTCCCTTTAGGGCCTGTGATTCACTTGATTCTTCCATGCCTCACAGTGACACCAAATTCTCAGTGAGGCCAGCACATGGATCAGTCTACCATGACAATTTTTGGCTTTTCCTCTTTCTTTAGCATCCTATCTGAGAAGTAAGGTAGAGTTCCTCCCTGCTCTTGGGCCCTCCAGAACTTTCTGAGACTTTGAGGTCTCTGTGTGGAAAACAGGAATCAGAACACTTCTTCATAGGACTCAGATATTTTCTCTCTTCTCTCCTCTCCTCAAAGCTGGGGAAAGGATTTTCTCTTTTCAAATTTAATTTCTTTCCACTATTTTGACTCCATCCTGAATCCTCTCCATTTCCTTGAGAGCTCACGTTTTGGTAGGTAGGGAAAGGGAGATATTTGTAGGCTTTGTCTGCTTTGTATCTGTCACATCCTTTTTTCAAAGCAATAAACATCAATTGGACATGTTGTGAGAGGGAGGGGAATGGGAAGACTGATATTAGAGGGAGGGGAAAAAAGTTAACATCTCGAAACTGTCATCCGTCTAGTTTTTAATACTAGGCTTTAAATGCCAGATTGTGGGATTTGTACTCAGGTCCATAGGTAGTAGGTGGCATAGAAAGTTTTTAATGGAGCGTGACATGATAGTAGCTATGAATTAGAAAGATTAATCTGCAAGTTGTATGGAGATGTATTTGGAGCAATATGAGATTGAAGCTGTAGAAGGTTATTATAAGACATAATGGAAGTTTTGACTCTAAAATGCCATTGATTACATAATGCATCACTTTAATAGAAGAGGTTAGGGTTAAAAATTACAGTAAACGTATACCTCCATGAGAAGGTGCATTTGTGTTTCTGAAGTAAAGTATGCATTACTCTGAAGCCAATGAATCTTAAACTTCAGGACACTTCACTTGCACAGGCTCCTTGAAAGGCCCTGTATCTAATTTTGTCTCCATAATGTTGTATACTGAAAAAGGACTTTCCCTAAGTTGTAGGGAAAACCAGGGCCCAAAACTTGGGTCCATTCCTGGCAATAAGTGAGAAAGCATTTTATAGAATCAAATTTAACAAATGCTTATTAACCATCCACAATGTTGTAGATATTGTGGCAAACACAAAATGACACAATATGCAGAGAGGAGAAGAAGGCAGGCAGATCCAGGCTGGGTGTGGCTACTACAGAGTGTGGGAGTATCTTGAACCTGGATGTTGAATTTGACCACGATGATGCCAGGAGACAGGCTCAGACAAGGACTCTGCTGCAGATGCCAAGGTCTGGAGTAGCATGGAAGGTAGCCAGAAAGCAGGAAGCAAGTAATTGTGAAAAGGAAGTGGGGGTGGGAGAGTGGGTGGATGCCCTGACCTTTCAGAAAGGAAAGGCTGTTGAGTCAAGTCAGGGGTGCCGGGGGACAGTCGGGAGAATGCTGAGGCTTAAGAATGGACAGAAGGGGAATTGAAGAAAGAAGTTATTTGAGTGTTAGATTGAAGGTCTTTGTTCATAGCAGGGGACTGGCTGTGTTGGTTAGACTTAGCTGTGATGCTAAAAAATAACCAATCATGCTGTTCAATTTGAGTGTTGTTGCCACGGTGTTTAGTCTTGCTAACCTGACTCCCCTACTAGCTGACTTAGCCACATGTGAGGGAAGACATTGGGAGGCTCATACTCTGTGCTTGTTTAATGGTTTTATAAGTTCTGTAATGCCTAACCCAGTGCTAGGAACATAATAGATTTTCAGCAAATATCTATTATTCATGTTTTTAAAATATCAGATTCTTCAGTTTTATAGACCAATCAAAAACCTATTTTTAACTACAAATCATTGCCCCAAACACAACTGAAAAATATAATTATTAACCCATCACATTGTCTAACTAAACATATGATTATTAAAATGGTATAGGTTTCTTTAAGGTGGAGACTACATTTTATTCACCTTTATATTCCCAATATCTTGTGTGATTCTCCATACATATTTTACTGGTGAATGAACTATTGTATGGTACAAGTTATAATTTGAATTTTAAGTGAATTTAAATATCTGATGATTTTTTAATGAAAATATTTCTCTAAGGTCAATAACGTGGTTTTTACAGTAGAAATAAATCCTTTGTGTCCATATCTAACCTTATTTTATGGCTTACTATATTATTATCTTAAGGATGGTCCCCCCACATCTGTGTCTCCTGGGGACACCAACATAATTTCCATAATAGCATTCAGGGTTCTCTGTTAAATCATTATTTGTTTAAGATTATTTGTTTCTATTTTATTCATCTGAAATTATGGCTACAGCAATGAAGTATGTAGATATTTGAGGGTTCAGACTCGGATTGCTGTATCATCCTCTCAAGACCTCTGTTTCCTATAATCTGTAAAATGAGGGTAAAAACTCATTTACATTAGTGCTGGTGTGAGGATTATGTGAGATAACATTTGTAAAGGGCTGACATTGACATTGCACCAGGAATTGTGGACACAGAATAAATGTTTCTTTACTTTTCTTTCTTCTCACAGAGGCTCCAAGAACACTTGGAAAAAACCCAAAGATCCCAGTAGTAGAGGCTGACAGATTGTGTAACTGAGAAATCAAGAATCTCTCTACTGGATAGAGGGTCATTTTAGCCCTTGCAAGAAATGTCTTTCCAAATTTGGTACTCTTATGTATATTAATTCTCTGCTTTATCTTATGGTTGGACTTTATGTTCTCTTTGCCTTAAATTCTTTGACTTAAAAAAATAATTTTTCTTTTGGTATTGTGCTTCTTTTGTCAGTTGCCTTGAGTCCTTCCTGGAATGACGTGAAGGATAAACAGGGTTGATATTCAGTGCCTATGTTGCATTAGATGTTACGTATTTTGAGTGTCAGCTCTCACAGTGATCGCCACATACTGGCAGGAGGAGGTATCATCCCATTTTATAGATGAAAAACTGAGACACAGAGAAAGTAGCTTGACCAAGGTCACAGAGCTATGGTGTCGCTGGGACTTGAGCTCAGGCCCCTCATTTCCGTCTCTGCTCTCGCCACTGAAGTCCACTTGCCTCTGAAGGACAGGACATTTGTTATAATTCCCCCTGAAGAAATTTCTAGAATATTTAACACTTCTCTAGAGAATTTGTTTGTAGCCTATCCAGGCAAGAATCCATTTATCTTCAGAGAATGTAGTTGATTACATAGAAAATCCACAACTTTTGATTGAAAAGAACATCTCTTTTCCAGATTTTGCTGGAGAACACAGGGGTTACTGTAATTGCTTTGTAATTTTTTTTAAAGGTTTTAGCTGTCTCTACCAGATTCTCATTTCCTCTCTATAAAGCATTTATGTCCTAAAGCATGCTTCTCCTAAATGAAAACTTTTATTTTTTCCCCCATGGCTACATTCCATGCTAATATGCATTCTGAGGTACTACATTTCAATGTCAAGGATTAAACTTGAGTTACATGGTGAATACAAGGTCACTGTATAATTTTTGGAAAGGTCAGATAACAGCAATAATATCTTCACATGATAATGAAATTATATATCTATCAATTATCTATCTAATCTACATAATTTATCATCTACCTGTCAATATCTTTGATGTTACGTGTGAATGGTGACTCTGAAAAGCCATTTACTATAGGTTCTTTCCACATTGATTTATTTTCAGGTTATAAATAATAATTGCAGAATCATATTCATTTGAGATAAGTTTAAAGTAACTTAGATTTGTCTTGATTTGATATTACCTTACAATTTAGAGATAAATGTATATTTCACTTTTGCAAGGCATAGTCCCTGTATTTCAAAACAACTCATTTATTTTGGTGCTTTTCAGATTAACTTTGCATTAGCACTGGGGAAAGTGAATGATGATTGACTATTTGCCAGTGATAGCTGAAGCATATCCTGTGTACTACAGTGCAGATAAAATGTTATAGTAATTTTTTTTCTTTACTATATTCAGAGAACAACCACCTCTTCCCCAAATAAGAGGTACTTAAGTGGATTGATGGATGTTTACTTAAAATGTTTTAATTATCAAAAACATACATGACTGTTGAAGTAAATGAGAACATTAATTTGGAGACAAATCTAGGATTTGAAAACTGAATTCAAGTTTGTCTTTGATGTTTAACAGAAAGAACTGGGCACTGAGTTAAACCTGGGCTGATTCCTGCAGGTATGACTGTGCAGGTTGTTCACATCTTGTGTCCCTTCCAACTGGTTGTTGTCGGATTCACCAGTGTTCATACCATACTGCCTGATAAATATTGTGAGGATCAACCCTGGGTACACTTACTGAGGCTAAAATCCTTGCCTGGCTACCTGGTGGCTGCGTAGCCATGTGTTATTAAGTAACCTCTCTGAGCTTTAGTTTACTCATTGGTAAATGAGGGTAATATAATAGTACTGTTGTGAAGATCGAATTGGATATTGTGTGTAGAATGTTTATCATTTTCTCTGGCAAATAGTAGGTGCTTAATAAATGTTAGTTCCCATCTTCTTTTCCCTCTGTTTTCCTGACCTTGTCAGGAATCCCTGTCCTTTCTTGTCCCAGGAATCGCAGAATCACAGGATCTCAGAGATTGAAGGGAATGCCATCATGCCAACAGTCCCTTCTGCTCAGGGATCTACCATGTTGGTAAACCACTATCTGGGCTGCCTTTTTTGCCTGTATGCATTTCTAATTCAAGGTGCATACTCGTTTTGTTTATACTTTGTCCCGTATTTGCTTGGGCACTCATTGCATCATTAACCTGGTTAGTCAGCTCCCAAATTTGTGCCTCCATTAGTCAAAGAAAAATGGAATGAGAGATGGCGGAAGGATCAAAGTAAATTCATCCCTGTTCTTGGGGAGAACTGTCACAATTATCCCCTAAGGAGAGAGGATCAGTAGCATTATTTCAAATGACAGTACAGTTTTTTTTAATTCTTTGTCTATACATCATTCCAAGAAGCACCTTTTTGTCTATAACTAATTTTTATGATAGGGAAAGTGTTTCTTTTTTGAATTTCAACAGCCAGATAACGTGACAACTCCTTAGCAACACATATTGCAAGCCTTGAATTACTCTTTTTTCATTCTCACTTAGTACCTCATGGAACAAAGCTAAATAAATAAATCTAGTGACCTTAAATCTATCTATATATTTAAAAAAAACTTTGTCGTTTGATAAAGCCTAATTTTAGTGTGTCTCTTTTAGTAAGCTGTGTCAAAATTTCATCACGAAATCTGAAGCCATCAAAAATAGAGTTGACTGTAGACTCAAGCCAGGATTAGATTTATTTATGTAAATCCAAAGATTTACCAGGTGGTACTAAATGTACAGGTTCAATGAAATGTACAGGTTTAATGAAAAAATATGTGAAAAATACTTGGATTTTGGTAATTTCATTTGTGTATATATGTATATGTGTTTCAGTGTTAAAATATGATTCTGCCTAATTTACATCAGAATGCATGTGATACTTTGCCATTTCTGTGCACATGTCCCTTTCCCATAAGCCACTCCTCACATCCCTCTTGAGACCATCTTGCTCCCTAAAATCCCCTACAAGGACCCGCCTATCACATCCCCACCCGTTGTGCACAAAACACTTACTGTCTGAGCTGCTCGTGACACATTGCAGTAGTTGAGATTATTATGTTTCTTATTTATCTCTGGTTATTCAATTCAGTAAATATTTTTCTCATTTCTCTCAACAAAATAAAACTACTGAGGGAAGACGCTATCTGGTCTATTCTTTATAGTTCCCACACTACCCAGCGTGGGCATACCCAATACCTGTTGATTGGAGCAATTTTGTCCACACCCCAGGTAAGAACCAAATAACCATGAAGGTGTTTAGAGAATCATCTCCCTATCACTTTAGGATTCACGTCTAGCTGCTTCATTGTAGTGATTTATTCATTTTACCTATCTGTTTCTGTTGCTTCATCAAAACCAGATCCTCAGGGTTCCTTTTCTGTGCTGTGTCTCCCATCTCCATCTTGGGTCTCCTGTGTGAGGATGGGTTGGACCCTGAAGCCAGAGGTAGCTGCAGTGTTGTCAGAAATGAACAGGAGGCCTGTGCCGCGCCCTAATCCAGACACACATCAGCAAACACGGACGTAGCAGGAGCCAAGCTTTCAAGTAAAGCCAGCGAAGCGCGGAGGGAGAAGCATCAGAAATACACCCCAAATTGACTTGGCGTCTGTCGCCTGGGATTGCCCAGGCTGTGAATGGAGAACTCTTGTAGATTGAAGGAGGGAAGCACAGGCCGGAGGGTGTGTTTCATACTCACTGTCCTTTACGGAATCCCTGCGACATGGTTGACCTTAGAAGAGACTCCTGATGATTACGCCTAAGTCTTTTCAACCTGTTGTTCCTATTTACACTTGTGCCTTATGGATTCTTTCCGGGAGAGGCGTTTTAAAGGAATATAGAAAGCTTTCCACCTCAGAGACACTCCAAAGGTGGCAGCTCAGGCAGATAGCTTTCATTTCTCTGTTTGTTATTTTCCTTCCAGGATGAAGTATTTCTTCTTCCCCTGAGCATCTCGATTTTGTGATCTGGGACATGCTCAGATTTAACAGTTTGAACTTTTAAAAATAATAATTATTTGAGGATATTCTACTCTTTTATCTGTGGGAAGACTGGGGAATCTGGAGTTACTTCTGTAGCCTTTTAAAAGGTTAGCTTTCCCGAAGTGCTGTTTTTTAAACTATCATAAGTCAAATTTATCATGGGGATAATGTAATAAAGACAAATATTCAACCAATAATGAAAAGCTAAGTAAACGGGTATGTTTAAGCTCTATTATATGCAGGGGAGTACATTAAGGCAGATCTAAGAGACACTTTAATGGATTTAACATTAGCAATCAGACCTGGACTTGGTATAAATCAAACACCATTGCATTTCACTCTAATGCACACCCACTCATTCATTAACACCGTTCAACGCAGATTATAAATATTAGCCAAGAAACCTTCAGTTCTTGAGATTCTTTCCACAGACACAGCAATAATTGAACAATAATGATGACAATTTTATTTTTATGAATCGCTATGGCTTACTTTTATTGATTTGCTCTTGGGCCTGGAGAAAGCTTCCTCAGCCAGTATACAACAGGAAATGGTTATAGCATTATCAGATAGGCTGTAAAGAGATAAATAAAATAAAGGGGGGTAGGAATGATGGCAGAACTCTGCAAGCTGCTGATATAAGCAAGAATTACTCCCCTCACTCCCAACAACAGAGCAACTTGAATTACCTCCCTTCTCCCTCTCCGCTCTTCTCTCCCAATTTGGAGACAGGAAAATACTCCCGGGCTGTAAATGTGCGTTAACTTTGGAGCTGAGCATTTTGGGGGTTCTTCGTAACAGCTGGAGGGAAATGAATAAGAAGGGAATAAATGAGCCTGCTCAGGCATTGCATCGAAAGCAGGGTGAATTCCCATGGGAATATGGCCTTTCCCTGCCTCCTTTGATGATGTACAGCTTCTTAGTAACAAAGGCAGTGTAGCCTTCTGGAAATATCCCATCCACGGCTATGAAAAGTTGCTGATCCCTTGCTGCCTGTTCCTCCTCCAGAACACGAGGTGTCCTGGTGTTCGAGTCAGCTTCCCCTGCTTTTAACTCACGGGGAAATGAATCAAACATCCTGGGCTATCAGTTAGGATACATCGATGTGGATCTGCATATGTGTTTCCACGGCTGTTGCTTTTCCCCTTCCTGGTGACAGATTTCAGAGGTTTTATTTCACACTCATTCCCTCCCATTCCCAGTGATAATCTGGACTTGAACTTCTGTTTATTCACTGCCCTGAGACCTCACCATGGCTTTTAGTGAAAGGAACAGGAACAAACGCATCTTTGAGTCTATCAGTCTTCCACAAGTTCCATGCTTTGAAGCAGACTGGCAGGTCTGGGCATGACAGGGCCAGTGGCAAGATAAATTTTTTTTGTGGTCCTCCATTTTTTGTGGAGGAATTTTCCTCCATTCCCAATGTATTTTTCTTTCCTGGCCCAAAATTTCTGGGTCAGTTTATAGTAGAAGTGTGGACAAGCTGATGTTTAGGGCTTGTCCAGCTTGTCCGTTTGCTGGTTCTGACTCATTCATGTCCCTGTGAAAGAACAGGATGCTGAGATACCCCCACAGTTAGAGGAACAACCTTGAGGACTATACTGATAGCTGCTACACTCCACACTCTAGTTCATTATTCATGACACCTTTTTAATTACATCTTTAATGTAAGCCTGCCTGGGTGCTGTAATTCTACTCTTTTCCCAGAAAATAAGTTCTTTGGACTTCAGAGTTAATGAAACTATAGTTAAAACTTAATGCTTAATAAATCCATAGATTTTAAAAAATGTTTTAAAAAATTTAGAGTTATTGGTGACACATTGAGGTATCATGTAACAACTGGAAAAAAACCCTCAGACCTGGTAACATTAAAAAATCCACAAAAGTTCAGCACCATATTTTGTGGTTATTGGAGGAAAGAACGGTAAATTCTTGGTTTGTGTTTAGATGGAAGATCTTGTGTCTCTGAAAGAAAAAAAAAAAATCACTCTGTAAAACAACCACAGCAGCAACCACAAGTTGTGTCAAACCTAACCACAATTCTGTGGTGGTTCACAAGGTTTTCTGATGCCCACGAGCTCAATGAACTCATTGGTTTGTAAAAGTATAAAAGGGGATTATTATAAACACAACTAGTACCAGGATGGTGACTGAAAAAGTGGTCGTTAGGGGTTCCCAAAGGAAAGAACAGAAATTCCTGTAATAAAAGGTACTGCCCAAATCCCCAAGAGTGTTTATAAAATATGGAGAGCCAAACACTATTCCTTTATTGATAAAGTAACTCATTAAAAAATACTTATTGAGGCCGGGCACGGTGGCTCAGGCCTTTAATCCTAGCACTCTGGGAGGCTGAGGCGGGTGGATTGTTTGAGCTCAGGAGTTCGAGACCAGCCTGAGCAAGAGTGAGACCCTGTCTCTACTAAAAATAGAAAGAAATTATATGGACAGCTAAAAATATATATATAGAAAAATTAGCCGGGCATGGTGGCGCATGCCTGTAGTCCCAGCTACTCGGGAGGCTGAGGCAGAAGGATTGCTTGAGCCCAGGAGTTTGAGGTTGCTGTGAGCTAGGCTGACGCCACAGCACTCTAGCCCAGGGAACAGAGTCAGACTCTGTCTCAAAAAAAAAAAAAATACTTATTGAGTGCCTGCTATGAGCCAGGTGCTCTGCTAGCTACTGAACCAGTGACAATGAGACAGTCACATCCACTGCCCTCAAGGAGCTTCTTTTTCTAGTGGAGGGAGCCAATTAAACAAATTAGTGACATAATTTCAGTTAGTGAAAAATGGTAGAAAATTATGTGGTGGAGATGTGGAAGAGACTAAACAGGAAGGGTGTTTTTATTAGAGAGGGCAAGGGCCTTATAATGCCAAGTAAGAAATATGGTTTTCCTTCTAAGAGAAAGACCAGTGACATGATCTTATCTACAATTTACAAAGATCACTGTGGCTGCCATATGGGAAATTTGCCAAGGTTTAATAAACCTTTGGAACAGCTCATTACTGAATAAAGGGAGGCTGAAGGAGTCTCCCATTCTTGACAGCAAATAGATCTCCAGTCACCCTGAAGTTCAAGGAAGAAAACTGACTGACTTGGGGCACAGACTGTGTTTTCATTTCTTCTGGGTGTTAGCAGTGTCTTTGGGAGAAAAAGGAGGTTCTAGGAAGCAAATGACCAGATATAGAAATGCAATTTGACAACTCAATTTAATTTTCTGCATAGTGCTTTCAGTGATCAAATAATGCGCTTCAGGAAAGAGTGTCAGGAACTCTTTGCATTTAAGCACTGCTTTCGGCTCTGGCAGGATGGAGGGGGCAACTGTGCAAATGTGACAGTAGCTAATTGCAAGGTCTAGTGAACATTCTAATACCTAGCATGGTGCCTAGTGCACAGTAGGTATTTGGTACATGTTTGCTGGATGGGTAAAGTCAGGATTATTAACCAAGGGTGGAAGTTTATTGAAAGGCAAGGAGGAATTAGAAATAGGTTCAGAAACTTCAAAAAGGACTAGTAGATAGATTCTAGTCTGATAATTACAACCCCCTTTGATTCACTGGAAACTGCGTGTGTGTGTGTGTGTGTGTGTGTGTGTGTGTGTGTGTGTGAGAGACAGAGAGACTGGTTGAAAAGTTCTAGGTACGCAGGAGACCTGGACAGAAGGCATTAGGCACACAGTGCTCCCCACAAAGGGGGCATGCCTAGATTTGGGAAGCCACCTACAGTAATTGCTGTCTAAATATGGAAGGGGCTGTTTGATGTCATGGTGCTCCAGCCTGCCAATGCAGTACTTGTTTGGTGATGTGGGATCTTCTGATGTCTTCCCAGTCTGCATTCCATTGCATTCTGTCTGGAAGCTGCAAAGCAGTCGTCAGGATCAAAGAATATAAGTGAGATGGGATATCACAAATTCCTTGATTGTCCTCAAATTTTGCAATTGAATAAACTTTCTTTAAACTAGATTCTGACCCTTTTAATTATTCTTAGGTTGACAGCAATTACTTAGAACATCTGCTTTGAACATGAATCAGTAGAGAGCAAGAACAAGTCATATATTGTAAGCACACTGGAGTCCTGTGGTTGTGGTCCCATCTCCTAACATGCCATTGGCCAAAGCAAGTTCCACAGCCAAGCCCAACACAAGTCAGGTGGGGAAGTAAACTCTACTCACAGTAGGAAGAGGAAGGTAGCAAATATTTGTCGAACAATAATCCATCTATTATACCCTCTCCTCCCAAAGCTGATTTTGTTTCATGTGACCTAAACCGGAGTTGGGTCACATGCTATTTTCTAAACCAATCACCAAAAAAGGGGAATACATTATTACCAATAATGGCTTACACCAATCACCTGAGGTTATTGGGAGTCAACCAGCATGACCAGTAGGGAACCGAGTGGTAATGCACTAGGCACAAGCAGTCCATCAATAAAATGTATTAGTCATGACCTCTCAAAAGAAATAGAAGCACAGGCATAGAAATGCAGTGTTAGCTGGTATTCCTTACCTGTCCTGCGGAAGGATCAGAGCATTCAGACATGGAAATCCTCGTGGTCTGCTTAATTCCTGTTCCAGTCCCCTGGCCTGGAACAGGTTCCCCCATCTGGCCCCAGTCCCAAGTCCCTAGCTCTATCTCTGTATCTTCTCTGGCCTTCCCTTCTCTTGGTCCTTATTCCTCTGTCACTTCTCACTTTCCTTTTGGGTCCCTTGT
>CM052443.1:66257031-66290824 GCA_028533085.1 Varecia variegata | reverse complement strand
AAAAAAAAATAAAATAAAATATTTCTTCTTTTTAATATAAACATTTAATGCCATACAATTCCCTACACACTTTGCTTTTGCTGCAGATATTTTTTGTCCTTTAGTTTACAATATTTTATATTTTCCTTTGTGATTTTTTAAACCTATGGGTTATTTAGAATTGTGTTGCTTAAGTTGCAAATATTTTGGGCTCCAGTGGAATCACATCAGAAATCAATATGACAACTAAATGGAGTTAGTATTATAATGAACTATAAACATTTTTATCAGTTTGAAATTTTTTGAGAATTTTCTTATCTCTTGGAACACGGTCCATCTCGGTAATTGTTGCTTTCATGTGTACTGTGCAGTTATTAGGCATAGTGTTCTATAAATATTAATTAGGTTAAGATGGTTGATATTGTTATTTAGATTATCTATAGCCTTACTGTTCTTTTTAAAAGCTAGTTGTTTCAATTATTGAGAAAAGATGTTAATATCTTTAACCAAGATTGTGAATTGTGATTCTCCTTTTAGTTCTGTTTTTTTTAATGAGCTAAAATTCACGTGATATAAAATCAACCATTTTCAAGTGTATGATTCAATGACATTTAGTATGCTCACAATGTTGTGCAGCCATCACTTCTATCTAGTTCCAAAACATTTTCATTACCACCAAGGAAGACCCCATGACATTAAGCACTTACTACCCATTTCCTCTTCCCCCAGGCCCTGGTAACTACTAATCTGTTTTCTGTCTCTGTGAATTTACCTATTCTGGATATTTAATAAAAATGGAATTGTGCAATATGTGACCTTCGGTGTCTAACTTCTTTCACTTAGCATAACTCTTTCAAGGTTCATCCATGTCATAGCATGTATGAACACTTCATTCCTTTTTATGACTCCTGTCAGTTTTATTTCATTTATTTTAGGTTCTTTTATTAGGTGCATGCATGTTCAGGATTATTGTGTCTTACTGATGAATGGATTATTTTATCATTATAAAATATCCCTCTTTTCTCTTATAATACTTATTGTTAAGTACTTCTTTTTTAAAATTGAATTTCAGGGCTAGTTGATTTGGCAGGTGAGTTGTTACCCACTCTTTAGTGGGTAACCTCAGTGGATTCCAACTTCCATAGCCACTGTCCTGCTTGTTAGGTTCTTCTCTGAAAGTGTGTCTCTTGTAGACCCCCCTGCTAACCTCAATTAGGTTTGGATGTCTAGACTTATGATGCCACCCTTGTACTAGAGGGTATGAAAAGGTTTATCATTCACATCATGAGGCTTTCTGGGGAGAACAGGGTTGGCACCCAAACTGGTTAGAAAATGGCTTGAGAGCAAGCGACCCCTCTCCCCAACAAACAAACAAGCAAACAAACAAAAAAAACCCCAAACAAAACAAAAGAAAACAACAACAACAACAGCAAGAAACCCAGGAGAATGGCTTGCCTTTTATTGTGATTGAAGGGTGGAGCTGGGGGTGAAGGCTCCTGTACATGAACCGGGGATTGTGTGGTTTGAACGTTCCACCAGCAGCAAAGGAAGGAGCACCTGGCTTTCTTATCAGCTTGTCTAGATGTGGGTTAGAAGGGGGGATGAAGAGTGACAGGACTTGAAAGCTGTAAGCAGTCAAATATGAAAATGATATCAGGCTCTTTATTATACGAGTCTTATCTTTGAAAAAATCCAACTTGGCAATCCTTGCCTTCTTTCTTTTTTTTTTTTTTTGAGACAGGGTCTTTGTTTGTCACCTGGGCTAGAGTGCAGTGGCATCATCATAGCTCACTGCAACCTCAAACTCCTGGGCTCAAGTGATCCTCCTGGCTCAGCCTCCTGAGTAGCTGGGACTACAGGTCTGTGCCACCATGCCCAGCTAGAACTCCTTACCTCAAATAATCTCCCTGCCTCAGCCTCTCAGAGTGTTAGGATTACAGGCATGAGCCATTGCCCCCAGCCCAATCTTTGCCTTTTAAACATTTCATTCACTTACATTCGATTTCTAGCATTTCCTTTTGATTCTTTCTTGAGGTTACCACCTCTCTGTTTACATTACCTATCTGTTCTTGTATGTTGTCCATTTTTTCCAATGAAGTCCTTAGAATATTATAGGGATACCTCAGAGTTATTGCAGGTTTGGTTCCTTACCACTGCAATTAAGCAAATATCGCAATAAAGTGAGTCACATGATTTTTTTGATTTCCCAGTGCATATAAATGTTATGTTTACATTATTCTGTAGTCTATTAAGTGTGCAATAACATTATGTCTAAAAAATGTGCACATCTTACTTAAAAATACCTTATTGCTAAAAAATGTTAACTATCATCTGAGTTTTCAGTGAGTTACCATCTTATTGCAAGTGGAGGGTCTTGCCTTGATGTTGATGGCTGCTGACTGATCAGGGTGGTGGTTGCTGAAGGCTGGAGTAGCTGTGGCAATTTCTTAAAATAAGACAACAATAAAATTTGCTGCATTGATTGACTTTTCCTTTCACAAAAGATTTCTCTGTAGCATGCAATGCTGTTTGGTAGCATCTTATGCCCAGTAGAACTTCTTTCAGAACTGGAGTCAGTCCTCTGCTGCTGCTTTTCAACTAAGTTGAAGTAATATTCTAAATCGTGTGTTGTCATTTCAACAAACTTCACAGCTTCTTCACCAGGAATAGATACCATCTCAGGAAACTACTGTCTTTGCTCATCCATAAGAAGCAACTCCTCATTTGTTCAAATTTTATCATGAGATGGCAGCAATCCAGTCCCATCTTCAGGCTCCACTTCTAATTGTAGTTCTCTTGCTATTTCTACTACATCTGCAGTTATTTCCTCCACTGAAGTTTTGAACCTTTCAACCTATCCACCTTCTTCCAAATGCCTGTTAATATTGATCTTTTGACTCACTCTCATCAATCACCAATGTTCTCAGTGGCATCTAGAATGGTGAGCCCTTTCCAGAAGGTTTTCAATGTACTCTGCCCAGATCTGCTAGAGGAAGCCCTATCTATTGGCAGCTGTCGCCTTACAAAATATATTTGATAAATAATAAGACTTGAAAGTTAAAATTACTACTTGATCCATGGCTGCAGAATGGATGTGTTAAAAGGCAGGAAAACAACATTAATCTCTTCGTACCTCTTCATTACAGCTCTTGAAGGACTAGGATCATCGTCAGTGATCAGTAATATTTTTAAAGGAATCTTGTTTTCTGAGCAGTAGGTCAGAAACACTGGGTTTAAAACATTCTGTAAACCATGCTGTAAACAGATGTGCTGTCATCCAGGCTTTGTTGTTCCATTTATAGAACACAGGCAGAGTAGATTTAAATAATTCTTAAGGCCTCTGGGATTTTTAGAATGGTAAGTGAGCAGTGGCTTCAACTTAAAGTCACCAGCTGCATTAGCCCCTAACAAGAGAGTCAGGCTGCCCTTTGAAGCTTGGAAGGCAGACATAGACTTCTTTTCTCTAGCTAGGAAAGTCCTAGATGTCTTCTTCTCCCAATCTATAAAGCAGTTTCAACTACACTGAAAACCTATTGTTTAGTGTAGCCACCTTCATCAATGATCTTAGCTAGATCTTCTGGATAACTTGCTGTAGCTTCTACATTAGCACTTGCTGCTTCACCTTGTGCTTTTATGTTCTGGAGATGGCTTCTTTCCTTAAACCTCATGAACCAACCTCTGCTCATTTCACATTTTCTTCTGCAACTTCTTCGCCTCTCTCAACCTTCATAGAATTGAAGAGAGTTAGGGCCTTGCTCTGGATTAGATTTTGGCCTAAGGAAATGTTGTGGCTGGTTTGATCATATATTCACACCACTAAAACTGTCTTCATGTCAGTAACAAGGCAGTTACACTTTCTTATCATGTGTGTGTTCACTGGAGAAGCACTTTTAATTTCCTTTAAGAACTTTTTCTTTGCATTCACACCTTGGCTAACTGGTGCAAGAGGCCTAGCTTTTGACCTATCTAGGCTCTCAACATGCCTTCCTCACTAAACTTGATCAGCTCTAGCTTTCAATTTCAAGTGAGAGACATGTGACTTTTCTTTCACATGAACACTTAAAGGCCATTGTAGGGTTATCAGTTGGCCTAATTTCAATATCATTGTGTCTCAGTGAATAGGGAGACCTGAGGAAAGGGAAGGAGTTGGGAAAATGGCCGGATGGTTGAGCAGTGAGAACACAGGCCACATTTATCCATTAAGTTCACCATCTTCTATGGGCATGGTTTGTGGAGCTCCAAAATAATACAATAGTAACATCAAAGATCACTGATCACAGATCACCCTAACAAATATAATAACAATGAAAAAGTTTGAAATATTTCAAGAATTAGCAAAATGTGACACAGAGACGTGAAGTGAACACATGCTGTTTTGGGAAAACGGTGCCCGTAGACTTACTCGATGCAGGGTTGCCACAAACCTTTAATTAAGAAAAAAAAAAAAAAAAGCAATATCTGGAAATGCAATAAAGTGAAGTGCAGTAAAACAAGGTATGTCTGTAATCACAGTTATTTTAAATTCCTGGTCTAATAATTCTAAAATCTCTGCCATATCTGAGTCTAGTTTGGATGCTTTTTTTTTTTTTCTTTAAATCTCATCAGACCATGGTTTTTCATTTTAGTCTGTTTTGTAATTTTTGGTTGAAAGCTGGCCATGATGTACTGGGTAAAAAGAATTGAGATAGATATTTAATGTGAGGTTTTATGTTTATCTGGCTAGGAGTTAGACTGTGTTTATTATTTGCTGTAGCTGTGGTATCAGAGGCTAAAATTTCATCCGGTGTGCTTGTTTTTGTCCCCCCTGTTGTCTTTTGTTATCCTTATGGACTGTTTATTAGGGTGCAAAGCTTGCAGTTCTTTTAGTGTTAATCCTCTGTTATTATACAGGAATCTCACTGAAGTGAAGTGTAGGAGAAGGGGAGCATATTATAATCCTATACTTGAATATTTTCTTTTCCTCATATTGAAGGCTAGAGGAAGTTGGAGCTGGTTATTCCCCTTCCCCCAGATCACTTAGGCTTTGGTAAAACCCCAGCCAGTTAGGTTCTAATAAAATAGATTCCCTTGAGGGCAGGACTTGTTAGGCTCAGGTCATTATTTCATAGTGATTTCTTTTCTCCTCCTCCTTCCTGAGGCACAAGGAGATTCTCTCTGATCTTCACAGTGAGAACCTGGCAGGGCTCTTGGAGGTAAAATTCACATAAGTGTGGGGTCCCCTGTTGGTCCAGCCCCCTGGAGTTTATAACTCTTAGGCTAGTCTACCTTGAGCCTCCAACAATTTGTCAATTATAGTTTAAAGTGTTCCTACTGATACTGGTTTCAGCTGTAAGCTTTTGCTCCTGTATCTACCTCTCTCTCCAGTTTTGGGGGCAGCAGTTTATCCTGTGACCTCAATTCTGCAATGGATCTAAGAGGAGTTGTTAATTTTCAGTTTGTTCAGCTTTTTTCTTATTGCAAAGAAGGCGGCGATGACTTCTAAGCTCTTCACATGTTGGACCAGAAACTCTGTTCTTACGTTTAATGTAATTATTGATGTGGTAGGATTTAGTTCTATTATTTTATAGTAATCTAATTGTTGGTATGGTTGGATGTAGAGCTATTATTTATGTTCTATTTGTTCCATTTTTTTTGTTTCTCTCTTCTTCCTTTCCTGGCTTCTTTTAGGTTAATCAGATGTTTATTTTAGTTTTTCATTTTATCTTCTCTATTGGCTTTTAGACTATATTTTATTTAATTTTTGTAGCTATTCTAGGTGTTACAGTATGCAATATTCTTAACTTACCACAGAGTGACTATTATACCATTTCTGTAAAATATGCAAACCCTTACAAGAGTATGATTTCATTTATCCTGACATTTGTCGTATAACTGTCATATATTTATATGCATTTATGTTATAGAGCCTGCTATACTATGTTATTTTTATTATTTGCTTTAACTTGATATTTGCCTTTTAAAGAAATTAATAGAAGAAAAAAATCATCATTTGTAGTTATTCTCATATTTATCATTATTGATGCTTTTTATTCCTGTATATCTGAGTTTCCATTTGTTTTCCTTTCTCTTTAGCTGAAAGAATTTCTTTTAGCATTTCTTATAGTTTATGATTTCTTATAATGAATGTCATGAAATTTTCAGTTTTGAAGAATATTTTCACTTGATATAAAATTCTGGGTTAGTAAATTTTTTTCCCCTTTTATTTATTTATTTAATTTCAGCACTTATGTGTACATATAGTAGTAACATTTTTCTTTTATTTTTTTAGTTAAAAAATGTTCTATTGTCTTCTGGCCTCCATGGTTACTGATGAGAACTCAGTTTTCATTTTTATTGTCATTTTCCTGTATTTAATGTCTTCCCCTCCACCCATGAATGCTGTTAAGATTTTCGTTCTACCTTTAGTTTTAAACAGTTTAGCTATGATGTTTCTAGATATGCATTTTTTTTTTTTAAATCTTGCTTGAGATTACATGATCTCTTGGAACAGTAAGTTAATGTTTTTCACCATGTTTGGGAAATTTTTTAGTGATTATTTCTTTGAATTTTTTTCCCTCCTTTTCTCTCTCCTGTGCTTCTGGGACTCTAATCATATTGTGTTAGATAGCTTAATATTGCCCCACAGGCCACTAAAGCTATGTTTATTTTTCTAAATCAATATTCTGTTTGTTGTACTGAATTATTTTTATTGATTATTATATTAAGTTTACTGACTCTTCAGCAGTCTCCAATCTGTTGTTAAGCCCTTTCAGTAAAATTTAAAATTTTAGCTATTTTCATTCTTTAGTTCTAGTGTTTCCTTTTGGTTCTTTTTATATTTTCTATTTCTCTGTTGATATTTCTCATTTGTATTGTAATTCTGACAAGTTTTTCCTTAAGTCCTTGATAGTATTAAAATAGCTGCTTTAAAGTCCTTGTCTGGTAATTCTAACCTTCAGGTCATCTCAGAATCAATTTCTATTGATTACCTTTTCTCTTGATTATGGATCACATTTTCCTGTCTCTTTGTATGTCTACTGTTCACTTACTATATACTGGACATTATGGATGATCTATTGTAAACTCTCTGGATGCAAACTCTTTCTTCTACCAAAGAGTATTAATTTTTGTTTTTCCAGGTAATTAAGTTACTGGCTGATTTCCCCCTGTACTTATATAACAGTTGGGTTTTATTAAAGTGGTTCTGTTGATTTTACCCTTTGTATTACTATGTGAATTACTAGGTGAATATTACTAGGGTGAATTTCTTAATTCAGAGACATACACTTTAATCCTAAAATGTGCCCTTTGGGGGTTTCAATGGACAACTCAAGATGTTTGCCAAACCCTCTAACTGGGAAACACTCACACTTCAAACTCTTCCTCCTATGTAGTGGGAAGCACTAGATAGTTCCTCTCAACTCTTTTAGCCTTTCAGCTCTTGTATTCTGCTAGGTTCCTTGCAGTCTTTCTTGTGCAAATGTGATACAAAAGTCAGCCAAAGATTTCAGGAAAATTTATACAAAGATTTTGGGCCTCCTTTCTGTGGCTTTTTCCTTTTCTCTAAAATTTCCTTTCTTAATTTCCAGCCACTCTGGTACAACTGAACTCTGCTAGCCATTAAGGCTGCATTTCTGCTTCAATTCTAGCTGTCTGGCATCCCTTGGACTGGGGAATTCTCTTAAGAGAAAAACCATGAAAGTGATGATCTCACCCTGTTTGATTCCCTTTTTTCAAGGGTCTCCTTCCTTCCAATTCATGGATATTTTTAGTTATTCTCTCTTGCCTTAAGGTAATTTTTTATTTTTTAAAATTTTGTCCAGAGATTATAATTTCTTAGCTGTGGGAGGTTTATTCTGATACAAGCTACTCCTCCATTACTGAAAATGCAACCTCTCTGTGTTTGTTTCCCCATAAGTAGTTCTGACTAGAGATGAGGTTTTGTGTGGAGAAAGGAGACTAATTGGTTTGGCTGTGGAGGCTGAATGTATAAAGACTTAAAGGCCAGGGAATGGATATTTTACATGATGGAGTAGACAATAGGGAAAGGGTCATGTCTGAATTATAGATAGCTTTTGTTTTTAAATATTAGAATGATGCTGACATTTATTATAATTCATGGAGAGACTTGACATGTATTCAAATGAATCGGTATGGTATTTCTATCATTTACATGAAGCAAATGTCAGAACAGAAGTACGACCCTCAATTTATCCTTGTAATTATAAATCGTTCCCTCCCCCTTTTCTCCTTACTCTATCTCCTCTCTCTCCCTCTTTCCTCTTCTTCCTTCCTCCTTTTCTTATCTTCTCTCCTGCTTTTTCTCATCCTCTTTTTTAAAAAATTTCCTTCAGGTTGGTGACTAATATGTGAAGACAGTACCAGAGCTGTTCAAATATTTCTCAAGAATTTCAAATTTGTTCTTCAAAAAGAGTCTAATATGTTTTACCTAGTAAAAACATTTTTATTTTTTAAACTTTACCATTCCCAGTGCTTAGCAAAATGCTTTGTACTACTAGAAAAAGGGACTAAGGGACTGAAATTAAATATTACAACTGGGGAAATCATGACTTAAATTGTAATCTATCAATTAAAAAAATAATTGCAATGCTTTTGTAATTATAACTGGCAACTCTATGTAACAACTTGGAAAAGTGGTCTTGATCAAAGCTTGATACAAAATTATGTTAAATTATGTTAAATATGTATACTATGATGCAGACTGTGAAAAAACTGTTTTATGCAAGACAAGATTGGAAGGGAATATACAAAATGTGAATAGCCACATGACGATAGGATTATTAAGGCTTACTTGCAAAATAGATGGAGCTTGACTCTATTTTAAAATTCCTTTTTGTTAGAACAACTTCAGTAGCAATAAGACACGGGCAATATTCTAGGTCCTCCATGTAAGCATCAGGGATTTGGAATTGTAAATGTTCCAGGATTAAGCAAGGTTACACTTTCTGGCCTATAATTTTTTTTTTTAATCTATCAACCAGGGTATCCTGGGGACGACCCTTTCCCTATGTAGCAGGAGGCGTGTACCTCTCCCCAGCCTAATACAGGGCACCTGTGTGATTCTGGGCACTTAGCTGCTGACCTAGTGATGCTGGACAGGCAGGGTGCAGTCAAGCATCAAGATGTGTCATAAGGTCCGATTCCTATATTTTTGGATGGAGAATCACAAGATGCCAAGAGCGTAGAAAGAAAAGATCTGAAGCAACCTCTGGATGTGGGGCGGAGTTTGCCTCGGCCAGCTGATTTGGTGTGCACCGCCACTGCTCCTCCTTGCTCTTGCACTTGTGATTCAGGGCTGGGGGGAGGATGTGGTTAGAAGGCTGCAAGAAGCTGTATTGCGGGGTTCCTTGCAGCATCTAGGACTTTTGGTGAAAAGTGTTTATGTTAGTGGCAGGCATGTGCCATCATAATGCCCATAACTAGGGTTATCATAGAATTTATTGTCCAAACCAAGACACTTTGGAGAGCCAAGGGAGGCGTGATTGCTATGGTAACAGGCACAAACTGGGATGCACCAGGCAAATTGAAGCACAAGGTCAACCTACCTGTATTGGCTTTTTGACTGTAAGAGGATAATTGAATCGTCCAAGTTGGTCTTTGTCTGCTTGTGACCGCAGGTCCTCAGAAGGCCATGAATGCAGGCATAGGCTCCTGTCACAGATGACACTTCCTAGCCCTGGCTTTCTTGGCCTCTGAATCACTGAGGATTTTGAGCAGGGGCTGGCATGGTTAACATGATGTTTCAGGCAGAAATTCTGGCAGAGGAATGTAGGCTGCATTAGAAGGACAAGAAGGGTGAGTCAGGGACCTTGACAAGGACGTTGTTGCATAATTCAGTTATTTTGTGCAGCAAATAAAAGCCCAGTTATCACAGCATCCTTTGTTGGGGGGTGGGTGATATGATGGTAATTCCCACACTCTTCCATTGTCTGACACTTCCTAATTGTGAGAACCAGTTGTTCTCACAATGTGACCTGCTGGCCTCTAGCAACTTGAGAAGGCTCTCTGAGTGACCTAAGAGCTAGAAATGTGTAAGTTTATTGCTAAAAGCCTGACAATGTCACTGCTTTCACTTCTGGTGTGAAATAATTGACTTCTAAGTGCTAATAAAATGTAGACCAATTATTTGTATTTCATTCAAAGTGTTCTTTTTGTTATATAAATCCTAGTAAATGTTTTCATGGTTGTTTTTGCAGGTAGGTATTCAGGGTAATCGTTTTCCATGATGATATAGGCCAATAAATATTGCTCTAACAAGAAAGACAGAGCCTACAGCCTTTCAACTGAGAAACAAATAAAGGTCTTAATCATTACCCTCGTCTTGTATGAATACAAGTTTGTAATGCATCTTTTGACGTTCTTAGAATCTTTAGGCCCATCATGATATTGAACTAGCAAGTGAATAAGTTAACCAACTTTATGTTTTTATAATATTTTTTTGGGTCCTATGTTACATCCCGACTCCATCTCTTGCTAGCTATGTGATTTGGGTTATGATTTGGCCTCTTGATGACTCAATTCCACCATTATCAGTAAAATGAATAAGTTGACTACATGACCCATCAGACAACTAAAATTCTGTGACTTTATGACTTGATATGAGGGTCATCCACACAGATGTGACAGTAGAAGCCACAGGCCTGGAGGAATTGCCACAAGAGAATGAAAGCTAAGAAAAGTCTTGCTAACAGTTAGAGAAAACATGTTATTATAATTGTGGTGACTATATAATCTGACCCAAAATTCAGAACCCAGAGACTAACAGGAACAACTACTCTCAGAGGAATGATGGAACCAAACATCTTCAAAATCAAGGCTCTCCCAGAAAACCTGCATGCACAATTGCTATAGGTGTGGAAAGTCCATTCGACTGGGAGAAGAAATATGCTGTGGTCCCCAATCTGTCACATGAACTTCCAGAGCTTCAGAGTTCTCATTTGAAATAGAAGGAATTGAAACAGATGGTTATCAAGCTCCCATCCTGTCCCTAAAATAATGATTCTAAACTTTCTTGAAAGAAAAGAGTTTTATTTAGAGTTGTCTAAATTCCAAATGCCATCCAAGAGGGGATGTGTGTTCAGGACAGGAAAAAACAGTGAAGAAGAGATAATGTCAAGGTAGAGACCCACTGAATCTTTTTATTCTTCTTGCCTGAGTTAGCTGAGATGTTTACTAAATGAAAATAACTGTGATGTTTTTGATATGGCATTAGATTCTGGTGTTGGAAATTCATCCCAGATTTAGTGTTTTACCTGCTATCTTGCTAATAGACCAATGCCATACCAAGTGCCTAAGCTCATTAGGAGATTTGAAAGAAAGAAAAATGAGTATAATCCATCTAGTCATCCAAAATGACTTATGAATAATACTGAGGGAGCCGTAAGAAGTACACATGTCCCACAAATTCCCAACACTCACCTTGTGCTCTGGTCCCAGAAACACAGGAGAGAGAAAATGAGGAAAAAATTTCTGAAGAAATAAACACTAAATAATTTCCCAAATATGGTGAAAAACAGTAACTTACTTTTCCAAGAGATCTTGTAATCTCAAGCAGGATAAAAAAAAAAGTGTATCTAGAAACATCCTATTCCCACCATCATCTCCCTCTCCCCTCTCCCAAGATCTTTGCAGCCTAAGATCCTTCAAGACCCATATCAAGTGCAAGTGTTTTTTACAATGCACTTCTTGACTCTGCTAAATATCCCCTTGCTTCAAAGAATTGGTATAGAAATTAAATGAGAAAAAAATATACATCAATTCTCATTATTCTTGGTAGTTATGTTCTGTGAAATTACTGCAAACACTGAATTAGCAAATATTGAACTCACTGCTCCTATATGAGATACAGAGTTAGGTTTTTGTGAGCCTCTGGTTGCAACGTTTTCATCAACTCATCGATAACCTTGTTTAGTGCAGGTTTCTGTTTACAGACACCTTATTTAATATATATTGTCAATTCATTAATGCTGAACTCACAGCCAGCGGCGCTATAACTCATGCCTGAGCAAAGCTTATCTGACATATGCATTTCCTCCATTAGGTGCATCACAGCCCTCTTGTGCTTAGGAACACTAGACGGCCCTTCAGCACTATGCTTGGGCGCCGTTTTATTTTTTATTATTTATATATATATTTTTTATTTCAGAATATTATAGGGATACAAATGTTTAGGTTACATATATTGCCTTTACCCCTCCTGAGTCAGAGCTACAAGTGTGTCCATCCCCCAGATGGTGCTCACTGAACCCATTAGGTGTGAATATACCCGCCCCCTCCTCCCCTCTCCTACCTGCCCGACACCCAGTGAATGTTACTACCATATGTGCACATAAGTGTTGATCAATTCATACCAATTTGATAGTGAGCACATGTGGTGCTTGTTTTTCCATTCTTATCATACTTCACTTAGTAGAATGGGCTCCAGGTTCCAACCAGGATAATACAAGAGGTGCTAGATTACCATTGTTTTTTGTGGCTGAGTAGTACTCCATGGTATACATATACCACATATACTCCATTCACATATTGAGGGGCACTTGGGTTGTTTCCATACCTTTGCAATTGTGAATTGTGCTGCTATAAACATTCGAGTGCAGATGTCTTTTTTTATAGAATGTCTTTTTTTCCTTTGGGTAGATGCCCAGTAATGGGATTGCTGAATCAAATGGTAGTTCTACTTTTAGTTCTTTGAGGGATCTTTATATTACTTTCCATAGAAGTTGTACTAGTTTGCAGTGCCACCAGCAGTGTCTGAGTGTTCCTGTCTCTCCACATCCACGCCAACATTTGTTGTTTTGGGACTTTTTGATAAAAGCCATTCTCACTAGAGTTAAGTGATATTTCACTGTGGTTTTGATTTGCATTTTCCTGATGGTCAGAGATGTTGAGCATTTTTTCATATGTTTCTTGGCCATTAGTATCTCTTCTTTTGAAAAGTTTCTGTTCTTGTCCTTTGCCCACTTTTTAATGGGGTTGTTTGATTTTTTCTTGTTTATTTTTCTGAGTTCTATATAGATTCTAGTTATCAGCCCTTTATCGGATGTGTAGCATGCGAATATTTTCTCCCATTCTGTAGGTTGTCCATTTGCTCTCATGATAGCTTCCTTGGCTGTGCAGAAGCTGTTTAATTAAACAGCAAAATCATCAACAAGTACAAAAATGCAAAAAACCCTGGCACTAAAATAGACTGCAAAAATGTATCATTTACGGTACAAGAGCTGAAACAAGAAGGCAGAGAGTTGCTTTATTCAACCTCAGCTAAGAGTGTGCCCACTGAGTGACTAAAATTTTCTGTCCCTCTGTGCATCTCTGTGATCATGAAAATGCTGTGAGTATTGATTCTGAGGTTACAAATAAATTGTAGTGAGTCGGTGAATTCTTAAATATGGAATCTGTGACTAATGAAGATCGACTGTACTAAGGACTTGCACGTGCAAATTTACACTTAATAAAGTATTCAATGTCGCTATTAAAGGATTGAAATAGGCAAAAAGAAACCAATATTTATTAATCACCTACCAAGTACCAGACACCACACCAGGTCCTTTCATGTAATTTCTCTTTTCTTTTTTATATTCATCCCTGCAGTTTAGAAAATGGAAACTCAAAGAGACTAAATAATTTGACCTAAGTCCACAGCTAATAAATGCCCCAGTTGGGCTTTAGGGTCAATACTTACAACTCAAAGTGCAGCTCTTCGGTTTGGGCAAACGTGGGAGGGATGCTTAGGTTGCTTTTATCACTTTCTTGCATGTGTTTAGGTTGGATAGGGGATGCAGGTGACAGAAGAGGAAGACACCTGGGGTTTACTAACATCAGGATCCCTGAGTCTGCCCACTTTCAGAAGGAAGAGTATGAAAGCGTGCAAGCTGACCATTAGAGGGCCTTTCCTCAGGCACAGCCAAAAAGGGAGGAAAGAACAGCTCGAATCCTGACCTCCTGTAGGAGGCCAAGGACGGTCAGCGTCATTTCTTAAGGGACCTATGGAGTCACTTCCCTGTGATTTCTTCTTTCTGGGTCTCTCTCTTCTCCGAGTCCTCTTCTCTTTCTGGGGCTCATCTAGCTCCTAGATTCCCGCTGGGGAACAGGACTAGGAAAGAAGTTTATGTTCACCACATTCTGTATTTTTATGAGAGTGTGTCTTATCCCAACAGCTAAACTGCAAGGTTGCTAAAGTTAGGGGTCATGTGTTGTGTGTTTTTTTTTTTTTGTAGCTTTTATAATACTTAGCACGGTGTCAAGCACAGAGAAGATACCATAATAAATAAAACCCGGGTTGATTCCTTTCGTTTCTTGGTGGAGATTTTATGATTGTGAAATAGGTGTGATTTGGGAGTTTCTATCATCGATTTTCAAAAGTGAGGGCACTGTCTTCTTTCGCCACCTTCTCACAGCCTGTCTCCTTCAGCACTCTCGAATTTGTCCGGGTGTGTTTTTCTCTTTCTGCCTCTCTGCCTCCTTCCTCTGGCTGGCGTTGATTGTGTCTCCCTGCAACGTCAAGTAAGTCCTCTTGTCAGTTGATGCGTCCTTGAACTGAACAAAACCCTCACAAGCGGGCCATGAGTTGAGTCACTTACCTCTGTCTCCGGAGTTTATCTCCCCTGACAAGGTTTTGTCTGGTTTTAGTGGCACAGTTAGTGACAGCCCATGCATGTAGCAGCATGTGACCCAGCTCCCTGCCTCAAACTGTGAGGTCGTCAGAACTGTCACACAGTCAGAACAAGTTAATTCTACGCCAGCAGAAGGGCAGACTGTAATAATACGAGGCCTCTGGAGAGGGTGCTGTCAGGCGGGGTGTAGCTGCGGCCACCCGGCTGCTCTGCTCGGTGGGCAAAGATGCGTGCTGACAGACAGGTAGCATGCCATTCCCAGGAACCAGATGGAAACAGGCTTGGTGATTTTCTCTCGGTTCTGTGGTGCTCCTGGTACTGCCAACTGTAATCTGAGAATGACAGTTTCAATAGAAACCATTTTAAGCTTCGAAAAAATCTATCTTTTCATGGCAGTGGCAGAAAACTACTCTTGACCCTTTTCCTTAGTTCTTATTTTTCTGCTCATAGCTAATGAGAATGACGATTGGGTAGGTGCGTATTTGTGGGTTTCCTTGGAGATGGTTGCTGATGAGCTGTTGGTCTCATTAGGGGCATTTTCTCATTGTGTTAAGAATTCCTTGGTTTCCGGTATGTTGGGAGACAGGTACGTTTCTTGGAGATGTGAGAATTAACAGTTCATCTAGCAGATGAAGAGAGAACAGTGTTGCTATGTGCGGGGTTTTTCTGCACAGCAAAGGTTTTGGGATATGAAGGAGAAATGCTGACAAATACACACAGTGGGGACTCAGGAAGTTCAAGACTATTCAAGAACAAAACACTAAATTAGCTTAACTAGAAAGACCCAGATTTCTGTTCAAGGCAGAAGCCGCATTTGCTTTTTAGATTAGGGATTAATGACCAAAGTGGGTTTCCTTTTCTTTTTTTATTTTTAGAGAGAGAAGACCAAAGAGAACCACAGTGGACTTTGCTTGCAATTAAATAGTAATGGAAACAAAAGATTGTCTTTTTTCCCCTAATGGTATGTATGACATGGGGGGATGTGTGATTCATGTTAGTATGTTTGTTTCTTTTGAGTTGCTATAGTTGCTTCCCAAACTGATTTTAGGAATTGGTGAGCAAAGCGCAATCTTTTTCAGAAACGAAGAGTTGTCTTGTTGAAGACTCACTGACAGATTTAGTGACTCAACTCAATGCCTACGTAAATCAACTCAGGACACATCTGCGACATCCCACAGAAGTCGTTCTGGCTGGTCTAGTGAAACGAGAGTAGGACACAGCACATCCTGTTGTTTCTACTAGTTCTTTTCTTTCTTTTCTTTTCCTACCAGTTCTTTTCTAAGAGAGGTAATACCAAAGAGAGGTGTTCTAAAAGAAATTCATGATATAATCCTATATGATACCGACAAGGAAGAAAAGTATAAGGCAGCTAAGGAAACCCATGTGACTGCTGGCATTATTGTCCTAAAAACAAATCTGATCACATCATGTTACTGTGATATCCCATGAATTTATGTGTGCTGTTCTCTCTTACTGCCATGCCTTCTACATATTCTTTGCATGTCAAACTTTACTTATCCTGTAAGATTCAGAACAAAAGACCCCTCTTATATGAAGCAGACCCCACATCCTCCAGGAGAGGCATTGGGACTTTGAAAATATGTTATTTATACACTTTTAGTAAATTTATTGGACAACATTTAAATATATTAAATGCTTCCTTATATTTCTATCTTTTTCACTAGACCGTAACTCGTTGAGGTTAGGAGCCATGTGTTATTTGTCATTTTATCTGCAGTGCCTAGAAAATGTCTAGCACAAAATAGATGCTAAATCGATGGTTGAAGGCTGAATGAAGGGTACTCTCAGATGAACTCTGGTGTGAGAAAAAAGTGTGAACAGATGAAAGGTCGAACTTCATCAGGGGTGAATTTAAAAGAGCTGATATTTGCAATAAAATGTATAAATGTAATGGAATGAACTCTTAAGAATATTACCAAGGTTGAATTCAAATATACAAAGAATGCTGCAGATAATTAAAAAATTAAAAGCACTTTAAAAAGTTATTATTAACACAATAATTGGGACAGATGGCATAGTGTTAGTGCATGGCAGGGACTTGGCAGAACTACTAGAACATTGCTTCTGTGTTCTCTACCAGGGAGCATGATCTACAAAGGACTACTTATTCAAGAGGAAATATAAGATTATAAGAGCTGGGCTGCTTTTAGTAAATTCAAATCTCTGCCAGAAGAGACATATTCTAGGGTTTTGAAATTGGTAGGTGATTATGGAGTCATTTGGAAGAGAAGAGAGGTCACAGTCTTGCTGAGTCCTCCACATTTTCTGTTTTTCAAATCAACTCAATTTTCTCCATTCCTACTGTCACCACTGTTAGTCTATTTTATGTCCCAGTTAGTCATCCATTTCCCTGAGTAGCTGAAGTCGTCTCTCTGCCTCTGGAGTTGACTTCTCCTGTGTATTTTCCACACAGAAGCCAAAGTGGTGCAAATTCGATCATCTTACCGCCTTGTCAAAACCAATGCAAGGACTTTTCATTTCACCCTTTATTGTGGCTATTTGATCTGACTCATGTGAGCCTCTCCAGCCTCAAGTCTCACTCATCCTTTCCTTCACCTTCCCCTCCCTTCCCTGGAGGCTCCATCCTTATTAAACTCTTTCCAGCCTTTCATGCATGTGTTGTTCCCTCTCTTCTGTTGAGCCTTTGCACATGTTATATTAATTCACTCAAAAAATGTATTCACTGAGCCAGGGCCTGGATTAAACATTGGGAGAGACAAAGGAGAAAAAACCCAGAAAGAATCTTGGTCTTTATGGGGAGAGGTGGTCATTAATCAAATAGTCCAATAAATGATAACATCACAACAGGGATAGGGAGAAGTCTGATGCTGTGAGAGTGTGTGACCTTGTCAACCAGGCCAAAGGAGTCTCTGGTAAAGTGATGAGGATGATCAGCGTTAGCTGGAGGAAGAGGGAGGAAGGATATTCCTAATATCAGGAATAAGATTTGCAAAGTCCTGTTTTCGTGAAAGAACCCTATAATAATGATGAACTGGAAGAAAGTCAGTGTGGCTGGAGTAGGGAGGAGATGGGTCAGATCATGAAGGCTTTTTAGGCTGTGGTTAGGAATGTCTGTCTCTGTACTAAAGACAGTGGACAGTCACCAACACATTTTAAACAGGAGGAACAGAATAAAATATTTTGAAAAGATCACTTTGTCTGCAGAGGGAATTGGCAGAGGGAGGTTGAAAGGATTTGGGTAAAGCATTTGACAGAGGTGTTGCAGTAATCCAGGCAACTGATGCTCTGGTTTGGATGAGGGTAGCTGTGGAGCATATAGAGAGTAGTGGGTTGACTTGAGAGAGATTTGGGAGATAACGTTGAGAGGAAATGATGCAAGAAGATCAGATCAGTTGATGAGTTTGGTGTTGGACAGGCAGAGTCTGAGGAGCCACCAAGCCGTGCAAGAGGAGAGATCAAACAGACAGTAAGAACCACCATCCTGGAGCTCAGCGAGGAGGTCCAGGCTGGATACGCCAACCTTTAAGACATCTTGTATAAGTCATAGCTGGAACCATGGGCTTTGAATGACATGGAGCATGAAGAAGAGAAGACACAGGCTCAAGCCTTCAGGAAAGTCAACATCGAATGGAGGAGTGGAACATGAAATCATAAAGGGCATAGGCAGTCAGAGCAGTGAGAGGACTAGTATTGTGTTGTGGTATCACAGAAGTGAAGGGAAACCAGGGTTCCAGAAAACAGAGAGTGACAGACAAACAGGTGTGAGAAGTCAGTGAAAATGATCACAAAAAATACATCTTGGGTCTGGTGGCACGGGAGGTAATTGCTCTGAAGGGGAGGAGGGCTTTGGGTTACAGCTGGAGGGACAGAAGGTGTTCACAGCTGTGCTCTCTGCCTAAAATACTGTTCCCTCTTCTCTTTGCCTGGCCGATACCCACTCATCCTCTGGGTCTTGGCTGAAACACCTCTTGTTCCAAGAAGCCTCCTGTGACGACTCTCTCCATTTTATCTTTCTACAGGACTGGTCAGGTGCTTTCTAAAACGTGCTTCTGTAACATCAAACTTGCCCATCTTAGCACAAATCCTTTCACTTTCTGCTCTTTCTTTACTCATCGCCTATTTTTCCCGCCAGATTCTCAGATCTGAGAGAGTAAGAACCAAATAGGTCTTCCACCCCATTGCCTAGCAAAGTGCCACACGCTGAGGAGGTGCTTATCTATTAACTGAATACATTAAATATCTTGAGTTTTCAAATCAGATAAAAGGCTGTTGAGTTTTATGGGGCTATTTCTCAAAGTATAAAAAAAGTTTTTAAACAGATGATTTATGATTATTTATAGGAGAAACTGATGATCACTGTGGGCCAGTCTGAGGTCCTGAAGAACTACTCATTTCAAGCTAATTGAAGAATACTTCTTTTAATAGAGCAAAGGAGGCTTCTAGATCACAGGAAAGTTGCGGTCATAACATATATCTGGATTTTAGCAGTCACTCGTGATACCCATGGAGACCATACAGGTTGGTAGATTCCAAGCATAGTGGACCATGGTTTGATGCCAATTTGGGGAAAAGTATTCTAGTCTGTTCTTGGTCTTGTATTGATTTGAACTAAGGTAAATGGTCCATAGTCTCTGATCTGAAAGCCTTAGAGTCAGATTTATTTCGGAATTTAGAGTTTTTGGATGTTCTAATGGTGACACAAAACCCACTAATGTATGTGTTCCCCTCACTCAATCTTATCAACTTGCTTCATTTCTTAAAAAAGAATGACAATAGTGGCGGGTTGTGGTGGCTCACGCCTGTAATCCTAGCACTCTGGGAGGCCGAGGTGGGCGGATTGTTTGAGCTCAGGAGTTTGAGACCAGCCTGAGCAAGAGCGAGACTCCGTCTCTGCTAAAAAAATAGAAGGAAATTAGCCAGACAACTAAAAATATATAGGAAAAATTATGGTTTCATTGATCATCACTTAAGAGCACATTAAGGAATAACATTAATTGGGTGTTGGGCAGATGTGGGGGGGAGGGGATGGGTGTATACATACATAATGAGTGCGATACGCACCATCTAGGGGACAGACACGCTTGAAGCTCTGATTCGGAGTGGGGAGGGTGGACAAGGGCAATATATATAACCTAAACTTTTGCACTCCCGTAATACGCTGAAATAAAAAAAAAACTTATAAAAAATATATAGGAAAAATTAGCCGGGCATGGTGGCACATACCTGTAGTCCCAGCTACTTAGGAGGCTGAGGCAGAAGGATCGCTTGAGCCCAGGAGTTTGAGGTTGCTGTGAGCTAGGCTGATGCCACGGCACTCTAGCCCGGGCAACAGAGTGAGACTCTGTCTCAAAAAAAAAAAAAAAAATGACAATAGTAACATTTATATTTTATGTCACTTTAGAGTTCCGCAAACACCATGTTTTATCCTCACGTAAGCTCTGGGAGGTAGGTAAGCTCTCCATTTTACAGACTGGGGAAACTAAGCTACTGAGGCATGAACTATTAAGCCATATTTTAAAAGCAAGTTTTTAGACTCAAGTCAAATATTCTTTTCCTAACCCCAGATAGCCTTCTCAGTTGTGAGGTGATGTGTCTCAGGTGTTTGTATAACCCCTATGTAATTGCATATCTGTCTATAAAAATTAGCACATGAACTTGGACAAGTCATTTAAGGGCAAAAACTTTATTTTATTAATCTTTGTATCCCCATAAGTTCTAAAATAGGGTAGATACACAGTATTTGCTGAATTTATACACCTGTTTCTGTCAACATTTCTTTACCAACAAAATGAGAGCATTAGATAGGATCCCAAAGAACTTTTGTTTGTGATACTAGCCATATTAGAAATTAAAAGCAAAAAATTAAAAAGAATTTTTAGTTCATTGAAAAAATAATATTATATTTATCATGTTAATAGCATAATATATGAAATATGACTATATCTTCCAAAATAAAATTAAATTGAGTGAGAAGAATGGCATAATTTTACATATTTGCAAATCTCTTTCATGTCTGGCTTAAGAGAAGACACCTGGATTTTCGTATACGTTTCTGTGTTCAATTTGTTGCTCTATGTTATTTTTGTTGAAATATATGAAGAAAAATAGGACTTACAAAGGGACTTCATTGAAAAAAGGGGAGATATTTTAATGGTATTTTCAGATAATTGTGAATATTATTTTTGGATACTATACCAGAACTTGAAAAATGTAGTTTCTTTAAAGTTAGTTGCTATGTGGAATCTGAAATCACATTAATGAACTTTTCTTACTCTGTTACATATTTGCCACTAGTCTGTCTTTCAATTTGAATAAATCTTTTTCCCATGTATGATTTTGGGGCATTATCCATCGTTCATTTAGAAAATACCTTTTTACTGAGTTATGCAGATCTTTCAAATATTGACACAATTCATTATACAAAAAACAAAAAATCCACATTAATTAATATCATTACTGATTTTATCAGAAGTCTGTAAGTATTAGGAAGCTATTACGCTCATGGTGGAGTATCCAAATTTTCCAAAATTTTAATTTTCATTTGAAAGTTCAGATTTTATCATTGGCAATAAATACTGCCATTTGTTTTACTGGAAGTGACAGGCTCGCTTTGTTCATTTTTGATAAAATGTCTGCCAGTAACCTAGTTTGAATAACCATCGTATGACTGTCAGCCATTCTTTCAGACAAAAATGTTTCATGAAAAAGTGGCTAGTGCAAATTGCAATTCAAACAGTTGCACATATGCTTTTCTTTGAAGTAACCATCATACTTGGGTATGCATCAGAAGTGCTTTATGTATACTTTCCATTTTGTCACATAGAATAGATGTGTACTCACGAGTTGATATTTAATAAATATAATAATTTTTACTATTTCATCAAAAATTCTTAAGTGAACACACTCTACATCCTTCCCCCCTACCCCCCGCTTTTTTTTTTTTACTGTGAGTGCATGCCTTCAATTATGCTAAAATGCCAGGCCTTTAGCATAATGCCAGGCTTTGTACCATCAGTGCAAATGTCAACACAACGGACAAGGCAAATAATGTCTTAGTATTATTATAAAAATGTTCTTGACCTCTTCAGTCCCCCGGAAGGGTCTCAGGGACTGCTACATGTCTGCAGATCACACTTTAAGAACCTCTGAACTAATAGCCAAACATAAGTATCTCATCGTGTTACCTACTGCCTAGTGATGATTTTGAGAGAGAAAATGGTAAATGACCAAACTGGGTCAGACCTGACTTTTTGGTGCAGGACTGATGATGTAACTAGAATATACCAATCAATGAACAACCAAGCCCAATTTATTTACATCTCTATCTCTTTCATTTGTTTTCTCAAATTCCACTGGTATTTGCACATCTACCCAAAGTTGTGTTGTGGCCAAGTATTGCTAGATGTTCCCTAAATCTACTACCTCTTTTTCCTAGACAGCCTCTCTTGCATTAGATAGGCCCATTGGACTGAGTCAACAACAATGTTGGAGGAAGGGCTGTGTGTTACCATGAGGTCCATCCCATTGAAATGCTTCATGCGTGCTAGACCATGTTCTTTTCCTCCCACTGGTGCAGTGGGATCAGGATAAAGGCCAATGTGTTGGTGGAAGGAGCCTTGGAATGACCATGTGGAGGAGAGCTGGCTGCATTTGGAACATGTCTGAACACTAGTCCAGGAGCAAGTGAGCAAGAAATACATCTAAGTGAGCAAGAAATAAATTTCTATTGTTTTGAACATCACATGTTCAGGTCTATTTGTTATAGCAATTAGCCTACCTTAACACTAGCTTGAATAATAACCTTTTAATTAGAATTCACAGTGATTCATATTCCTCAATGACACGTAAATTGAAACGGTACTAAAGGCTAATATCATTAATGACTTCTTTTTACAGAGATATCCTGGAAAAGGAATTTCCAAATTTATAGCAGATTCTCCTTTTATCCTCTCAGCAAATGATCTATTTCCAAATTAATGGGTAATGCAGAAAAATATTTGTCCCTTAAATATTTGGAGGAATATCATATTGCATTATTACTTTACATATGTTCCAGCCCTAAAATGACTATCCCTGGATACCCATGGGTGTAGACAGGGAATTAAGCAAGAAATTGGATATGTATTCCATGAAAGATACAATGAGAACAGTAATTGAAGATAAAGTATTATAAATAGGATGATTGAGAAGCTTGAAAACTACTTTCAAATAATGGATATAGTTTTCAAGGGGGAAGTAATTGAGTAGATTCCAAATTTAAAACCTTTGGGCAATCAGTTCTCTCCCTAATTACTGATCATTCTTGGTTTGTGAATATGAAGCTAATCCCCCCTAGTGTCAGTTAGATAGAGATGCAATTACAAAAATAATGGATGTGGCCTAGGACATTATTAAACGTTTTTTTCTCTGCTCTTATTGGCATTCAATGCAAGTCAGCATTCTAAGCAAATAACTGGGCTACCTTCATCAACATTATTGTGTGTCATGGCACATGCCACATGATCTGTGTCACTTTCAAAGATACTGCTTCCATTGATTCACAAATGATCATTTACTATCTTGGCTGTCTGCAGGGATCAATTTTCTGATTTTATCACTATTGTTTTAGACAACATACTAATTGAGTTTCCATTAGACCAATTTAAAAAAATGTCTAAGTATACTTATACATTAAGTCAACAAACATTTACTGAGTGTGTACCATGTACTAGGCAGTGGAGATACAATGATCTACAAGCGGCTCTTGTTTTAAAGGTGCTTACAATCCAATGGGGAGCTAGTATGTTGTAACGGTCAGCTAGACTAGGTTATGGAGCAGTAACAAACAACCCTCCCAAATCTCAGTGGCTTAACAACTGAAATTTTTTTCATATTCTTATTTCACTTTCAGGTAAAGTCAGCAAGGGGACCTTTGCTCCTTAGGTACCCAGGACCCAGGCTTTTGGAGGCTTCATCTCATCATCTGATCCTCAAAGCATCTCTGTGACTGGGGAAAGGACCACTGCCAATTGCACATCGATTTTTAAAGCTTCTGCCCAGAAAAGACACATGTCATTTTTGCTCACATTTTATTGGCTGAAGCAAGTCAAAGGAGTATATCTAAGGGAGCATGTAAAGTCCAGTCCTAAAATGTACCCAGAGAGAAGGAGAAATGTAATACTTGTGGACAGCCGTATGACACCCCATACATAAACAGACAGTTACAATGCAGAGAAGGGAATAGACCATTTCAGCATCAGGAGATAGGCTACAGCAGTGAGTGTTATAATGACAGTTTGCACAGGATACTTACTGATCAATGCTGAGGTAGATTGAACCTCAAGTTAAGGAAATGGATCTGTCTCAGCGAGCATCAGCATGACAATTTCTTCCCTAAACAAGCTTCCTTGAACCCCTGGACTTGCACAGGTCTTCCCTGGATCTTCCTTTCATTGCATTCTACTCTCCTTCACAGTGGTTTTTTTTTTTTTTCTGTCTGTCTCTCCTGACAGATTATAATCTCCATGACAGCAGTGACTGTGTCTGTCCTTTTCATGGCCATGTCTAAAAAATGTTTGTTGAATCAGCACGGCTTGGCACGTAGAACTCTTTGTTGAATGAAAGCATGAGAGGAGGTGAATTTTGCTTAGCAAGTTCAAGTTAGCCCATGGAAGAAGGGAGAGAGAGCATCGCACTCATCACTCATAGAGGCCCAGACACATCAGAGGCAAGGCCATTTTGAAAAAGGAAAGGGCAAAACTTGTGGTTCGCTTGCTCCCTAGGAGAGGAATTTCTACTCATGCATAGCTTAATTGCCATTTTAAGAGAAAGTGAGCCAGTGTTCCACTTCTAAAGCACTCTGGGCTTCTAACCCCCCCCTTTCTCTTGTCTCGCTGCTTTGATGAGCTGAGACCACCAGCTGGGCCAGGCTTCTATGTTGTGGATAAATGTCCACAAGGGGCAACAACCAGGCCACCAACCTCATTTTCACTTGTGATTCAAGCCCAAACTTTAACCTTTCTCCAGAGGAGTAGGATGATGCATTAACACCTCAAACCACTCCACCAGCTCCCAGGGCACTGTGGTATCTGCTGTCCCCTAGGTCTGAGTGTGTCTCCCATTGGCTTTTGATAATCACAGCCCAGGAAATTATTTCAAACAGGAGGGAGGGGCTGTAGAGAGAGAGAGAGAGCGCGCTGAGGAAGTGTCTCTCATAGAAATGTAACTATTTTCTCCGGATTCACCTTGCTTAGGTACGTCTCCCTTTACAATCATAATTGGATTTGGATTCCAGAGGTACTGGGGTCTCCCCTTACTTCCAAATATGTCCCCAGGAAGCCAAATTATTAGGCTGTTGCTGATGAATGAATTCCCGGGCAGTTTTGCTGGGGTTTAGCATCAGCATTTCTCCAGGGTGGGAGCTGATGATTCTTGGTTAGATCTCTTAAATGGAGGCTTAGTTTGTGGGAGGAAAGCTGTTTGACTGGGGGATGTTCACTTACCTCAGCGCTGTACTGATCAACCCAAAGCAAGTGGCAGGCTTTGTCTCGTCTCTGCCCCTCGGCATCTGTCCTGGCTAACTCACAAAGGCAGTCCATGTTTCTAGCTGAAAGGAGCAGTCTGGGATGCTACTGAATATTTCATCTGACCTGAGGATGAAGATTTTTTTTTCTAGCTTATGGTGATTAAATTAAATGTATCTCCGTGCATATATATTACACACACACACATATATTTTATTCATTGTGGCACACTTTCTCAAGATGAGAAAGAACAGTAATAAAAACTCTGGACCCTTTCAATGTGCCCACCTGGGATACAAATAGCTTACACTGCACTGGTTAGTCCTAGTCACATGTGGGTCTTTTAAATTTAAATTAATTAAAATAAAATAACTTAAGAAGTTCACTACCTCAGTTACACTGATCACATTCAAGTGCTCAATAACCATGTGTGGCTAGTGGCTGCTATTTTGGATACCTTTTTCATTCTGGAACATTCTGTTGGGCAGCACTGGCTTAGACCATTGTTCTCCAAAGTGGGATGAGAGAAAACCAAGGGGTTTGTAAGACAACTCGCTAGTGGGGGGGGAGGGGGCGAGAAATATTAATATCAGAACTTCTAATTATTCCATCTCATTCCATGAAGGAGACTTTGAAATAGAGCTTAGTAAGCAGGGGATTTATTAGGGAGCACTTTCAGGATCAATGCCTGTAGAGGAAGGAGGGCTGGGGAGGAGGAGAGGAAGATGTTGGCTGTGCTACAGTCACAATAAACACCTCCATTGACCCACAGGGAGCTCTGAAGTAGGGAAAGTTTTTCAGAGTTCTCCTGAGTTCCTAAGCTCTTTCTACTGCTGTAAGTGACCAGTCAGATGCAGGCTGCCCCACTGTGGGGTGAGATCTTGGGCAAGGAGGCTCTCTCCAGCAGCTGGGAGGACAAGTCTTTAAGTCCTAAAGCGGGGATCCAATTGTCTGTGCCCTTTGGTATCCTTGTATGTGTTTTAGAATGTTCAAAGTGTATTAATACAGTGGTAAATGAATTTAATTTATAAGTTAATACAGGTACATATAATGGAGCTTGTGCTAAATATAATTTACTGATTAAAATGCACAAATCAGAAAGCTTGGAAATCAACTGATCTAGACTCTGGATTGAGGCCTAGAGTTTTACCTTTGAATGGCTAAAATACTCTTTGCCAACTGGTGGCTGTCTGGTCTAGTCCACCAACAGACTGGACTGTTCAGAAGCATGCCTTCCTTCCTTCCTCACTTCTATTCTTTCCAGTCTTTCAAAAAGTCACATGGGAATGACTTTAGGTTGTGGCCTGCTCCAGGTGACTACAGGCCTGACTGCTTACTGTTGTTTTCAGCTCAAGGATTTCACTATTTATGTGTCCTATTTAAACCCTGAAGGTGTTTGAGTTTGCAACCCCTGGACTGCACAGCAGCAGAAGGGAACAGAGAGAATGTCTGATGCTGAAAGCAGTAGAGAAAAAACAAACATAGTAGGTGAGGGGAAAAAGCTCAGGGCCAAGGAATGAGAACAAATGGAGACAAAATGTTGCGCAGTGGAGTTGACCAATGTTTTTAGAAATTAACTCATATATAATCACTGTCCTTGGTGGGTGAAGAGGCAAAGCTGAAAACAACTCCTAGAGTATTAAAGACCCAGCCCCATTTTCTAGGAGAAAGAAGGGAACTAATACTTATTCAGCATCTGTTTGTATTATATGTAGGAATTTGAGTAGCTAGTTTAAATATTAATGGATAAATGTCATTTATTTTTACTTTGGGAAGTAATTAGGTCATGGGGGTGAAGTTCTCATGAATAGGATTAGTGCCCTTATCAAAGGGATTGCAGAGCGCTCTCTCGCTCTTTTTCTACCACGTGAGGATACGAGTTTTGTTTTGTTTTTTTTTAGATTCTCTATGAAACTGCATATAATTTACACTCCTAAGGTACTCTTAACAGAGCTCTCAATGGAAACAGAAATGATTCTCTCATATAACAGATAAGCAGGTTGAATAAACAATTTAGATGTTCCATGTTTACATAAGAACTTAACCTCCTTTAAAAAGAAACCAGTTCTTTCAAAAAGCTCTGAATCCTGTCTCTGGTTAGAAAGTCTGAAAAATTCTCAGAACTTAAGGTGTGATTTTCTCTTCTCTCACCTCTTATAAGCAGGTGCCCATTTTCAGAGCATTTTCAGGTGCACAGGCAGAACAAGGTGAGAAATACGGCTCCAGAGCCCAGTCAGTTTGTCTGAGTCCATACGACTGTAGGAGTTGAGTGTGTTAGAACTGGTGAACCTGACTTTGAGGAAATCTCTTGCTCTTTCTTCAATTTCCTTTAGGCCTAGACTGGTTCCAAATGTCTCTTCCTCCAATGAGACGGACTAAGGCTATGTCTTTTTTGAAAAGATCATTTTATTTCAATACAGTTAGGGGTTACAAATGGTTTTTGGTTACACAGATGAATTAATTGTATAGTGGTGAAATCTGGGCGTTAAGTGTACCTGTCACTTGAATAGTGTATGTTGTACCCAACAGGTAATTTTTCACCCCTCACGCCCTTCCCATCTTCCTCCCCTCTGAATCTTCAATATCCATCATGCCACTCTATATGACCATGCATAACCATAGCTTAGCTCTCACTTACAAGTGAGAAAAGGTAGCATTTGATTTTGTTCCTGAGACGCTTTACTTAGGATAATGGAAGGCTACATCTTTGAAGACTGAGTTTTCATGGTCACAGGAGAAACTGAAGAAGATGATCAAGAAAGCTCTGACAGTGAAGTCACCACTGCTTGGTCATAGCTGGGGATTCTGACGAGTCTGGGGACCAAACCATCAGATCACCCAGTCATTGTGTTGGCAGTCATCACAAAGTCCAGACTTCACAGCTCATGATAAGCAAACTTTAATGCTGAGCTCCGGATATTCAAAAACTTTAGGAATGGGTCAAACAAACTGCAAGAATGAGGACTAGGATACAAATCGACAACACTCAGAAATCAGAGCTTGGGAACCAGTGTCCACCAACCTCCAGCCAACAAGTGACTGGAAAACCCCAAAATGTACCTTTTGTCAAGATGAAGTAGTGGTGGCCACTTTTTCTACCTGCTCTTGCCTTCGGGAGTTTTTGGTTCTTTCATACTCCTGAGGTAGAAACCTCTGCTGTTCTCAAGTTCCAGAACCAGTTCCACAACTTATGAATAAGTAGCAAGGTCGAGATGAGAAGCTGTAGAAAAGGAGCCTAATATTACTGGAAAACATCTTAATAGCTCCCATCCTTGGCCTCAGGCTGCCATTTTGTTGCTCACTGCTGCCAGAGATGCTGAAGAACTTAAGTGTCTGGGTGAATAAATTCCTGATGCGGGCCCCCTGCTGACTGGAACCACTTCCCAACTTTAGGAAGGCAAAGGCTCCAGTTTGAGAAGTGGTGGAGCTGCTCATATCCTCCTGCCTCTCAGAGGATGCTCACCCTGAGGACATCCATTCAGAGACTGGCCTGCATCTGTTAAATACTGGAGAGCTGGTCAGCAGGGCAACTCTGAGCAGGGGAGGCCTGGATCCCTCCGTTTCAAAGTCGATAGAAGTTCACACACTTGGAGCTCCTATTACCACAGATATTTCCTGGCTGCTGCTTCAGCTAATTTTAGAAAACTAGACTGACTTCAGCCTTCATATACAACCCTTGATGTACTTCTGTAGACTCCCCGTGGGTATCGCTGAATACCACTTCAGACTTGCAAACTAATCATAGATATGTCATTGTTGTTACCACCTGTTAGCATAATACTTTTAGTCATTAGCAATTAATAAGTTGTTTGACCTTTGGCTTAGAAGGCGAAGAAAGCAGGAGGAAGGAAATAACAAGGTGAGAACAACCACTTCTGGGTCCCAGTTTATGATGGTGACTTTGCACCATCACCACCCTGGCCAGAAAGTCTTTATTCAACGTGTATTCTGCCCACAGAAGAGGACACAAAAGACTTGAACAGTTACAGCCCACAGCCCTAGGAATGTACCGTAGAACAACACAGGGCACAACTATGGGGTGGTAATCATTTGCTTGTTTGTTCTTTTGAGCAAGTGGGGTGGAGGTGCAGGCAAGCTTCTGTAGTAACAGTCCGGAATTTGTTCTCTCAGGACCTCGAGAGTCTGGGAGAATTCCAGAATCCTTTTCATTACCATAGCATAGTACAGAAAAGAGGGCTTTTGTCCTCATTGTAGTTTTCTTTGTATAAGTTGTACGTTGTCTCTGTGGTTGAACTGTTTGACAAACCCTTTAGAATTCTTTCTTTAGTTTTAATTTAATTTTTCTTAACAAATTTTTTTTTTATCTATCTTTAGGAAGCTCAAATTAAAAGAATCCCATTGGTGTAGTTAAAGATAGTTATCTGGACAGGATGGGCCCAGATGAAAAGTGGAGTTGCCTTGCAGCTGAATGAGAAAAACCCCTCCACAGAATGCTGCCTGGACTGGGCCTCTTCTTGTTTGCGTGTGTCCTCTGTTATAAGCACAGTGGCCACTGGACTTAAGTAAAATAAGCAGATGTGGCCACTGCCCTGTTAATACCTGACAAGTAGTGAGAGACCCTATACTTCTATTTAAATAAGTCAGTATATATGGCCCTTTCACTTTGTATGGGACGAAAAGGAGGGAACCTGTGGTTGATATGTTTAGGGTTTGGAAAGAAATACTTTTCTCAGTAGGTTTTAAGCAATTTGGTTTCTTGATAGTGAGGCGATAAAATTCAGAAGTGCTTTAATAAAAATGAGAGATGGAAATGGAAGGATATTCCCTCCTATTTTATGAAATTTATCCATCCAACGAACCAACCAATATTTACTGAGTTCCTGCTATTAGATAAAATCATGAATTTGTCAGGATGATGCTATCATAGTGCTGAATAGCAACCCATTCACAGCCTGACTAATCACTTCTGCACCTCACTTTCGGGGCCATCACTCTTCTTTTTGACACCCCCACCTTGTCCCAACCTGTCTCTTTTCTGTGTCCAGGCCAGTCTGTGTATCACTGCCTTACTCATTCTGTGAGTTCCCCTCCAGTGTCACGTGGGTTGCCTAAAGAGGGCTCTGATATTAGCTTGCTGTGCCTTGTCAGTTCAAATCAAATCACGGCAGCTCAAGCCCACCCCGCAGGCAAGTTCTTGACAGCTCTCCTTGTCAGCTGACCGCTGAAAGGCAGCAGCAGTGAGTGGGAACCAGTTAATTAGCAGTGACGACTTCCAGGTTGGGATTTTTTGTTTAATGCTTAGTTAATTTCACAGTAATTGAGATTACACTTGGCTTACAGAGACTGGGGTGAAAGGTTCTGGGTGGAGCCCCAGCATTCTCCACAGGGGAATGAAAAGGCTATTGTTCCCAGGCCTGCCTGGCCTCCTCTTATGAACCCTGTGAATGTTTGGAGGCATGAAATTTCCCACAGGGGTATTTTGAGGGGCAGGCAAGGCAAATAGAACTGCTGCAGCTCCTGTCCAGTCATGAGGGATGGGCATCAGATTTGGTGGAATCTATGTGTCTGTACAAGGAGGAACCAGCCTATCGTGAGTGATTCCTATGTGCTGGCCACACGGGTGGGCTCTTCATATACATTCTCTTATTTCTTCTCACACCATACTGGTGAGGTAGGTGCTATTATTAGCATTGTTCAAGTGAGGAGGTGGAGGTTCAGAGATGTTGAGTAACCTACCAATATCACACAGGAAGAAGTAGGTCCAGGATTTGAACTTGGGTGTTTCTGACTCCTAAACCCAAACTCCTTGAACTGTTGCTTTGAAAGAAGCAGCAGCAGCTAGAGAAGTTCAGTTTTTCCATCTTTTATAGGGATAGTGGTGCTAAGAGTTTTAACTTCAGTAGGGACTGCTACCAAGTATGAGGATGGGTCGTCTTGGTTCACGGTTTTCCTGGCCAGGCACACTCTCTTTCTGGTGCGAGTTCGTGTTCATTTACTGAAGCCAGCATGCTCATATTCCTTATTTGGAGTTTCTATTCTGATTGTCAGGATATCCAATGCATTAATCAGGAATTTTTAAGTTGCCACCAACTGAAACCCAACCAAAAATAGCTTGGGTGTGAAATGAAATGAATGGTTCTGCTCATATGGCTGGGAAAAACACCAGGGTAGCACACAGACATAAAAGATTAGCTGGGAGAAATTTGGCCACAGGGCCTGGAACTATGGACGTGAAGCCTAGTTGTACAACTGTCTCTCATCTCTTCCAGGATCTGATTTTATGTGTTATAGATTGAATGTTTGTGTCCCCCACGCCTCCAAATTCATATGTTGAAGCCCTAACCCCCAGTGTGGCTGTATTTGGAGATAAGGCCTCTGAGGAAGTAATTAAGATTAAATGACCTCATAAGGGTGTGGCCCTGATCCAATTGGATTAGTGTCCTTATAAGAAGAGATGCCAGAGAGCTTTTTTTCTCACAAAGAGATCATATGAGCACACAGAGAGAAAGCAGATGCCCACTAGCTAAGGGAAGAGGCCTCAGAATGAAATTTAACTTGTTGGCACCTTAATCTTGGACTTACCAGCCTCCAGAATATGGGACATAAATTTCTGTTATTTCAGCCACCTAGTCTGTGGTATTTGTCTTATAGCAGCCTAAGTGACCAATACATGTGTGTTGGCTCATTTTCCCCTTCTGAAGACAACCTTCCCTTGCATGGCCAGGAGAGATGGCCACTAGAGCTCCAGGCTGCAATGGTCCCATTTAACAATTTAAGTGGAAAGAGTTCATCATCTTGAGATTGTCTATACAGCCAGGATCATGCTGATGTCACATGCCCATATCCTGGACCAATCACTGGTGGTGGAGGGGAAAGGAATGGATTATGATTGGCCAGGCCTGCTACCAGAAATGGGGGTAAGAAAAGTTCCAGAGTTGGCCAAGAGGTAAAAACAGTAATAATAGTGCACCATGCCTAGGGAGAGACACCATTTTGTGCCACTCCGGAGGACTTTAAGTGTTGACTTTGGAAATTGCTCAGAATGATCCCAGTACCCGCTGCAGTGACTTATAATCATAATGACTGCCTTTCAAGTTGACTGACTGAAGGAGGCCACAAGATGAACTCTTTTCATGTGTGTTCCACTGCTCAGCCTCTTCAAAGGATAACGGCTAATCACTTTTTCTATTGTTTGAACGGGCCTTGGTGGAGTTACATGTAGGAATAAGGTTGTGACTTTCTAACAGATGCTGAACCAGAAAGAATTATGTAAGCAGCTCAGCATGGACACAGTGAGGAGCAAATTTGTCGAGCTTGCCCAAGAAAAATTTCCTCTTCTTCCCCAAGGTGCAATGTACACCCTAGGATATTAGTTATGCTAAGAATCTCCTTTCAGAATGGTTCCCCCCCGCCAAGGGAGGGTGAGCAGGCCCTCTCTGATAGGGGAATGAAAAGAGAAAAATCTAAAAGCCTTTTATGTCCAAGTAGAGCAAACAACCAAATTCCAAAATTGTCCCCGCCACACTAAAATAGGATTATAAACATCTAATTAAAGAATTTAATTGACAAATACTATACAATATGTCCTCTTTTTGCACAGTGACATTTATGTTTAAGAAAAGATGTTAGCTAATATTTTTACGGTAGTTGCTGAAGGGAGAAACTGATTTCGTGGAGCTCTCTGTTGATTTGCCTAAGCACCCGGAGTTCAATGATGCTAGTAGCATTGCTGGGAAGAACTTTGAACAGTCTCACCCATGACTTTTAACATCAGCTAGGTCTTTCAAGTTTTCATTTTGTTTTAACATAAGAAACAAAATGTTTCTTAAGGTGATATAGTTGGAATGCAGTATCTAGAGTCAGAAGAATTGGTGGTGTGTTTCAGCTTTCTAGCATATTAGTTGTGTGATTTTGACAAAGTCATCAAGTCTCTGAATCTCAGTTTTCCCATCTGTAAACTGGGAAGAATAGGAGGTTCTTCTATATCTACTGACCAGGGTTATTTTGAGCAGACTTGAAGTCAGTACTGATTAAGAAAATGAACGAGAACTTCAAAGCTTTTCTATTAATAAAGTTTTCTCCTCCCCCTTCACTTTTTCCTCCCTGTCTTCTTTTTTTCTTCATTGTTGGGCCAAGGAAGACAATCTGGACAGAAGGTGTTTCTAGGACATCTTAGCTTTTATAATGGGCACACAGTTTGCAGTATGTAAGGACAGAACAGTGATATTGTCACAGTTTTCAGTGCACTTGACTTCTACCTGTATATAGTGTAAAGATAAGTTGCAACATTTGTTTTTCCAAGGTTAACATTAGTTCTTTTGAGACAACATATTTTGAGTTTGTGACTCTGTCCTGGGGGTTTAATACTTTGAGATTGTGATTTTCATCATTTAGTTAATAATTTATAAAGGGTACCATTATGAAAGAGTCAACTCCTGTAATTACAAAGTCATATAAAGGGGAAGAGAGCTTCAATCTTCACTGAGGGACAGGGACATGTTTTTGGATGGGCCCTGTCTTGATAATTACTGTTAGCACTAGGTTGCCGCATCAATGAGGTGTCCATATAAAACATTGCGAACTGTCAAAGGCAAGTTGGGACATCGGTTTCTCTATCATTTTTCTGATCTTCTTCAGACTTCACATCTGTGGCATGGAGACAAGGCTCTTCTCTTGAGTTTTGAGAATCTATAAAATTTAAAAGTTTCTCGAGGAAAAATTACAATGTAAGGCTAGTCTAATTAGGTGTTAACTCTTTCT
>CM052443.1:66244710-66256531 GCA_028533085.1 Varecia variegata | reverse complement strand
TTTTTAGTAGAGACAGGGTCTCGCTCTTGCTCAGGCTGGTCTCGAACTCCTGAGCTCAAACAATCCACCTGCCTCGGCCTCCCAGATTGCTAGGATTACAGGTGTGAGCCACTGCGCCCGGCCTGAAGATAGCTTTTTAAAATTGTGTATGAGAGTGGGAGTGCTGGGTCCTTTCCCATCAGCTCTGTCTAGAAGTGTCCTGTCATGCCCTCATCAGCCAGCCTTGCCATTCACAACAAAAACTATTGTTCTAGTTTCATTTATACTTCCCCTGCCGAGCTCCTGAGGCATTTTAGTTTATCCTGGGTACCCCTGGATATGTCTTCCTGTACGGGATCTACGGGCATTTTGTGGTATATGGTTTGTTCATTCCTTTATCTTTTAGGGACCTACTCTGTTCAAGTCACTATATAAATGTTGAGGATGAAGCAATGAACAAGAGAGACCCAAATGCTTAATCTTGTGTAGCTTACATTCTAGTCCTGGGGAGGATACAGTAAACAGGTACATATTTACAATATATTGTGTTTCAGTTAATAGTGACTATGAAGGAAAAATAAATGAGGGAAATGGGATAGGAAGTGGAGTGGTTGCTCTTTTAAATAAGTAGTCAGAGGAGGCCTTCCTGATAGACGACACTGGAACCGAGAGTCAGAGCGGGGAGTGAGCACACCTGGCAGGAACTTGAGGGAGGTACCTTGCAGGCAGAGGCACCACTCAGTGCAAGGCCCCGAGGCAGGAGCATGAAAGCCAGCACATCTGCAATCAGAGTCAGGATGAAGGGTTGTGCATGAGGTCAGAGAGGGGAACCAACTCAGGCTGGAAGAAACTACTACAAGGCAAAATGGAAGATGTCTTGGTGCTTCAATGTATTAAATAGAAAAACATACTCTTATGAATTATTTGATAATTCAGGGAAAAAATAAGTTTTGTTTAAACCGCCACTAAAGCCAGGAAAATATGGTCTTGAAAGATGAAGATCACTGTTGTCTTTATTTCATCTGAACCACTTGATGTTTGAAAAATCGAATAAAAAGGATCTTGAGAGAATTGCTCTTGCTACCTCTTAGGGAGAACAACTTGAATAAAAGTTTATTATAGAGCACTGTTTTGTTTTCATGAGACTGTTGCTATGTGGCCCTGAGTGTCCATTATTTTTTTATTTCTTTTACTCACCATGAGAGCCTGTTTTCTTGGTGCACTGGCAGCCAGGATTTAATTATTTATTTGCGCAATTTACATATAATAATAATTATAATTGTTATATATATAATATTCTGTTATTGTCACTTATAAAACTAGAGCTCACTCTATTATTGCCTTATAATAGTTGCTCTTTTTTCCATGTCAAACGCTTCTTGAGGTTTGAATGTGACAGACTCAGGGAACCTCAGTGATGAGAATTTCTTCTCATTGTTATTATTGATGATATTGATAATGATTTTTCATTATCTGTTATTTAACTGCTATGTACAGGTGCTCAACAGAACATTAATTACACACACACACACACACACACACACACGTTCCTTATTATTAGAATGGTTGAGTGAGAGACTTGGTTTGAATTTACTGTATCATTAGTAAATCCTTGGACACACATAATGAAAATATGAAGAAAAAAACCAACTAGGTTAAATAAACCATATACCAGCTTGGTAAAATCAACTTAAGAAAATGCTTGTCAATTTCCCATATTTATCTGCTTAGAAAATTGAGGGAGATTCACTATTATCTGTATATTTGTCAAGGTCCTGTCTACTGGTACTATATCCTGAAGTTCATCTTAGAAAAAAGCCAATCAGGACAATTCTACTCCTTTAATGTCTTCCCTATTGCTGTTGCAGAGAAAAAGAAGTCAATACATTCAATTGGTGCCCCAGAAGAAAAACAAAGTACAAGTGGAAGAGTGAAAGTGTGAAAGGAGCTATGAACCAATTCCAAAGGAACTATGTCTAATTCTGTCTGATTCAATTAAGTTAAAATTTACTGAACATCTGCTCTGGAATCATTTTAATTTAAATATGGACTAATTTTCAAGTAGAAGTAGTTAAACTTAAATATGGACTAATTCTCAAGTAGTTTAAAGCCTTATTTATTAAGCAAGATATGATTCATGAAAAAAGATTGCAAGACAATATAAAGTCAGCTGATATGATGAATGTAAGAGACTTTAGGTGCCATCAGAAGAGAGAAGGAAGAAACCTTCATGGGTAGGAGTGCTTGGGCAGACTGAAGGAGGTTGGGAGCAGGACCCAGTGGATAGATGGGATTTTGATGGCAGATGAAGGGGAAAGTGCAAATGAGGGTAACAGTATAGAAAGGACCACAGGTAGGAATGAGCATCATATATTCAGGCAATAGGCAGGAAATCAACTTAGTTGAAATGAGTAGTTTATGTAATTGAAAGAGGGTGAGGAAGTGGAAGTGGGTTTGGATAGGATACACTAGGAGAGATTTGAATCAAATTGAGGAATTTTGAATTTTGTTAGAAAAAGAAAGTATTTGGAGTGATGTCAATGAAAATAGTAGAGTAAAAACTTAGCAATATTCTCTTCTCCGTAAATGCAATAAGAAAACTGGAAATATGGACACAATCAACTCTCAGAACCCTGAAAATTAACCAAAAGCTTGCAGCAATCCAGGGAGCATTTATTCAAGACAACTGGCTGAATCTCAGTAAGCCCAGTGATCTTCATGGCATTCTGACTTGCCTTATTCCCATTCTCCTCTCTTCAGCTCTATGGTAGCCTTGAAAGATAGTAGCCCACAGTATTGCAAACAACCACCTAAGGAGGGGAAATTTTAACCAGGCAAAAGGTGACAGGGTACGACAGGGTTTCAAACAAATTTGTTAGACCTAAGAATAGATGCTAAGACAGAAGCTATATTAAACAAATTTATGACTTCTGGTGTTAGTTACTCGGGTGTATTGTTTGTGAAAATTCATCGAGATATAAACATTTAACTTACACATTTTTCTGTATGTGTTCTATGCTTCAATAAAACACTTACAAAACAAATGAAGAAGAGAAAAAAAAGATTGTTAGCAAACCAGCCCATCAGAAGCTAGGAGAGAGGCACAGAGAAGATTCTCCCTCACAGCACTCAGAAGGAACAAACTCTGCCAATAGCTTGATTTTGGACTTCTAGCCTCCAGAACTGTGAAACAATACATTTTTGTTGTTTAAACCACCCACCCATTTTGTGGTACTTGGTAACAGCAGTATAAGAGAACTACCACAAGTAAAACTTTACTCACTTTATCCAGAGGAGCCAGGGCACAGACAAAGCAACCAGGGCATTAAGTACACATTAACAGTTGATTGAGTCCATGGAACTGAACAAAATATTTATTTCTAAGCAATAGAGGATAAGGGGTACCTTCCTGGAATTTTTGGTTCTGGATGTGAAACTTAATATGATTCTGCATTTTGGAGATTTATGAGCTTAGAAACTACTTGTGCAGAAGTCAAGGACATTAAATAAACAAATTCATAACTGGAAATAAAAAGATAGTAGCCCACACAGTAAACACCAGCATCCTGACAGCCACCAGAGGGAACAAAAGGGCACTAGATGTCCTCCAAAGCTTCATTCCTAGGGGACTGTTATTATTTAACTCATCTGGTGGTTCCTTGCAACACTCACTTACAAGTTTTCTTTTATTTGTTCTGACTGAAAACTCATCTGGTAAGAAAATCTTTCTTCAAGGGCATTTATGAAAATATTCAGAAGTAATCATTTAATTTTGAAGCTGCCTGAGGCAGGAAGAAGAGATGGGGCAAACAATAGGCTAACCAAATGCTTAAAAGGAAAAGGTAGGAGATGAGATGTCCACAGGGGCTTTGAAAACCTCTGACATGTTCTTGGGACTCTGTAAAGTCCCATGTTGTTATAAGGCTATAGGTTGTGTGCGTGCTGAGGGCTTTGCACATGACCAATAGAGACCTGAGAAGGCCCTAAACTCTCACCTCTGGCTGACCCTGGGGCTCTGTGTAGGCAGGAAATGAAGGCTATGGCAGAGTTGTCAATTGTCTGGCTGAGTAAAGAATCCATGCCCCAGCATACACGAAGCCTTTCAGCCAAGAGTGGGAGACTCATTAGTTCCAGATGCTTAAGAAAATCTCTGTGCAGTAATTAGCTCACCAATAAGTTAACTGATCAGAGACCTCAGTGGCCACCTGTGACAAAGAATACAAGATTAGCAGAATTAGTTCATAAAAGGTCACTAAACAAACAATAACAAAAAGCAACAAAATAAAACCTTAGGGAGAGTGTTGAATCAGATATCCAGAATTGCCACATTATGGAATTTAAAATGTCCAGTTTTGAAGAAAAAAATAAGAGATGCGATAAAATAAGAAACTATGGTTCATACAAATAAAAAAAAGTAATCGATATAAACTGTCCCAGAGGAAGACTAGATATTGGATTTATTAATACATTGACTGCCACACTGGGAAAAAAAATTTCCTGGGGCCATGGTGTTGTATTACAAAAATAGAATAAAAACTTCAAAAACAAAACAATCCTTTCTAATTTAATGAAAAACTTGTTATTTTTTATTGTTTTCTGTGTGTGAGTTACATGCAACTTGAAAAATAGATCATTCAGCTCAAGGTAAAGAGACATGTGAGTTACATAAGCTTCACGAGGCCCCAGGCTCAAAACTAGCATGACTTAAATACAACTCATATGGCAGTTAATGTGTTAAGCAAAGACTTTAAGTTAGATTTTAAAAATATGTTCAAAGAACTAAAGGAAATTATGTCTAAGGAACTAAAGGAAACTATGAGAATGATGTCTTCACTAACAGAGTAATAATAAAGAGATAAAAATTACATATAAAAAAGAACCAAATAGAAATGCTGGAGTTGAAAAAAATAACTGTGTAAAATAATTCACTAGCAGGGTTTAAAATCAGACTTGGGCAGGCAGAAGAAAGAATCAGAAAACTTGAAGATATATTGACTGAGACTACCCAATGAGAAAAAAAAAAGAATGAAAAAAAAGTAGATAGAGCCTTAGAGACCTTCTGAACATCATTAACCTTACTAAAATCCCCATAATGGTAGTCTCAGCAAGAGAGGAGAAAGGAGCAGAAAGAATGTTTGAAGAAATGAAGACCAAAAACTCCCCAAATTTGGTGAAAAACACTAATCTCTACATCCAAGAATCTCAATGACATCATGTAGAATAAAGTAAAAAAGATCCACACCTAAAAAGAGTATAATCAAACTGCTGGTACCCAAAATAAAAAGAAAATCTTGAATGCAGCAAAAGAGAAGCAACTCATTATGTACAAGTGATTTTTAACAGATTAACAGCTGATTTCTCATCAGAAACCATGGAGGCAGAGGAAGTGGGATGACATATTCAAAGTGCTGAATGAAATAGACTGTTAGCCTGGAATTCTACATCCAGCAAAACTATCATTTGAAAATGAAGGAGAAATTAAGACAGTGTCAGATAAACAAAAACTGAAAGAATTTGTCACTAGCAAATCTCTTATATAAGAAATACAGTTGAACCTTGAACAACGTGGGTTTGAACTGCACAGGTCCACTTATATGTGGATTTGTTTTTCAGTAAGTATATTGGGAAAGTTTTGGAGATTTGTGACAATTGGAAAAAACTCACAGATGAGCCTCATAGCCAAGAAATATCAAAAAGAATTAAGAAAAAGTTAGATTATGTCATTAATGCATGAAATATGTGTAGATACTAGTCTATTTTATTATTTACTACCGTAAAATATACACAGATCTATTATAAAAGGTTAAAAGTTTATAAAAACTTATGCACACAAATACAAACTGTACATGGCACCATTTGCAGTTGAGAGATGAAAACAAATGTAAAGATGAAGTATTAAATCATAACTGTATATAAAATTGACTGCAGGACATACTGTACTGCTGTAATAATTTTGTAGCCACCTCCTGTTGCTATTGCTGTGAGCTCAAGTGTTGTCAGTATTTGCTTAAAACACTGTGTGATGCTAATCATCTCTGCATGAACAGTTCATTTATCCAGTAAATTGAGTAGCACATTAAAAAGTGATCTCTCATGGTTCTTGCATATTTTTCATCATGTTTAGTACAATACTGTAAACTTTGAATAACACCATGGGACCCATATGAAGTGCCACTAGTGGTGCTGGAAATGCCCTCAAAAAGCAGAGAAATGTCATGACATTACAAGAAAAAGTCGAATTGCTGAATATGTGTTATAGACTGAGGTCTGCAGCTGTGGTTGCCTGCCATTTAAAGGTAAATGAATACAGCATAAGGATCATTGTAAAAAAAAAGAAAGGAAATTCATGAAGCTGTCACTGCAGCTATACCAGCAAACAAAAAAACGTTGCACTCTTTGCAAAATGCCTTTTTAGCTTTTATTGAAAATGCAGCTTTTATGTGAGTGTAGGATTGCTATAAAAAAGGCATACCTATAGATGCTAATATGAATTGAGAAAAAGCAATGGGATTATGTGACAACTTAAAGCAAAAGGAAGGTGAAAGATCTAAAGATGGAGAATTCAATGCCAGCAAAGGATGGTTTGATAATTTTAGAAAGAAGTTTAGCTTAAAAAATTTCAATATAACAGAAGAAGCAGCTTTTGCCAAACAAGAGGCAGCAGATAAGTTCGCAGATCCCATTAAGAAAATCTTTGAAGAGTAAGGGTATCTTCCTGAGCAAGTTTTTAATGCAGATGGAATTGTCCTATTCTGGAAAAAATGCCACAAAATACATTTATTGGTAAGGAAGAGAAGTGAGCATCAGGATTTAAGGCAGAAAGAGATAGGCTAACTCTGCCATATTGTGCAAATGCAGTCAGGTTTATGATCGGAATTACTCTTACCTATAAAATTTCTGACTCCTGAGCCTTGAAGGGAAGAGATGAACGCTAGCTGCTAGTCTTTTAGTTGTACAACAAGAAGGCCTGGACACCCAGTACTCTTTTTCTGGATTGATTACATTGATGCTTTGTCCTTGAGGTCAGGAAGTACCTCACTAGTAAGGGACTGCTTTTTAAGATTCTTTTGGTATTAGACAGTGTCCCTGGCCACTCATAACTCCATGAGTTCAATACTGAAGGCATCAGAGTGGTCCACTTGCCCCCAAAGGCCATGTCTCTAATTCAGCCTCTATATCAGGGGGTTATAAAGCATTTTAAGGCTCATTATACATGATACTGTATGGAGAGGATTGTCAACTCTATGGAAGTGAGCTTTGATAAAGAGACCATCATAAAATCTTGAAGGATTACACCATTAAAGATGTCATCATTGTTATAGAAAAAGCCATAAAGCCATCAAACCTGAAACAATAAATTCCCCCTGGAGAAAACTGTGTTGAGGTGTTGTGCATGACTTCACAGGATTCATGACAGAGCCAATCAAGGAAATCAAGAAAGAGATTGGAGTTACGGCAAAAAGGGTGGGGAGTGAAGAGTTTCAAGATATGGATCTTGAAGAAATTCAAGAGCTAACAGACACCATACCAGAGGAATTGACAGAAGATGACTCGATGGAAATGAGCGCTTCTGAACCAGTGCTGGACAATGAGGAAGAAGATGTAGAAAAAGCAGTGCCAGAAAACCAATTGACATTAGACAATCTGGCAGAAGGGTTCTAATTATTCAAGACTGCCTTTGATTTCTTTTGGGACATAGACCTATGATATAAGCACTAAAACTAAAGAAAATGGTAGAAGAATTGGTACCATATAGGAACATTTTTAGAAAAATGAAAAAGCAAAAAAGTGACACAGAAATTACGATGAATTTCTATAATGTTACACCCCCAAGTGTCCCTGCCTCTCCTGCCTCCATTTCCATCTTCTTCACCTCTTCTGCCTCAGCAATCCCGAGACAGCCAGACCAACTTCCCTCCTCCTCCTCAGCCTACTCAATGTGAAGGCTACAAGGATGAAGACCTTTATGGTGATCCACTTCCACTTAATGAATAGTAATATATTTTCCTTATGTTTTTCCTAATAATATTTTCTTTTTCTTTAGCTTATTTTATTATAAAAATATAGTATATAATACATATAACATATAAAATATGTGTTAATTGATGGTTTATGTTATTGGTAAGGCCTCTGGTCAACAGTAGGCAATTAGTAAGTAGGTTTTTGGGGAGTCAAAAGTTATAGATGAACATTTAGCCATGTGAAAGTTTAGTGCCTCTAACTCCCATGTTCTTTGACGGTCAACTGCATTAAATGGAGTCCTTTAGGCTGAAATTGAAGGACATTAGTTGATAGCTTGAATCCATATGAAGAAATAGAAGGCATTGATAAAAGTAACCACATAGGTAAATATAAAAGACAGTATAAATATAATTTTTTGTTTGTAACTTTTGTCTCTTATGTGATTTAAAGAAAACCGCATAGAGCAATAATGATAAATCTGTATTAATGGACATTCAGTGTATAAAGATGTAATTTGTATGACAGTAACACCATAAAAGAGGAGAGGGAACAGAGCTGTATAGGATCAATGTTTTTGAATGCTATTAAAACTAAGTTGGTATTAGTACAAACTAGATTATTATAAATTAAGATGTTTATTGTAATCTCCAGGGAAAACAATAAAAAATAACTAGAATAAAAAAGTGGCTCTTGCCACTTCTACTCAATATATATTTTTTTTTTTTGAGACAGAGTCTCGCTTTGTTGCCCGGGTTAGAGTGAGTGCCGTGGCGTCAGCCCAGCTCACAGCAACCTCAAACTCCTGGGCTTAAGCGATCCTACTGCCTCAGCCTCCTGTGTAGCTGGGATTACAGGCATGCACCACCATGCCCGGCTATTTTTTTCTATATATATTTTTAGTTGGCCAGATAATTTCTTTCTATTTTTAGTAGAGACGAGGTCTCGCTCTTGCTCAGGCTGGTCTCGAACTCCTGAGCTCAAACAATCCGCCTGCCTCGGCCTCCCAGAGAGCTAGGATTACAGGCGTGAGCCACCTCGCCCGGCCTCTACTCAATATTCTATGGAAGGTGTTAGCCAGAATAATTAGGCAAGAAAAAGAAAAAAAAAAAGACATTCAGATTGGAAAGAAAGAAGTGAAACAACAAAGAAGTGAAACTCTTTGTTTGCAAATAGCATGGCCTTATATGTGGAAGATTCTAAGGAATCCACAGAAAACTTTTAAAGCTACAAAATGAGTTTGGCAAGGTTGCAGAATGTGGTAAGTATCGATATACCAAAATTAGTTGTATTTTTATACACTAACAATGAACAATCCAAAAGACAAATAAGATAATTTCATATACAGTAGCATAAAAAATAATAAAATATCTAGGAATAAATTTAACAAAAGAAGTGCAAAACTTGTATACTGAAAGCTACAAAACATTGCTGAAAGTAAGTTTAAAAAAAACCCTAAATAAATGGATAGACATCCTGTGTTCATAGATTGGAACACTCAATATTGTCAATGACACTATTCCTGAATTGATAGATTCAACAGAATTTCAGCTTTTTTTTTTTTTCATAGATTGACAAGCTGATGTTGACATTCATTTGGAAATTCCAGTGGGCTGAGTAACAAAAACAATCTTGAAAATGATTGGAGGGCTCATACTAGCTAATTTTAAAAATTACTGCAAAGCTCATAGGCATATAGATTAATGAAATAAAATTTAGCATCTGGAAATAAACCCATATTTTTACAGATAATTGATTTTCTACAAGGGTGCCAAGACAAGTCAATGGGAGAAAGAATAGTCTTTTCAATATATGATGCTGGGACAGTAGATGTCCAGGTGTAAAAGGATGAATTTGAATCCCTCCCTCACATCATATGCAAAATAGATCCAAAGACCTAAATGTAAGAACCAAAATTATAAAAGGAGAACACATAGGTGTAACTCATCATTGGATCAGACAGTTTTTTAGATAGTTTTTTAGACAGTTGGATCAGATAGTTTTTTAGATATGATACCTAAAGCAGAAGCAACCAGTGAAAAAACAGATAAATTGAACTTCATCAAAATTAAAAACTGTGCTTTAAAGAATGTTATTAAGAAAGTGAAAAGACAGCCCACAGAATTAAAGAAAATATTTGCAAATCATATATCTTATAAAGTTTTAGTGTCAAGAAAGAATTCTTTCTTGAAAGTATAAAGATAACTGAATTTAAAAATGAGAAAAGAGTTTAAACATTTCTTCAAAGAGGATACACAAATGACCAATAAGCACATGGAAAAATGTTCAACATCATTAGGCAGAATGAAAATGCAAATCAAAATCGTAGTGAGATACCACTATTTCATACTCACTAGGATACCATGCTATAAAAGATGGACAATAATAAGCGTGTGAAAGGATGTAGAGAATTTGGGGCCCTCCTACATTGTTAGGGAAAATGTAAAACGGTGCCATTTGGAAAACAGTTTGGCAGTTCCTCAAATGGTTAAAATTGGAGCTATCATGTTACCTAGCAAATCCACTCCAAGGTAATACCCAAGAAACATAAAAGCATATGTTCCCACATAAACCTGTATGCAAATGTTAATAGCAGAATTATTCATAAAAGACAAGAAAATTGACATAACCCAAGTGTCCATTGACTGATAAATGGATAAAGAAAATGTGGTGTATATCCATACAATTGACAATTTAATGCCTGAAATATTATTCAGTCATTAAAAGTGAACAAAGTACTTATACATGGTGCAACTTAGATGAACCTTGAAAATGTAATGCTACGTGATAGAAGCAAGATAGAAAAGTCCACATGTTGTAAGACTCCATGCATACAAATACAAAATGGCAAATCCACAGAGACAGAAAGTAGATTAGTGGTTATCAAGGAGTGGGGGAGAGGGTAATGGGAGTGACTGCTAATTGGTATGGACTTTCTTTCCTGGGTAATAAAAATATTCTGGAATTAGATAGTGGTGATAGTTGCACGACTTTGTGAATATCATAAAAACCATTGAATTCTACATTTTATAATTGTGAATTTTACAGTATGTGAATTATACTTCATTTTAAAAAGTTGCATCTTTGAAGTTTTTTTCGAGAAGAAATTATAAATTAGGAATGAAATGTACCTTCCTAAATAAATAGCTAAATAGTGATAGGTAAATTTAGATCAAAGAGATCAGAGTCATGTTTTAGTCCAATACTTTCCACTAGGCTCCACTTCCCAACATGGCCACACTGGAGATCAAATTTCAACATGAGTTTTGGTGGGAACAAACCATATCCAAACCATAGCAAGTCAGGAGGACCCTCGTTAGGAAAAGATTATTGCATCCTGGCAAAAGAGCACTAGACTAGGAGTCCAGACTATTTCAAGTTATTTTAGATTTTCTGCTCATAAGCATTTAGTACTTAATAGTGCTTAGCTATGAAATATGTTCAATGTGTTTTTATTGACATTTAAGCTGAAAGGTGTATGTTGTAATCTTTAGGGTGTGTGTGTGTGTGTGTGTGTGTGTATTTGTGCCTGCACATAACTTTTTATACTGCAACACAATGCGTAAGTTTCCTCTTCTGTAAAATAGAAATTCTTTGTGGTAAGAGGCAATATCCATGTAGAAGAATATGATTTAAACAAAGCCCAATTTATTTATGGAAGGTGCTCTCAATAATAAGCATAATAGCAACAAAAATAATAATAAAATAATAAAGGAGACTGTTATACCCATAGCTCTAATTCTAGTGGATTGGGTGGCCATTGAAGACATTTTTTTTTTTTTTTTTTGAGACAGAGTCTCGCTTTGTTGCCCGGGTTAGAGTGAGTGCCGTGGCGTCAGCCTAGCTCACAGCAACCTCAAACTCCTGGGCTTAAGCGATCCTT
>CM052443.1:66207196-66244610 GCA_028533085.1 Varecia variegata | reverse complement strand
TACAGGCATGCGCCACCATGCCCGGCCAGTTTTTTCTATATATATTTTTAGTTGGCCAGATAATTTCTTTCTATTTTTAGTAGAGACGGGGTCTCGCTCTTGCTCAGGCTGGTCTCGAACTCCTGAGCTCAAACAATCCGCCCGCCTCGGCCTCCCAAGTGCTAGGATTACAGGCGTGAGCCACCGCGCCCGGCCTGAAGACATTTTTTTTGAGACAAAAGCCCTTGCTTTTTTTCAAAACATAATTTTGCCTAGTTTACTTTAAATACATTACAAAGTATATGTTATATGTGGGATAAAACATATTTTTATAATGGATATTATAATATGTAATATATTTATAATATCCAATATATGTTGCATATTGGCTATTATATATTTCCTATCTATGTTTACATATTATATACACATACATATATATGAAATGAAACTTAGAGAACCAGCATCTTGCTTAAATTTGATAAGAGTCTTATCTTACCCAATACTATTTAAAGATGCCCACGTTTTGAATATGTTTCTGATTTTTATGTGAAAATATAAAAAGCCCCTCTAAGAATAGGAAGCCAGTTCACGAATGAAACTTCCTCTCTTGCTTAAAGGGCTATGTTTTCCTATGCAAATGTAGCAAAGCCCAGAAATTAGCAATGACTGCTAAATTAACACACTTGAAGAGCTTGGCTGGTTCTAATAGGCAGTCAAATGGTCTTGTTACATTGTAATGGTGCCAAGCTAATTGAAGTGATTACTGTTGCTCACGAGCAGCCTTTTTGAAGTAGAAGTCTTTTAAATTATCCATAGACGTTAAATGTCAGACACTATTGTGTAATTATACTTTGTAAATGCTGAATGTCATAAGGCATCACAGGTAATTGAGGTTTACAGAGAAGAGCTTTTTCTAAACCTAATTGGGCATCAACTCTTTGTCACTTTTTCTAAATCTAATTGGGCATCAACTTTTTGTGCCAGGGGACACTCCAATGCCTCACAATCTCCCTTTATTCCCCACCTTCTCCCTGCTAGACTTACTCATGGGGCCCCACATGTCACGACGGTTCCAAATCATTGAGCTTAAAAACCTCTCTGTCTGTATCATCCTTTGGACTCTTCTGGGACTGTTACAGTGGTTTGGGACATCACACGCTGAAGCTCTCTGGAAGCCTGATGTGGCTATGTGATGGCAGAATGGGGCCATTGCAATGGAATATCAAGTCCTTTAAAATCTCAGAGTGATCCCAGAATATTCTGCATGTTCTGGGATTTTCATCTGTGTTTTGCTGTTGTTAGATGTGTGTGATTTCGAGAAGTATTTTTTCATGATATTAGCAATGGAGGTTTTCTTGTCTCTAAAGTTACCGTCTACATTTTGTCTTCTTGTTTTTATTTCTTGCATCTTCTTAGAACACACATCTGGCTTCCAATTTTAAAAGAATGCATATACAACATTTTTCTTTGCTTTTATGACAGTTATGTTAATCATAAGCCAAACTTTGAAATCTTCAGATGTCTTGCCCGTGTGAGCCATGCACTAAGAGTGACCACACGGCCAAATTGGACTTTTTAGTATAGACATCAAGATACCTTGCTGTTGACTGGGAATCCTCCAGCTTGGCTTGCTGGGAATACAGTCTCGATTTCTGACAGAGTGGCTGGCAGGAACACACTCTTATTGCATAATTCTTAATATATGTGTTCAGTTGGTCACCAAATTTTATTAAATAAAACTGTTATTATCTCACTGTGATTCCATGACAGGGCCCTCATTGTGTACTTTCAGCAGGTAGCAATTTATGAAATTCCTGGCTTATTTGTAAAGCTCTCTTTATCTGTGCTTTTTAAAAGCATTCATTATTCTCTATGATAAATTGAGTTCTGATTAAAATGTTTTCTCCCCACACAAGAAGACTATGGGAGAAATGTCAGTGCATGTGGAAAAGAATATGTGAATATTTTCAACACTTTGAAAAAATAGGAGCTGAGTATGTCCCAGAGAGTGTGCTGATTTCTGATGATGGATGCAGAGATGTTCACAAGGATACCCTGAATGATCAGGCCTTATTATGGGCTTCAATGATGCAATCCTATTCCTTGATTGTGATTTTTTTTTTCATTGTGATATTGAAAAGGCAAATTAAATGAGTACTTTTTGTACATTACAAGTAGTGTACATATACTTGCCAGAAATAACACTAAGTGTAGTTTTTCTAGCATCACTTTTAAAGGTGTCTTTTATGATGTGCCTGTCAGAGAAGAATAAGGTTCAAGGATATTATTAAAGTTGTTAAAAGTTTAAAGCCATAATAGGCAAGGTACCACACAAAATGTTGAATTAGACATGGTTTTTGCACAGTGAGCTTATGTGGTTCCTCTCATCTTGCTTCCCACCTGAACAAATTACACTCTTCTTGACAAAATTCTTACCCCTATGGCTTGGAAATCTTGCCTTTCTTATCAGTTAGTGTCTTCATAGCTGCACATATAACAGTGTGGCTTAAACTAATGGGGAGAGTATCCTTCTTATTGATGTGATATTGATGGCTAAGATGTGTAGGGACTCCTGCCACAGATTTAAGAATTATTCAGTTTTCTTATACTTCTCTGGAATCCTCAAATGTAAGAACAAAGTGGGGCTCTTCTTTGTGCAAAGGCTTTTAATGAAAGCTTTGCTGGACCCTGGCCATCCAGCTGAGGATCAAAGCAACACATCAAAAAAGTGACCACCAATGGCTGGTCCCCATGCTCCGGGGGAAGGTTTAGCTTTTTCAGGATCAGGGTACTCCTGGCTTCATGGGTTGGTCATCAGTGCTACTCATCACTTATTTCCAGCCCTTTGGCCTCAGGCACAAGGTGAGCTTGTGTTTCCTTGTGGTTGAGTTGAGGCCATGTGACTACTTTTGGCCAATCAGTTGTGAGTAGAAGTGATACGTATCCTTTTCACATTGGGGCATTTAGTTGCCAATGTGAGACCTGTTTAGAGCTCTATTCTGCTTATCATTATGACTGGCAATATTCAAGATAGTGTTAGCTGTATCAGTAAGAGTGAAGAGACCTGGATCAGTGCCCCCTGGGGACTCTTAGTGGACAGTGGACATGTTGGATAAATAAGAGGTAGGATTTGTTGTCATTGGACCTTTTCTTATGGCAACAGCAATCTGGTTTAGCCTACCTGATCAATACATAATGGCTAGGCCAATCATTCACTTAGGACCTATATCAAATGTCAGTGTCCTTGACACCCCATATGAGTGATTGAGGCCGGCAGGGCATGAGGAAAAAGATACAGACTTGCTTGGTTTGCACATTAAACATATAGGCATATTCCTTGCTTTTACAAAGGCATGTGTTCTCTCTGATTTTTTTTTTAATGAGCAGCCTTTTTGGTATGTATTTTGATTTCTTTCCCTTGATAGAGTGATAGTCCCAGCAGCTGTTTTCCTGCTAGATATAAAATAGGAGTCAAACATGATGAAATCTGACTCTTGACTCTCACTTTAAGTGTTGGGAACAGCACAGGAAGGGTGGTGACTGTGGCAAATTGGACCACACAATTCCTGTCTAAAGGAGGCAGCTGGTTTTACTTAGCCCAAGGCAATCTCTGACCTGCAGGAATGTGAGCACAGAATTCCCAGGTTTTATATTTTCTAAGAGAGGTTTGAAGTTCACATTTTATATGAAATCTCCTAATTTTGAAATAATGGTCAATTTTCAAAATCATTCTGGAGGACAAAATACGTTGTAAAACTGGCAGTTTAGGAACTTTGGTTTATATCCAAGTGCCTGACAGCCTGTGATTCTCAAGCTAAGAATAATAATAATGATAATAACAATAATAATAATAAAACTTCATTTAAAGAGGTTACATCTTAAAAACAGGACAAACATTTGTCAATTGGCAATGTAATGACAGCAGAATAATAACAAGCCACCTGCAAATATCTGTTGATTTCCCACTATATATTCAACACTTTGCTAGGGGCTGTGAGAAATACTGAAAAAAATGTAGAGGGTGGGCCCCGACTTTGGGAACTCACCATCTATTATAGTTGGGCAAAATAATTAAAAGCATTATTTTATAAGAAATAATTTCTTTTATAAGAAATTATTTTATATAAGAAACAATATAACAAAATTAAATGAAACAATATAAAAATTAAAAGAAACAATATAAATAATATAAAAAGAAACAAAAGCATTTTAGTCAGGGTTCTCCAGAGAATCAAAGCCAATATGATGGAGATATATAAGGATATCTATCCAATAGGATAGACACAGATTTAATAAGATATCGGTTTATATGATTATGGTTACTGAGAGGTTCCATGATCTGCTGCCTGCAAGCTGGGGACCCAGGAAAGCTGGTGGTGCAGTTCCAGGCCTAAGAGCTGGAGGGCCAGTGGTATAGATCCCAGTGCAGATCTGAAGCCTGAGAACCAGGAGCAGCAATGGCAGAAGAAGACTGATGTTGTAGTTCAGTCAGTCAAGCAGAGAGCGAATTCAAACTTCCTCCACCTTTTTGTTCTATTCAGGCCCTTGCTGAATTGGATGATAGCCAGCTGCACTGGGGAGGTCCATCTGCTTTGCTCAGTCCACCAATTTGAATACTATTCCCTTCCAGAAACACCTTCACAGACACACCTAGACATAACGTTGAACCAGCTATCTGGGCATCCCATGGCTCGCTCAAGCTGACACGTAAAATTAATCATCTTAGCAACTATAAAAGAATATATAGTTAATGGCCAAGCTGTGTCGTAAGGACTGAAGTGTGATTAAAGGAAAGAAGAGGGAAGGTAGAACAGTCATGTAAGGCTTTGAGGAAGAAGTGGGAATTGAGCAGAAAGTTGAGAAATTGGTGGAGTAACTGGTGGGGTAGAGAAGAGAGGATATTCCATGTGGAGATGACAACATATGAGCAGGGACAGAACACGGTGGGCTGCTTGGCTAAAGTAGAAGGTGCCCAGGGAGATGGGACGAGGGTGACTGGAGAGAGTCTAGTTGCAAAGTATTGTATTAAGAAGGACCTAGAAAGTCAGGCAGAGGCATTGACCATTGATGCTGTAAGAAGTGGAGGCTCATTACTGCAACCAGGATATCAAGAAGGGACTAGAGCCACGCCCAGCTCCATATCTAATGAGCATTAGTATTCACTATGTGGCCTGGACACTGTGTTCAACATCTGTTGTCACCAGTTTCTGTCTATGTAAGATGAACTACATCCGTGTTGGATTCATATAGGAGGCTTATTAAAAACACAGATGCTCAGGCACTCAGCACCTCAACCTTCTGAGGATGGGGATTTTGAGTGAGCTCCTCGGGGGATTCTGATTCACACTAATGTTGGAAACACCAAGCTGATTGATTGCAGAGCTGTGAGATGGGGTGCCCTGAAGCTCATCAAGCTGAGGAATAAGATAAAAGTAGAGAGGGGAATTTGATTAGAGGAACAACCAGTCTGATTTTTGACATCCCCCTTCCCAATCCAAGTGTTAAAAATATTATTCATGATACTTCCTAAAGATGGTAAGGAAAACTTAATTCAAAGGGGGGACAGGGAATGGTGATAGGTACGGGGACCCCTGCAACAGAGTCTTGCAATGGGGAGATTGGATCCAACTCCAATAAGGATAAGTGGGAATTTATAATCAAGGGACAGCATGGGGTCAGTGGATGGAAAATTACTGAGAAGAAAAGCATCAAGGATAAGGGGTTTCTGGTAAAATGACTTAATAGAATTATTGCTGAAGGCAAGCGGGGGTGATAGGATAGCAAGTGTGGGCGGATAACCCAGGTGGGGGATTTTCCCGAAACTGACTTAGGGAAATCTTGTTCAAACTGGATTCTGCAAATTTAGGAAGGGAAGCCCAAGGTCAATCCTAGTCAGAAGCAGAGGATTCAGAGGAACTCGACTAGAGTTTTGCTCAAAGAAGAGAGTGTTTGTCACCAGAGTTACCTACTGCTGTCTCCTTAATGTGGCTTACCTGATCACACATGAAGATCTTAATTTGGAGCCATCCTTGGGGTGGGTTCTTGTCTACTCAGGAGGCACAACACTTATTTATTGTCTGCATGAAGGAGGAGTAGATTTTGTTTTAAGATCTCATCGTCATCTCTCCTTGTCTCAAATGCTTTCTTGGTTTCTGGTCTTTGATGTCCTGGTTGCAGTAAATATGGAAACAACAAAAACAATCAAGCTATGATTGGTAGAAGATTAACCAGGACTCAGATTAAGGCCTAAATTCCGAATCGACTCTCTTTTTTATTCTTCCTCCATGGACACCTTCCTTTTCAGCATTCTTCGTCTTAAAGGGAGGAAACTGTGGCTTGTGTCCTTGACTGGGACATGTTCCAACATGTTGTCAGAGGGATATTTCAGTCTCACTTGCCTAAAGAAGTCCCCTGCATGATTGCTAAAATATCAAGAATCAAAATTACATCTGATAGCTGTGCAATCCCTAAAGGGCAGAAAGAAAGGCTTTGCCTAAGGCAGGATGCATCAATCCGTTGTATTAGCAAGTTGCCAGAGCTGTCCAAGACAGTGTTTACTTTTGTCAGATTCAGGAACAAGGTAAAACACATGGGAGAAGTTTCAAGTGTAGAAAAATTAGTGCTAAATTAAGATGCAAACAGCATGTCCTGGGGATGGAAAACAATTTAGGGAAATGAAGCAATTGGTAAATATTATTTGTTACATTGATAAATAGGATTTGGCAGCCATCCAAAGTTTGCATTTAATTTGAAACAAATAATGTTTTTTGATTTGACAAAGTAATTGTATGTGTATTGCTATGGACTGAATGTTTATGTCCCCCCAGAATTCATACGTTGAAACCTAATTCTCAATGTAATGGTATTAGGACGTAGGGCTTTTGGGAGGTGATTAGGTCATGAGGGTGGAGCCCTTATGAATGGGATCTGTGAGTTTATAAGGAGATGCAGAGACAGGCACTCTCCTCCTCCGCCATGTGAGAACACAGCAGGAAAGTGCTATCTGTGAACCAGAGAGGGGACCCTCACCAGACACTGAATCTGCTAGAGCCTTGATCTTGAACTTTTTAGCCTCCAGAACTATGAGAAATAAATTTCTGCTGTTTAGTTACCCAGTTTATGGTGTTTTGTTATATCAGCCCAAAGGGACTAAGACATGTGCTAGTGGGTATATTTCCCAAAGTGGACAGCCGGTGATGTGTGTTGGTAGAAAGACATTTGAGGAATGTCACAGTGTGCCCCTGTAGTGGCTCCTCAGGAAACTAGTATCTACTTCTTTGACACATGAGCATCAGGAATATGATAGGAGTTCTGAAATAAAAAGGAATTCAAAATTCTTATTATGAACTATTTCTTTTCATGATCTTTTCTTTATGCCCATCTGTCAAATCATGCTAAGGGTGAGGAAAGAATTATGGTAGATAAATCATTGCAAATTGAACAAAGTCAATATTTTTAAACAAGATTTTTTTTCAAGACCCGCTATGTGTGAGGCAAAGTGCTACGTTTTCTGGAAGAAATAGGAAAAGGTTAAGATAAGGTTCTGGCCCTCAAGAAATTTGCATTTTGGTCTTCCAGACCACTTTTCTATCTAGCCATGCAGGGATTAATTTTAGACTCTTTCGCTAAGGAATACATAAAATAAGGAGGTGGGTGGGTTGTGGCAACACCGGCTGGGTATGTAATGAGGAGGAGCCTGTCTTTGCTCAGGAGTGTCGTCCCCACTCTAGCCCCAGGCCTGACACATAGACCCATGCAAGAAACCCAGCCAGAGCTAATCTCTCTGAGTTTGTCTCTTCATCACAAAATATGTGAAATTGACACTACTATCTTCCAGGTTCCTTCCCGTTCTAGAATATATGTAGCCTAAGGGCTTGGCAGGTCTGATGACCTAATGGAAGCACTGAATGTGAGAGCTGGGAAGGGCCGGACCAGTCCATCCCTCCTACCTCACAAAAGGGCTGGAATATACGTTGCCTACATTTGACTCAGATGTTGACACATTTTGCCATTTAACCAGTGACAAAATGTTAACTTAGGAAGGACTGAACATTTTTATAACAACAATGACAACAATGATAACAGTAGCAGCTAATATTTATTCAGATATTATTTGCCAAGCTCAGCCCTAAGTCTTTTACCTTAATTAGTTCTTTTGACTCCCAGAACAACCCTATGAGGTAGATGGTAGATGTTTGTATTATCTTGCTTTTATTAATACAAAAGAGACAATGGAGGCATAGAGGGGTTAGGAATGTACCCACATTGACACAGCTAGGAAGTGGCAGGGCCAGCATGAGGCCAGGTAGTCTGACTTCAGGGCCCACACCCTGTGGGGTCCTGCCCTCACATTCATCTGCATATCCTCCTGTCCAAGCACAGGAAAAATAATTTTCTTGTTGTTCCCATCGAAACATCTGCTGTTTTCATTTCTCCTTTCCTTCTCTCTTAGCTTTTCCTAGTTCCTCTTTATTTCTGGTAATATAATAGATAGCATCTGAAATGGCAACTTTAGAGATTATTTAACTCCCCATAATCCTCTTTCTCTGGATTTGTAATAATGTCTCAAGAATGTTATATAATAGGAAGTGGTTATGAATAAGAAAGCAACTATGTAAATTGTGAAACGTATGTCACAGTCCTATTTCAACTAAAATCATACTTTTAATCATGATATAAGTAAATTAGAGGAAACCTACCAACCCCATCTCAAGGAAAGACCATCTATTATAATGCTCTGAATGAGTGATATTGAATCAAAATTAAGGGATTTGCCAAAAGAGATCAAGGGAAGGTCAAAAGACTCAAGGAAGTATTTCTTTAAAGTAAAAAATATCCCAATTTATAATTCCCATTACTCATCATCTGATACTTCCTACTTTCAGCTAGACTTCTTTAGTATTTCTTAAAACACTTTCTAGCATGCACGAATTTGAGGAAGAATTAGGATTCCAGCAATCAGTGTCACTTAATATAATGTAAAAATGATGCAAAACTCAGTCTGCCATAAAATAAAATTTCCGAGTAGGCACAGAGCCATGATATGTTGATTAGAGGATGGAGCTGTTATTGGGTAAAAATTCCAGTTACATTAAAGGTTCTACGTAAGTACAATAGTACTCTCTTATCTGCAGTTTCACTTTCTGTGGTTTCAGTTACCTGAGGTTAACTGCAGTCTGAAAATATTAAATGGAAATTTTCAGAAATAACCAATTCGTAAGTTTTAAATGTTATGTCACAGTGCCTGTGTCATTCACTTCATCTCATCATGTAGGCATTTTATCGTCTTACATCATCACAAGAAGGATGAGTACAGTACAAGAAGGTATTTTGAGAGAGAGAGAAAGACCATATCTATGTAACTTCTATTATAGTATATTGTTATAATTGTTCTATTTTATTATTAGTTATTATTGGTAATTGCTTGCTGTGCCTAATTTATAAATTAAACTTTATCATAGGTATGTATCTATAAGAAAAAACATAGTATATATAAGGTTCAGTACTGTTCGAGGTTTCAGTCATCCATTGGGTGTCGTGGAACGTATCTGCCATGGATAAGGGAGGACCACTGTACTAGGAAACTGAAGAAGCTCTCCCATCATCAGACAGGAATCATGCACCGTATCTGATGGCCCCCGGAAGTAATACTGATAAATGTTTTCCTGAATGCATTCTAAATGTGTTGATGTGCTTTAGTAACAAAAAGATATTGGTGAAAATGTTGGGAAATTCTCATAAGCTCAACTTAATGGGCAAACTAATAGATGCTTCCAGTTTCATCTTCCAGAACTGGGTGGCTTTGTTTAATGTTTTGCTTTTTAATTAAAAAGCAGATTGGTAAACACTGCACACCTGAAACTTTAATGCAGCTGATACTTACTGAAAACCCACTGTGTGCCCAGCTAGGAGCTGTGGAAGAAATAAATTAACATGTGACAAATGTTTCTTACTTTCAAAAGGCTTATTGTCTTCAAACCCTTAATACTCTGAAAGACAGAAAATATTGTCATACAATTAAAATTAGGGCAATTGCATTATTTATATAGGAAAATATTTTAAGTTGGCAAAGGACTTTTACATCTATCTCCTTTGGTCCTTTTGATAATCTCATGAGGTGGTAGGTCTGATTATTGTTCTGTGAATGCAGACGTGGGGCATCGGAAACACTGAGTGACAGGCCACTCAGCTCGCAGCCCCATCTTCTGCTTCCAATTAACCTTTTCCACCACAGCATGTTCCCATGCTGGCCACAGTTTCCTCTGGTTGAGGTGGGTAAAGACAGCCCTGCATTGTGACCAGTGTTTGGTTGGTGTTCATTTCTGGTACCACATACCCTCTTGACAGCATGACACTCGTTGTGCTTTGGTTTTATGATCTGGGAGACCTCACTTGAAGAATATGCTAGAAATACAGCCAGTTTTCATTCGTGAAAACTTGTGGTTTAATTATGTTGAAAGTGTCCATTGAAATTATGTTGAAAGTACCTGTTTGGGTTGAGTTGTGTCCCTTCCCAAATTAATATGTTTAAATCCTAATCAGAATGTTAGAGTCCTTAAAGGTTAACTAAGTTAAAATTAGAACATTAGTGTGGACCCTAATCCACTCTGACTGGTGTCCTTTAAAGAAGAGGAAATTAAGACACAGACACAACAGAAGAGAGACCTTGTGAAGACACAGGGAGAAGGTGGCCATCTACAAGTCAAGGAGAGAGACCTCAGAAGCAACAACCCTACTGATACCTTGATCTTGAACTTCTACACTCCAGAACCCATGAGAAAATAAATTTCTGCCATTTTAGCCACCCAGTCTGTGGTACTGTTATGGCAGTCCTCGAAAACTAATACAATACTTAAATCATTTTAAATTGATTATTCTTAATATTTAACGTGGGTTTCTCTCATAGTTTTGTTATGGAATGGAACTGAACTCAGAGACATCCAATAGAGGGCTTATTGAAAGGGCTTCCTACAGAGATGTGGGCGGAGGTGGCTGCGGTGGGAGCTGTCACTATGCCCAGGGCTAAGGAGGCAAGGGAGGAGAGGTTTCCAGAGCTCAGTGCAAACAGGAGCTGTGGCAAGGGGCCATCTGGTGGGAGCTGTAGCTAGGGGAAGACACAACTACTGTCACAGAAGATTGCAGAAACAGGGGAGGAGTGGCAAGGAAATATCCTAGCATCTCTCAACTCCTGCCTTGCAATCTCTTGCCAGAGGCTTCCATTGGCCCAGTCCAACAGGAAGCCAGAAAAGATGGGAACATGAGTGATGCTGTCTGCAGGGATCAGCGCCCAGAGATGCCAAGAAGGACCGAGAAGGGTGGAGAATGGATGGTGTGTAGGAACAGAAAACAGCCTTGCAAAAGACAATAATCAGCTTTATCTCTATTCAATGGAGCAGAGGAACATGGAGGCTGGAGTTATTCCTCTGAGGTCAGCGGCAAAGTCAGTACCAAACTTAAAATTATACTGCGTCTCTACTTTTGAAAATCACTTGTGATTTTCCTGTATTGTGTTTTTTATCATGGGGGAAAAATTTTCCATGAAAAGAAACATTTTATTTTTAAGAGCCGAAAGAGAAATCAGCTCTTCCAAAAGTCTCAATTCCGACACGAGGAAACTGAGGCACAGAGAGGGAAAGCAGCTTCCCCGTGGCTTCCCAGGAGGACCCCGGGAAAGCGGGGCCTGGAGCTAGAGCTCCCACCTCAGGAGCCAGCGAGTTTTCCACTAGACTTCTAGGCAGGAGGTTGAGGCACCGTAGAATGTTTCAAATCCAATGGCTTATTTTAAAACATTGATCCAGAAACTTCTCTAGGAATTTATCAAAAAAGCAAAGGAGGAAAAGAGAGAATCGAGGTTTGTCATGTTTTATTTGTAGAGATGAATAAAGGAAGAAAGGCTGTGTGACTGAGAGGCAGGCGGAGGGCCTGCTTTCCACTCAGCTGTGGTCAGTTCGCTGCTGACCGGGGAGGTGATCTCAGGGATGACCCAGGAGGTGAACCACAACCTCCAGGGCCACATGCCCTGGCAACTCTGCAGCTCTGCGCTGCATCCTTGGTTTATCCTTCCTGTTTCCTCACTTATCAAATATTTATTGTCAACAACGGGCAGTTCTGTTTGCACACAGTGTGATGGGGTAATGAGATAGTTAGGTTTCCTCCCGTTATTGATGGCGAGTGCTGATGGCATGAATAATTTCCTCTTTTTATAAATGGGAATTTAATTATTGATGCCTTGTTTAGGCAGTGACAAAGGTGTTAGCAACAGACACTGCAGTTGGAGGTTTTGGCAGGCACGAGGCTGCCAGGCTGCAGTCTAGGGTTGGTGGGGGTCATGAAATAAACTTAGTTGTAATTGTTTAGAAGAGAGAGCAAGGGTCTTTATCATATATACATAGAGAGATAGACACAGTATATATACGTGTACATATATAGATGCATTGTGTGTATATATAATAAAGACTTGCTCTCCTAAACAATTCAGATAATACACACACACACACACACACACAGAGTTTATGTGTGTGGATATATATGTATATATACGGTCTCTGTGTATGTATATACTGGCTGAAACAATTTTTATTTAAAACATATCAAGGAAAACAAACCTCTAAAAGTAGGTCCTAAAAAGGGGCAAGCTAATAAACCAATGAGAAACTAGTCCATTCATACTTGCATAGAACATTAATTGAATTCTTAGCATCGCTGGCGGAATGTTTATTCATATAACAAGGATTTTTGTGGACTGATCACTCACTTTAGCTCTTAAATGAAGATAAAAAGAACATGAGGTCTCTAACTCAGTATTTTAATTTTTATGACTTTCTTCCAAGGGACTCAAGGCTCTCTGCCCTGCACCCCACCCCCCCATGCCAAAAGAAAATAAAGCAAACCACTGCAATGACATATTTCTCAAGAAAGTTTTCATGACTACTCTTTTTCTTGAAAGCCCAATTAATGTCTCTGTTTTATTCTTTTCAACTTCTTGGGGAAACCGAGCCAGGAGACCGAGCTCACGTTTCTCTCTGTGGTGGTGTGAGATGTAAGACGGATTTCACAGGATACAAGTTACAGGGTCAGGGAATCTTTCTGTGGGAAGGAAGAAATTCTGAAGGTAAGAAGGTAAGACAGGGCCTTTCAGACTGAATGTGCACGTGAATCACCTGGGGCTTCTGTTAAAGTGACAATCCTGAGGCTGCAGGTCCGGGTGGGGCCTGGGATTCTGCATTTCTAACACCCCCAGGGGAAGCTGGCTCTGCTGCTCTGTGAGCCACACTTGGAGTAGTAGGGATTATCGGGCCAGACAGCAAATCCTAGAGATATTGAATTTTTAAGATAGGTAAACAGTAGCAATGCTGTTATAATTTTGTTGATTCTTTATACTTTTTTTTTGTTAGTGGAATGAGTAAATTTTTTTTTGCCAACCTGCTTCAAACAGCTTTTTGCTGCAAAATCTTTTATTTCTTTTTAAATTTTCTGAATTCTCTGATGGCACTTGATGTAGATTTAAAGTGGTTGAGACAGGTTGGCCTCAGGATAATTTTTTCAATGCTCGTAAGACAGAAGCAATCTTAAAAAGTGTAGTGAAGTCTCTCAGTTATAGAAGAGTTCGTTAAGCGCCCTCTCATCCTACTTGGGATATTAGGTTAGCATGCTGTCCTCAGTTTGAATTTTTGCCCCTTCATTTGAAGCCTCCTCCTTGCTCCTTTCAGCTCTTCAGCCAATCTGTTAACTGTCAGAAGTTTAGGGAGAAAAAAAGTGTTTTTTTTTTTTTTTTCCTCTCCAAGTGATGGTCCATCTCATCTTCATCAGTATTGTCCATTCTTCAGAATAGGCCATATCGGAGTTCCCCTACTTTGTTTCCTCTTCCTCTGGTGTTCAGTATACACCCTTAAATTGCTTAAGTGCTTTTTCTATAAGGCAGCTGGGTCAATTATTGAGGGTAAATGAGAAAAAAACAAAGAAAAGTTGAGAGAAAGAAAAAAAAAATCAATATTGGCTCAACCTAACAGAAACAAGATTGAAAATTGCTCCAGAGTGCACTGTGCCTGGCGTATACATATAGATGTAGGTAAATGACACAGAAACAACCCTACGGAGAAATGAGCACTGTCCACCCCACACAGCACACGGCCCAGGAAGGTGACAAGACTCCCGGAATATGTCAACTATTCCTTCTGGGGGCTCCTTGCAAAACAAGACAGAACAAAACAAAATGTAAGGATGCTCTAGAGGAGCCCTAATAGGAACCTCAGCCTCATTTCCCCTCTGCTAAGGTGATGCTGGCCTGACTGGCAGACGTTACCTCCCTCTCAGCTGCGGTTGACAGTTCAATGTCTTCCTGAAGGTTCATAGGAATCGGGAGGAGAATGATCTTCCCGATCAAATGCTGAAAGATCAATAATTATTAAAAAAAAAAAAAAAAGAGGGAGAGAGGAGAAGTGTATGTGAAAGAGGGAGGAAGAGATCTCAGACCAATTATTTTTCTACAAAATACTTTATGTGACAACAGCGGCAGCCCCCAAAGGGCAGCGTGTAACAACAGAGCCTAATTAGAACGATTTCAGTGTAATCATTAACTCGCATCTAACACCTACGAGAGTATTTCTGTTTAAACTAAAACATGACCTGCATGGTGGAGAGGCCTTGTAAACTGTCTCTGAAATAAAATATGTGACAGGAAAGGTCAGAGCAGCTCTCATTTGAATTTCAAGTAGGGAGCCAGCACCGCGGTGGCCGGTGCAGCAAGCCTGACGCCGCCGCCACTTTCCAGGACTTCCTGCTAGCAGTAGCAGTTGGAGAAATCCTCTAGGACTAATTACTAGGATTGCAAAACAAGGATTTTTCTTCTCTTGCCTCTGCCCACTTTCCCTTCCCCTCTCCCAACCAGGGCAGGGAAGCCAGAGTCTCTAATGATGTTTGGGGAAAGAGGTGATTTCCTTTGTTGTCGCTATGAGACTGAAGGTCACCGCTGAGTGGCTTGCTTGTCTGATCCAGACACCTGCTGGCTGGCCCCTGGGCCGGACCGAGCCTCGTCTGGCCTTCCTAGCACGTCCTCCTGCCAGCCAAGCAGGGGAGGCCTTGCTAATAAACTCTCTTCCCAGCAAGAGTGATGCTAAGGCATTGCCTTCCGCTGGGCTGCGTAAAAGCAGCTATCAAATCAGCAAGATGCAACTTGATTTGCAGGTCTCCAGTGAAATTTAAGAAGGCGAACTGTAAAACGTTCAGGGAAAAGGAAGCATGAAAACATTTTTAAGGAAAGCATTTAAAAAGTCAGAGACAGACATAATAATAAAAAAAAGTTGGCAGGGAAGGTTTTATTTATTCATTTTGAAACATTGCAAAGAGCTCTGTTAGCAGCATTTATCTACCTCTTTTTTTTTTTTTTTCTTTTAAAGGCAGCCCCAAAAGCAAGTGAGTTGAATTCATTTCCTTTTTCCTTCTGTGACTTTTTTTTAAAGCATTATATACACTGAGATCTTTTTTGCACTTCTGGGAATTTATAAAGCCATAACATTTAGTACATAAGCCTAACTTGGCGAAACCCTCTTCCTTTCTCTTCTCTCTCCCCCACCCCTTCCTTTTCTTTTCTTCCTCAGCCTTTAATGCAGGGCCTTTCTTTGTCACACAAACTAATTGGTCCTTTCCCCTCAGTCTATTTGTAATATTTTAAAAATGCTTTCTCTTTATTTTTCAAATCTTTTTCCTCTTTTCCTTTAATTCAAACAACCAAAACGAATGAGAAAATTAAAAATGTACTTGGCAACAGTGAAAGAAACCCACCTTGGCAAAACCACAGACACATGAAACAGAGGAAGCTGTTCTTATTATCTTTCCACACCATTCAAGTCAGTAAAGTTCCTGGAGTCGGTACTGCTAAAGAGAACAGATTCACTGGGCACTTGTTACAGATGGCGAGAGGGATTTTCTTCAAGTCTATCGCAGGAGAGGAGACACTATTGTAACAGGGCAGAGTGACTGCACTGGACTCCGAAGACAGTAAAAACAGCGGGGGATTTATACACTCAGTGAGTGGCTCGGTAGGTGGAAAAGTGCTAAGAGGCAAAGCCAAGAGTAGGGGGATTCTTGCCAAAGTGACTTAGAAGAATTCTTGCTAAAAGCAGGCCGAGGTGCAGGCCTAGCAGAGGCTCAGAGGAGCCTCATAAAAGTTTGGTGAAGGAGGGAATCTCTGTTCATACTGGCTTCTTGGTGTCTTCTACTAAGTTGGTCAGGCGGAGTGTGCTCCTGCTACCACAACGGTGGACAAAATTATATGGAACTGGACTGATTTGCATGGCAGATCCCTATGTGAATTCCTAAACAGATCTCTTGAATTCCTGAAACAGATTTATGCTGCCACTGATAGTTGAGGGAAAAAGGGATTCCAAAATGTCTGTTTAAGGCTAAGTTCAACCTCAACTGACATTGATTTTTTTGTTTGTTTGTTTTTTGAGACAGAGTCTTGCTCTGTCCCCCTGGGTAGAGTGCAGTGGTGTCATGATAGCTCACTGCAACCTCAAATTCCTGGGCTCAAGCGATCCTCTTGCCCCAGCCTCCCAGGTAGCTGGGACTATAGGCGTGCACCACGATGTCTGGCTAATTTTTCTATTTTAAGTAGAGATAGGATCTTGCTCTTGCTCAGGCTGGTCTTGAACTCCTGAGCTCAAGCGATCCTCCAGCCATGGCCTCCCAGAGTGCTAGAATTACAGGCATGAGCCACCGCGCCCGGCCCTGACATTGATTTTCTATCCCCATAATATGGGAATAATCTTTGCTTTGGAGTTGGAAAAAAAAGTTCAAATTCTGACTTTGCAAACATCTATGATATTCAATATGATCAAACTATTGGCTGAGCTGACTTTGGTAGAGTCCAAGTTTTTCTATTTTTTTCCCAACACTACCTTCTATCAAGCTCTGTTGAACCCCACTTTCTCATGCCAGGATCCCAGAACCTTTTAGTCTTTGACAACCTTTCAGTTGTCAGAATTAATTTTGATAATTAAAGCTCCTTTTCAGGCATAATAAATTTTTAGTCCCATCCATTTTAAAACTTGAAGCTCACGAGTAGCTGAAAGTGTCTCTCTTCTTCCCCATCTTCTTTCGTCATTGGTTCCAGGGCCCAGCTCAGGGCAGCCCTGCAATGGGAAGGTGGGCATGGTTTCCTATGTCCCCTACTTTCTTTATTCTTTATCCCTTCCTGTCTTCTGGGCCCTCCAGAGTTGGAGCAGGGGGAGCAAAGTGTAGAAGAAAAGAGGCAAAGTCTGTAGCTCGCTGGTGCTATCTGCAGTTTTTCCATGGCTGCCATTGGCAACTCTCAGGTCCTCCATGCCATCCATGGGTCCTTCAGCAGTACCCCATGGGGAGCCCTGCAGTACATAACGTCCTGGTCTGTTCCCTTAAATCCCTCCTCTAGTCTTGTCTGTGGTGGGCTAACCCACAGCCTCCTAGGGCTGGGGCCTTCTTCCCCTGCCAGTAAACCCTCTTGGGTCCCATGAGGACAAATAATACCAGGTCCCCTTCTCAACTGTACTGGGCCCATGGGAGGCCCACACATCCTGGCCATGCCATGTGCTGGGACAACAAGCTGGAATTCTACTGCCTTCAGAAGTCTCTGAATTTCTGGGCCTAAGGCAGCAAGCACATGGAGGTTTGGTCAGCCCACAAACTCCCAGGAAAAAATGTCCCATTGTCAAACTGCATCCTACTCTTGTGACTGCACCAGGGTGGGCTAATGTGTTTCTTTGACCCAGTAAGCCTCCAGCCAAGACTGGAACCTTGATCCCCTCATCCTGTAGAAATCCTCGTTGGATGGACAACTCTTGCACCTGTTCTCCTTCTCAACAAGCTCCCGACTCTGCTTGCACAGGCCGAATGTGGCTGTGGGATCCGAGCATGGGTGTGGCCACCTCTTAGCAAGACCTGCAGGGAAAGGTCCTGTGGCTCCTCTTGGGAATGTGGGGGGTACCCACAGCCTGTGGTCCTTAGCTTTAGCTGGCCTTCTGAGAAACTAAAGCAAGCATGAAATAATCTTGCTACATAGATAAGCCAAGTAACCTCCCAGAGTCTCAGTTCTTCCATGTGTAAAATGAGAGTAAATAAAGCTCTCTTGTGAGGGTTGTTGCAGGGAGGAAATGAGATGGTATACATGGAGGTGTCAGTGATATTCAGTCTCTTTTTCCCCTGTCCCACCCATTCTTCTCCCTTTTCCCCCCCCTTTCTCTACTCCTTCCCACCGCTCCTCCTGGGTCCTTAGGTTGATAGGCTAGGGAAGGATCATATTGGGGTCTCAAACCAGAATTTCTTAAAAAAAAAAAAAAAATACAGTGCCTATTTCCTTGAGTGGAGCCTCAGCAGGAAAATCTGGAAGAAGATTACCAGGGCCTGTCAGGTGAGAGCAGCGTGTGGAGGAAGACGGAACTTTGCTCAGGACACACGCTCCACTCCCAACTTTGCACACATGGTGCGTGTGAATTCCCTGACACATGGGGACGCCCTCGCCACCCGCACTCCCTCGCAGGCATGGGTGCATTTGGTTCCTTCTCGAGCTCCCGATTTATAGCTCGCAGGCGTCAGGGAGGCACCTCGGAGAGTGGAGGCCACCGATCCCTCGGTACTGTGTCTCCCTGCCCGCCTGTAGCGCTCTTCATGATGGATGACAGTTGGGGGTGTAATATCCACTGCGATGCATCACAGAGGAGTATTCATAAGGAAGCGTTCGGTTGTATTTCATGGGACTCTGTCTCTGAACGTGTGTGTGGGGGTGTGTGTTTCTTTTTGTAGCCCCATTAGCTGTCTCGGTGACTGCATAGAGCTACACCATTTTGACATTTATGGTTTTCTGTCTGCTCCATTTTTCCACGGACGTGTCAGAGGGAGGCAGCTACTTGTCCTTTGATGCACGGATGGTTGCCCAATAACCCCTCTTGTTGCCCTTGAATCTTTGCCTCTCCCTCTTCCGGGGCAGGCTCAGCTGTCTGAGGGAGAGCCTGTTGTGTGAGCGCTCGGCTCAAGGGCTCTGCCTTCGCCCATCACTGCCCTTGCCACTCTTGGAAGTTTTCCGATTCCCAAGATACCAGATGCAGCCTCCATCTAGTAGTGCTATTCCCTGAACCTTCCAGAATGAGCGAGAGGGTGAGGTCAGGGCGCAGATAATTTTGGAGAGTTTGTTTTCTCTAAGAGAACAGACTGTCAGCACATTATGGAAACATGTAAAGATTTTTTTCCTGTCCAAGTTGAATGATATCAAATACTTAAAAGCAGCATCTATATCATTCTAAATGTTATATGATACTGAGTATATTCTGGCAGCCACTTCTTCTTCTTTAATTTGAAGGGACATCCTGGTGTGGTAGGAAAAAGCCACAGAATCAGAAGATGTAATTTTAGTCCCAGTTCTGCTCCGTTTCATCACATGACTATGGGTGAATATTTATTCTCTCCCAGCAAAAAGTGAAGTGATTTGACAGGAAGGCTGCTGCCTCAGTACAAAAAGTCTCTTTGGTTAGAGCTACGGGGACAAGACTTCCTGGTCCGTGGAGAAGCTGTGGGGAGCTAAGATCCCTGGAGTTCTGTGGCTCGTGTGTGCAGCAACTTGTCCTAATATTTGTGCTTGTACAGAATAGAATGATTCGACCTGGAAGTGCTTGTTAGAGGTCACCAACCTTATCGTAGCCATGAAGAAACCTCTGACTTCTTCATCCCAGATGAGCTGTAGTTTGGCTGTGCCTCCAAATGTTCCCTCTTCATCTTCAGCGGAGTCTTATGCCCAGCTACCTCCTTAGAAAAACTGCCTTGAATTTCCTACAGTCTCAGCGGGTGTGTAGTAAAGGATCTAGTTAATTGGTGGGCACCAGGAAGAACTTCTAAGATGCTTAGCTCCACCGACAGGGAGCTCGCTCAGAATGTTTGGATAATAATTAGGCAATGTCTGATAGCTATAACACTGTAATACTGCGAGGAGCAAGGTGCCTTTCTTGGCAATTCTCTTACTTTTATCTTCCAAAATAGAGAACTTTCAACCTTTGCGACATAAGCCACTGCCGTTTGCCCAGGCAGGTCACTAGGGTGCTTTGGACATACTGATATCCGAAGGGGCTCCTGCCAGAAAAATCCTGTTGTTTCATGGGACAAAAGAAGCCAAATCACTTAAGACACTAACTTCTCTATTTTCTTAGCTCCCCTTGACTCCAGGCAGCGTTCTGTGCAAAAAGCAAAGGTAGAAAGCCAAGTTTGTTATTTCCTGCCAGTCCTGTGCCAGGCTGCAGGAGCATGTTGATGTACTTAAGTTGATGATGGCCTCCCAGACACATTCTAGAGAGTGATATAATGGAAAAGGAAGGAAAAAAAAAAAACAGACTTAAAATAGAATGTCAACATATCCTGTCAAATGGCTACTTAGGTCAATAAGGAAAGCTTTTATAGACATTGTTGCCTTCTTAGTAACCATGTTTACTAAGAGTTAATAACGATACTGATAGGCACTATTTACCAAGAGCCCATTCTCGCACATGAGTTATGGATGTAATATTTAATTTTTGCAGAAAGCCTATGAGGCAAGTTTGTTTGTTTCTAGCTGATAGGTGAGGAAGCTGAGGGTCAGTAGCTAAGTACGTTGCCGAGGCCCCACGGCCCCTGTAGGAGGCAGAATGGCTGCCCAAAGATGTTTGTGTCCTAATCTCCAGAAACCGTGAGTATGTTAGGTTACATGGAAAAAGCAGTTTGCAGGTGGACTTAAGGAGGAATCAGCTGACCTCAAGAAAGGGAGATTATCCGGGATTATCTAGGTGTACTCAATGTCATCGCAAGCGTCCCTAACAGTGGAAGCAGGAGGCAAAAGGAGAGTCAATGCCAACAGAATGTGATATGAAAAACTCCTGGCCGTTGCTGGCTTTGTGGATGAAAGGGGGCCGAGAGTTGAGGAACATGGGCAGCTCAAGAGGCTGGAAAGACAAGGAGGCAGATTCTTCCCTAGATCCTGCTGACACCTTGATTTTAGCCCAGTGGAATCTGCATCAGACTTCTTTCTGACCCTCAGAACTGTAAGATAATAAATTCATTGTTTTAAGCCACTAAATTTGTGCTAATTTGTTACAGCAGCTATAGGGAACTAATACAGCCCCTAAGAGGCAGAGTCTGCACTCAAAACAGAATCCAAAGTTTATCTTCACTATGCAAAACGACTTAGAAATTGCTCAATATACAAAAATAGAATCAGAAAACCCCCACCCAACATCCTTAGCTATTTTCTCTCCCCGCCTTTTCCTCCTTTTCTCTATATGCTTGGTTCATGTGCTTCCTCCCTCTTCCCCTTTCCTTAAATTAACAGATTCTTGCTGTAAAAGAAATTGATTCTTCACTCCAAAGTAGGTCATTATAACAAAGGGTTTAAATCATTTGGTCCTCCCATTTGTGAAATATAGACTTCACTTTAATCTTCTGTGCATTAGTAGCAGCAAAAAAAGAGGCCCATAATTTGTGAAAAATGAGCTTTTTCCCCACCATCAGTCATCTGGACAGATATGTAAGTTATTCACTCCTTTTTCACCCTCTGACTCACACCTGGAAGTCAGAAGGGCCAGCGTGCATCCACAGACAGAGTTTCCTCATTCTGCTCACACTTCCAGGACCAAATTTAGAAACTTAATGAAACATTAGGTCCCAGTAGCCAAATTGGTAGGACCCCCTGATTCCTTTCATTCCATTATTCCTCTCAGTCTCCAGTCCTCTTTCTTAGAGCTCTTTATATTTAAGTAACTCTTCTCATTTCTCGAAACTACTGAGTTTATTTTGAAAAGCTCAAGCGAAGCTTGTTTTGTAGGTAAAATGTTAGACTGGTCAGAATTTATGTTCTGTTCCCATTTTTGCCCCTGGATGCACAAGGGAGGCTTGTGGATTCTTTGAATTTGCTGTTTTACTTTAGAACGTGACCTAAACAGATATGGTGGGCCTGCTCCAATCCAGGACTGATGTTAAGTGGGGTGGTGATAAAGACAAGACACTACTGTTGAACTCTAAGATCCTAGTCTAGTGATTATAAAATAAGGGCCTTTTGCAATGATCACATTACATTGTAACATCTCTTTCCTTCTCTGTCTTCCTCCCTAGACAGGTGGAGGCATCATCTTTGGGCATGGGGGTCCATGGCACATGCTTTCCGTAAATTCCTGCCTCCCAGCACAGGGTGCTTGACACATAACTTCATCTAAACTTTAACATCTGGTAAGGCCTGTGTTCGAATCCTGATTCTGCTACTTGCCTATAGTGTGCCCCTTGTCTAGTTACTTTGTCCTTTTGATCTGGGTTTGGTTCATCTGTAAATTGGGATGTGGAAATCTACAGTGCTGTGGGGATTCAAAGAGACAATGAATTTAAAGCACCAGCAATGTCTTAGTATTGCACATAGTGGTACACGATTAAAAAACGTGGTGGTTAAAAATGTGGAGCCATATTACCTAGATTGGAATTCTAGTTCCCTCACTTACTAAGAAAGTTACTTAATCTCAATGTATCTCAGTTTCTGCATGTATTAACATAATATGGGTATAATAATAGCACTTAACCTCAGAAGGTGGTTAGATGGATTAAATGAGTTAATACACATAAGGATGCCTAGATCAGGGACTTGCACATAGTATGCACTGAATGCTATTTATTAGCAGTAATAAATAACACCTTATACCATTCCTCTGACATCCATCCCATTTTATTTTATTTGCTTTTCTTTTTGGACCTAACAATACTACTACATGGAAGGGGAAAGATAGCTGATTCTAAGGATTATTCCCAAATCCCTCTCTGCTCTTTAAAATGTTGTTACTTATGTGAGCAAAGACCCAAAGTCAATTCTCCATCTTCATATTTTCTTGGGGTCCAAAGGGAGGGAAACTGTAATTTTGAAAAACCATGTTCTAGAGCTAATGAAGTAAGACTTCCTGTGGCAGAAAAAGTAATTTTTCCCCCTCCCTAGATTAGATCCAATGTTTGTAACAAATATAAGTGCTGTGGGCTTTATGCTTAAAACAACAACAACAACTTCTTTGTTTGAAAAATTATATATACATATGTTTAGTTTTCTAAATAACAGCATTGCAATATGGTGTGTCAGAAATTACAGCGAGCTCTTGATTTCTTTTCATTGCAAAGAAAAATCTTGCATCACTTAAAACTGCACTCATGTTGGAAACTGGGATTGTCAGAATCTTAATTGTTGATTCTGTCTTCTTAATGTCCCTTATGGAGTTCTATCTTCCTTGTAATGCTCTGAGCAGTCTCTTTCGTTAGGGGGCCACATTTGTGCTGGTAAAATAAAGCTTACCTTCAAGTCTACCCTTTCATATAGGAATCAAAATGAGGGTAACATCTGCCTTTCCTGCCAACTTCCATTCTCCATCAATATATGGCATGTCTGGAGGTTTAAAACAAAGCGATGTTTGAGTTATGCAATCACTAAAAGCATGTGAAAAATGTGTGCGCAGGTGAAAAACACTACCCTTTATATGCTCTGCTAACTCTGAAACGTCCAGATGAAATTTGAGCTGAGAACAAGCTGAAGAATTGCAGAACAAGTGGTAATTGTTTTCAGCAAGTCAGAAGTGCTTGAAATCAGTGTACCCTTGACCAACACGATGCCCCGATCCTTAATGGCCAGAGAACCAGGGTTTTCAAAGTGACTTTCCACTTGACTTAGAGTTCCTCATCTCAGAGCTCCCCAGGTGGGTGGAAGTCCTTCAGTGAACATGGGTGGAGTACAGAGAAGGCACTTCTTGAATGTGAACAAGCTACAAAATCAGGCTGACGAAGTTCAATGACTCAGTTTGTGATGGCTTCTCTGCAGGCCAAGGCCATGGCAATATGGTTTTTGGACTTGAGCAGTGGTAATACATGGCACCTGAGCTCACGGCCTTATAGTTCATAGAGCATTGGAGTGAGAGAGGACTTACGCTTCACACATAAGGAAAACTGAGGGCCTCAGGGATGTAACAGCAGGTCTCCCCCACTGTGTTTATTGTCAATATTTATTGTTTACAGTTGGTCTCTGGCAGGAGCTCAAGGGTCCTCTCTCCTCCTCCCTCTCTGCTTTACTCCTCCTGAGGGTGAGTCAGGATCACCCAGGTTCAATCACTCCATCTCCAGTGTCAAGTTCCAGGACACTAAAGTGTCACAGTGCTAGAAGGGGGACTGCCTTTGCACTTCCCTCTCTTAGAAGTTGTTCTCTTTCTTCTAGGAGCCTGGGGAAATAAGAGGGCCTGTTCCCCCAAAGCCTTCCAGAAATTGCTGTCCAACTTGGGAGAGACCAGACATGGTTGCTCATACCAATTTCCTCCTGTGCAATAAAACCCAGAGAACTCTTATTTATTTGTTGCCTCTGGAAGGGTGTGTGTGTGTTTGTGTAGGGGAGGGGAATTGGCATTGTTCCCAGTCTTTCCCCAGCCAGGGCTATATCTGAAGTTTAAGTTTTGGTTTTGGGGAAAAGAGCCACAGCATGCCCTTGATACAATTTGCTTCTAGACCACCTAGAGTGACAGAGGCTAGGCCGAAAGTGTCATCTGTGTATTCGAATCTAGTTCTGAGGAGTTCCACGTTAGGGTCAGGGATCTTAGCCTGTGACCCAGCCCCAAGCCAGACCAGCCTCAGACTCAATGTGAACTCCAGTCCCGGCCAGTGATAAAAATGATCACTGCTTTGCTTTGTGCAGTTTTTTTTTTCCTGTGACCTTGTGGGGAAGGGTGACTGATTGAAGGAAGATGATACTAGGTTTGGACTGTGCAGTTATGAGCCTTGTTCTACGTTCTAATTCTCCATCTCTATTCGTTAGCATCCCATTTTGGCAATACCTATGCTAATCATGCTGCTCAGTCCTTTTGAATTACAACATTAGCAAAATCATATAATACTTGTTATGTGGCAGGCACCATTTTGAAGGGTCATATAATAATTCATTTAATCATCATAACCAACCACTGATGTAGGTGTTGTTATCATTACCATCTTACAATGGAGGACATTAGGGCACAGAGAGGTTGAGTGATTTTTTTTTTTTAAAATCACACAGCTGGTAAGTAGGGGAGTTGGGATTAAAACCCAGCTCAATTTTGACTATTAAAAATGCTTTATTAATTGTCAATTTAAAAAATCCAGAGATTACACATAAACTACATATTTTAAGATTATCTTGAAAGATGGAAAGATCTGTCAACAATTGCCTTCACTGGGTTGTGGCTCCTCTCTTTGGATGTCAGACCCATTTTGCACAGGCCCTGCCATTTCCTGTTGCCTCTCGCACGTGTGATCTTCCTGTCCCTGCCAGCACTTGGATGGGCAACCCCTACCTCATTTTATAAATGCGTAAGTAGAGGACTTGAGTGGGGATTAATGACAGCTAATCTGGCTCTTACTTCTGAGTTGCTGTGTGAATATCTTCCCAATCATTTTGAGCCTTTTGATGCATGATTCCTTGTGTCATAAAGTAGCTACACGTGGCTGTAACTTGGACCATCTACGCCTTGGGTGGTGTGGCTTGTTGATGTTACATGGACTCCCTGAGATTGTGAACAGGCTGGTAAGATTGGTGCATAGCAGAAGCACAAGGTATCAGAGATTTTGAGCCTCTTTATCCTTCATGAAGCCGTTTTGTTGCTGTAGCTGATGCCTCGAACCCTGAGCCATCAGGGTGGGCAGGAATGCAGGGGGATCTCCGGAGGGAAAGAGTCCTGTCCTCAAGAACAGTGTTGCCACAGTGTCTGTCACTGTTCCCAGCACCCTCCCCAAGATCATCCAGCTTTGGTGATCAATGGGATCCTTACCAGATGAGCCCCAGGAAATCCTTTGATTCTTTTGCTGAAACCCATTGCCACTATTCCTAAAGCCCTTGCAAACTTGCGTTCCATTTCATCTTTCCCATGTTCTTGCCCATCCCCAAGGTATCATGCATTGTAGCTATTAGGTGTAAATTTACCCATCCCCTCCTCCCCCTCCCACCTACTTGGTTTCTATTGAGTTTTTATAAAGGGACGGGCATTTTTCTTTGGACCAATAATAAAAATAAACTTGTTTTCTGTGGGAGCTTTTTAGAGTCAGACCGATTTGAGTTTGCTGTCCACTCTCTGCCACTTTTATAAACTTGTCAAGTTACTGAAACTTTCTAACTCTGATTTGTAAGGTCTGTAAGATGGGAACAATGGCTATCTTACAGTGTAGCCCTGAGGAATATACAGGGTGTTCCAAAATCTCCGTACAGAGGAAAAATTTTGTAATGAATATTTTGTAAATAAAGGTCCATTTAGCTACGATTTCCCATTTTCCCTGTGTATGGCGACTTTGGGGACATCACGTGTAAGGAATGTAAAGCATCTGCCGCAGTTCCTGGCACATCAGTGGGGTTCACAGATTTTAGTTCACTGTCTCTATTATGACCTTTTGGAGCTGATGGGGTGTTGTAGCTTATTATAGACTGACAATTTACAGGTTCTGGCAAGAGTTCTCTGGGAAACCAGGAGAGTGTGTGCCTGAGAGGGACAACACATTAGGGCAAGTGTTCCTCCAGCAGTTGGACGCAGGTGCCAGGGTGGGAGAATTCCAAGCAGAGGGAAACAGAGAACAAGATAGAGAACTTTTACTAGTGGTAAAGAAAAAAAAAAAAAAGCTTTTTCTTTTTCTTCCTTTATCTCTCCTCAGAAGGGCACCAACTTACTTTTCAGAGTGGACACTCAATAAATGTTGTTGACTGACAGACCACAGAATGTTATAGAAGGTTTACAGGGCAGGGAATATAATATTAATATCAATGCGGTGTTTTTACGTTTTAATTTTGGTAGAGGAAGGCTGAAGCCTGGGGCTAAAGCTAGTATTTTCATTTGCTTCACCTGAAGTTATATTGGCAGGGGCCCTCAGGGTAAAGAGGAAAGGATTAGGTTTGGGAACAGGAAAGGGTATGAAGAAGTTGTAATAAAATATCTAAGTGCAAGAGCTTGAGGAATAAACACAGATGAATTTCAGTCACAGAAGAGAAGAATGCAGCATAAAGATGTTTTGAGGGGAAAAAATGCACCCATAGGGTAGGCTTTGCTGAATAAAAGAGAGAATGTGAGAAAAGTAATGAAAAACTTTTAATATCACGGAGCTCCCTAAGAGGTGCACAGATATTGTTGTTTTACGTTGATTGAGGGCCCACCATATACAGGGCTAGTGTCTGCTTGAAAACCTAATGTATGAAAAATATGTTTGAGGGAAAGGATAAGCCCAGCCTTATCCTTATATGTGGAGGGAAAGGCGAGTTTTGCTATGGCATGTGGATGTGTGCAGAAAATGAGTAAGTGAATGATTATTTGGTTGGTAAGGTCTTAATAAAAATCACTTGTACATCAGCCAAAGCAAAGTCTGGTATTTACAGCATCGTAATCACGACCTCATCGAAAGCAAACAAGGGAGCAGAGCTCTCAGGAAAGGAATTTGCATTTTTCATGGTGGGAATTTAGACTAATTTGTAGTATTAACAGACACTGAAAATATCCTCATCTCTTGTTTATCGGAAATTTGTCAAGAAGAACCCCAGTGAAGTTACACATTTACTCTTACAAAATGAATTTATTTGGGGATCCTTTGGCACCATCTGAACCCTGTTAATGACCTTATCTCTGGCATAATTAGTAAGGCTAAACTGATAACTGCCTAAAGTCAGAATCCACAAGTATATATTTTTTTCTGATGTCAAACGATACCTGATGATGACAGTTGTGAGTTAAACAGGCTACTGAAATGAAAAAAAAAAAAGCCACCAACCCTGCCACCCTGGGATGAATGTTGGTGGATTTTAGCCACACCACTGTCAAAGCCAAGAGATATTAGACAACAAGGGATTGCTACAGAAAGAATAAAAGGGCTACTTCAGGAGTTCCGAAACTTACACACCCCTCCCTCCACTGCTGGTGCCGACATTCCTTCTGCAGCATCTCTGATTGGACCCTCTTTTCCTAAGTGGGTATTGGGCTGGTCTAATTGTTACAAAGTTTATATATTTATTTAATTTTGGAATGATCTGAAATCTACCTATCAACTCTGTATCTGAGAATATTTCAGAATATGTCTACTTTATAATTTACAGATAGTTGAAGATACCTTCATTTTTTTTTTTTTTTACTTATAAAAGAAATCCCATTTTCTTCAACTATTTGTTTAATTCTTGTCACCCTTGTATGAGTCATGGTAGGCTGGGCTTTGCTGTGGTAACGCATAATGCTGTTACCAGCATTACTCAGAAATCTTGTTGCCTTTATATGATTCGGGTAGTTTTGCTGCATTTTCGAGGGCTGAGATGTGCAAAGGGGAGGCCAAATTTGCTACGGAGGGAAAGAATGAGGTCATGTGTTCCATTGGCGTTAAACTATATTCTTTTTCTGTTTCCTCTGAATTGAAAGGTTTTGCTGAATATTGATTTTTCCATTACTCTCTAATAGCACTATTAGTTTGCACGTGCATAGTGTGTTGCACTTTTCACGTCCACTGGAGCTTTCACCTTTGCTGCTTCCTTTGCCTGAGAGGTTCTTTCCCCAGATAGCTGCAGGGCTCCCTCCCTCACAGTGACTTCCAGTTCGGTCCTCAGATGTCACCTTCTCCATCAGGCCTACCTCTAGCGCTTCATGTGACGTGGCAAAACAAACGTACAATGCTCTTCAAAATAACTTCTATTGAACATTCCCATTCCTGTCCCCATCAGGACTTACTCTATGTGTTTATTTATACACCTTGCTTATTCTCTGTCTCTTTCCATTTAGAATAGTAAGTTCCAGGAGGGATGGGTTTTTATTTCTTATTTGCTGTTGTATTCTCAGTCCCTGGAACGGTGCCTGGCATGTATAGGTCCTCCACAGAGGTTGAATAAATCCATGTGATTGACTGATGTTCTTGTGGTCTAGTTGACAAGTGGCAGAAGGGGCCCTTTGCTGATGCGTTCTTGTTTATTGTGGTCTTATGAAGGGAGAGGTCCAACCGAGGGCGAGGTTCACTTGGTTGAGATGTTTGGTCCTAGATAAGGAGACTCAGCTCCTGTGGCTGGAACACCTGTGTGGGCTCAGGTCTGGGCGTGAGTCATCCCGACCAATCCACCTCCTGTGTCTCCACTCTGTGGATATTATACTCTATCTGTCACCCTTCTTGCCACAGAGACACCTTCATCTTCCCCTGTTCTTGTTCTTCAGGAAATGTCTAGGTGTGGATGTTTTGTAAATTACACTTTCCTGAAGACTTCTTAGTTATCAAGTTGAAAAACAGTGAAATGCCACCACCTATGCAGACAGAGGTGCCGGGGCTTGTCTTAGGATGCCCAGCTGATGAGACTTGGTGCACACAAGAGCTTGAGGCAGGAGTGCACATGATGAAGATTCTGGTGTCCTCAAAGAAACAATGAGAAACACAACATGGTGGGCATTTTGCCCTACCTGGAAGAGTGCGGGTTGATTTTGTGATGATCATTGCTGACCAGGATGTTCAGGCTGACACTCTGAGGAACCATGCTTGTATACTGGGGTCATTTAATTGGGTAGTGGGCAAGATGGGAGTAGAGAGCTAGGTGGACAGCAAGAGGTAGCACAAGATACTAGTTTCCTGGGGCTGCCGTAACAAAGTATCACAAATTGGATGGCTTCAAACAGCAGACATTTATTGTCTCACAGTTCTGGAGACAGGAAGTGTGAGGTCAAGATGTCAGCAGGGTTGGTTCCTCCCAAGGCTGTGAAGTCTGCTCCCTGCCTCTCCCTCTCCCCGGCCTCTGGTTGTGTGCTGGGATCTTTGTGCTCCTTGGCTGCCACTGCATCATCCGAATCTTTCTTCACCTTCACGCGGCGTCCTCCCTGTGTGCTTATCTGTGTCCAAAGTTCCCCTTTTTATAAGTATACTAGTTATCTTGGATCAGGGGCCCACCCGACACCAGTGTGACCTCATTTTAACTAATTACATCTGCAATGACCTTATTTCCAAACAAGGTCACATTAGTGAGGTCCTAGGGTTAGAACATCAACATATGGATTTTTTTGGGACACATTTCAAGCTATAACATACAATCTAGGTAGTTGGTGACATCGGGGTGCTTTAGATGTGGGTGAAAGGATTCTCAGCTTCCTTCAGTTCTCAGGCAAAACACACTTAATGCACTGATTTATGTGATACTAAATTCCATAGTCTACCACATCCTAAAATATAGTTGTAGAAATTGGTTATTATTTACGCCTCTGAAAATACTTACATAATAATCCATTGCCAAAGCACACAGTTGTCTTTCTCATCGCCATGCTGCATGGCTGAAACCTCTTGATGAAGCTCACAGGTCCTTATTAGAGGGAGTCCTGCCAACTTTCCATGTTGCAATTGGCATATTTTGAAGAATAACTTTAAATGGGTGAACATCTTTGTTTTTTCTGGCAGCATCAGAAGCAATAGTCATTCATTTTTTTCATTTATTTATTCATCATTTATATACTCGAAAAACATTTACTGAATCCCTGCTATTAAGGGAAGACAAATCAGACCTCACTCCGTTGGAGCATCAGGCGGGAGGAGTGAGACACACATGGAAACATTTCAGTAAAGTGCTAGACACTAAGAGAAAAGTCTGGGCAGTTTTCAAGAGGAAGAACTGCTCCCAGTTGCTCTGAAATCTCACTCTACCCTGAACTGGGGGACTCAAAAGTTTTCATACGAAGTCAGCTGCTGTCTACACTCTCCTCCCCTTTAGGAACTCCAGCAAACCACCGAGTGAGGATTGGGACTCTTGGTACTACACGGATTTGGAGCTCTCCACATAAGCCTTTGAGCGCTCCTGGGAAATTCTGGTCCAGTGGGCTAGAGACTATGATTTTATATACCTGAAAAATTCCTAAATAGAAGACACCATGACAGCTAAGTGAAAATCATGATTCTAACAATGTACATTTAACAAATCCAGGCACAGGGCATCATGAGGCATCATAAGGCCAGATTCACTTACGGCCAAGGATGGCCCTGTTGGGAGTCGAATGTCTAGCCTTTACCCACCCTACTCCTTACTGGGGCCAAATGAAAGAAGGGTGAGACCTGTTCACAGGGCAGCCCCTGAAGGCGGTGGAAACACAAGGGAGGCAGCACTTATTTTAAGAATCATTTTTACAAATTATATTTCCAGGTATGTTCATCTGCAGTCATTACCATTAGCTGGTACTTGAATTAGCAGTTAATATTTTAGCAGGAATTAACAGAGAGGGCGAGAGAGGGGAGCGAGGAGCAAGGAGGGTTCTGATGGTGCTGCTGGGAGAGGTGTAGGAAGGAGAAGAGGGAAGAGGCTGGGGAGAAGGTCTTGCTAGATGACATGGAGGGGTTCTGTTTTTTTTTTTTTTTAAATAATCCTGCTTCTCAAAATGTATGTCTTGTCATGGGCTTGCTAAACTTTGGTCTTATATCTCTCTTTCAGGAAATAGAACAAAAGGACTTTACATAAATTTGAGGGTGGCAATGTAATTTTCCCAACTATTAATATCACTGGAGCACCTGCCTGTTTTATCACTAGGAACTCCAGCATCGTCCTCTCCTATGAATTTGTACAAGAGCCACGGAGGCTGGCTCAGTTCAAGGCGTGGAGGTGGAGGATGTGGTGGGTCCTCATCTGACGCCCTCACCTCCTGCTGTGGGAGGAACTGGAGTCTGTTTGGCAAGTCTACTATCACCATTGTTTCTTGGTGCCACGTGGTGTCACTGTTAGGGTTGAGTCCTGCACAATCCCACCTGCTAGCCCACCATACCTTGGAGATGTTTCCCTCTCAAAGGCCAGTCTCATTCCTCTGTCTAAAAATTATTGCGAGGAGGTTGGAATATGGGTTATGGGGTTACACTTTTTACTAAGTAAAAGGAAAGAAAGAGCTGAGGGGGTTAGGCCATAATGTGTAGTTTCATAGTTAGTACATTTGACAGAGAGCAGGCTGCAGGAGGAACAAGTGCTAACAACAGGAGAAACTGCCCCTAATTATCCACGGGGTCAGGTTGGGGTGTGTCTCTGAATTATTCAGCAGGATCACACAGATGGCTTATATATAAGTGGACCCAAACTCCTGTTGTCCTGGGCAACTGGAATCGTCTATGGGTGGGGTAAGGTGTGGTTGATACGGGAGCAAGGAGGGAGATTATCTGGGACATAAGGCTGACGGAACCAGGGAGTTTGGCCATCCTGTGTATCATCCTATCATCTGCCCCCTTGGTTCTGATGCACTAAATGACCACTAAAATATGCCCTAAGCACTTTTAAGATGTCTCAATCTCTATGTTAGCACCCTAACCTGAGGAAGAACATGGTACGCTTAGAGGGGGAAACCTGTTTCACTATGAAATGTACACCCTTGTCTCTATCCCCAGCAACCTACTGATCACACCTACTCTCTTTTCTCCTGTCAGTGCTCCTTCTTAGAAAAGGACTTACCAAACAAATTCATAGCAAGATGTAAATAACTGATGAAACTCAGTATCTTACCTAATTTAGGGGCATCAATTAAAAGCAGCTGACCCTTTAAGCAAAATAAATCATCTGATTAATTTTGGAATTTTAGGTGGTCATGAGATCACTGTGCTGTGTTAAGTTCTTCTCAAGTGAGTTTGGAGAATTGGGCCTTTCTGTAACAGTGTCCTTCAATTTCTCTCCGCTGAGAACCCACAACAAAATCTGCAGCCCAATTTTTCAGGACTGATAATATGAAGTCTGGCTGCAAGTCTTTAAAACAATTAAAAAAAGATCTGGCATTCAGCACTCATGTTCCTTTTTGTATAAATCCTGCTCTCACTGTTCCTATTCTTTCCCAAATAGTACTTTCAGCATTTGAGGCTCAAATTAAGCAAGTAGAAATGGTTTGGCAGGCAAGTTCAGTTTGTGTGCAGGTTAAGACTTTGTCTTTCAGATAGAAACACTACTTTCAGGTATGAGCAAGGAAATAGGTTGTCACAAAAGGTTATGATCTGCTTTCCACAAGACCTGCACCTATTTTTAGCAGAAACCATGCCTGTCTAAGACTCTGCATATATGTATTTTTACCCCTTACAACAGTTATTTATTTTTAATAAATCTTTTTCCATCTTCTCTGGCTTCATTTTCTCCTAATTGCTTCTATCCTACTTTTTTTTTGTTTTTGCCTATATTCTCTTTTAAGTGCCTTGACTTTAGGCACTGACCCCAAAGAAATGTCCCCATATGTTGTTCTCTGTGGCTCGTATCACCTTATTGCAATGAGTTCACAAAGGGCATAAGATGCTCTTTAATGATGCATTTGTGACAACTGTAGTTTCCAGTAGCTGGAAAGTATCAATAAATAGACTGCTTCAGCCATCTGTCAGTGGAATTTTAAAAGAATTATTATGACGATGGTATAGCGAGTGGGGTGATGCTTTATCACGAGATAAGTGCCAGCCACAAGGAGCGAGGGGAGTCCTGGGCTCCAGGAGGGGTGCTGCCCACTCGCTGGAGGACGAGCATCCTCCGCAGCGGCTGAGTGTTGACCGGGCTGCAGATTCATCGCTGCAATCAGCTGTGCTTTTGTGCTCTGCCTGAGAGTCACTTTGGCCTGTCTGAAGGAGGCAGCTGCTGTAAATTATAAGTGCAGATCCAGGGGATAATTCTTGGCTTTCAGCATGCTGTGAAGGCTTCAGCAATTAATTTCTCCCGTTCTTCTTGCAGCCAAGGATTCTCCACATTATTCATCTCTTTGGGCAAAAGCCATTGGTGGCTTCTGAGTTATTTTCTCATTAGGTTTATGATAGGAATTACCTGATTGTGGATGGCTCGCTCTTGTAGTTCATTTTGCAGATGGATTCTGACTAGGTGGGTTCTCAGCAGTAACTTAATCTGTCTTCAGCTCCCAAGGCATAGAGTTCAGCGTGGTATTTCCATTTGACCTGAAAGTACCAGCTTGGCATTTTCAAATCCAGAGGCACAACGTGCTGATGCTTTAACCTCTTGAAGTGGCTGCTTTCCCTGCGTGCACTTGGCAAGACCCAAGTCGCTTCACTGGAAGGCCAGACCTGGGCTTTTGTTTCCAACCTCTTTCTGATACTTGAATAGGAAGCCAAAAACAAAATAAACAAACAAACAAAAACGCCATCCCTTCCCAGTTGGGAGATTTAACATTTGAACAAAACAGAGTCTGAAAGAGCCCTGGGTCCAGCAAGCCTGAGGGAGAGGATGTGAGAGCTGAGGCTGGGATTCCGACTCCCTGGGGGGCCTAAGTCTCAGGTGCCCACAGAGAATTCGGAGGACTGAGCTGGACTCTCTGCAGGGTGCACTTAGCACGGTCCTCCTGATGGCTTGTTTTCGTTTTCGTGTGTAGGGAGGCTTGATAAATTCACAGCACAGATAGTGATTTAGCTCTCAGATTTTCCCTGATTAGGAGTGTTCTCTCTTCCGTTCTTTGCCAGACCCACACAGCTGCCGCATCAGTAGGCAAAAGAACAGGGAAACCACAGCCTCACGGAAACAGTGGAGTGCGGTGGGCGTACTGGGGAAGAGGTGCTGCACTCAGAGGGTCAGTGTTGCCCGAGTCTCCCGAGGCCAGCTTGGAGGTCCTGTGCCCCCTGCACATGGGGACCAGGGCTTGCCAACTCCCAGAGAGGAATACTCAAGAAGTGCTGGCTCGAGGGGCCCCCTGTGAAGTCAATCTTGAGTGTCCTTGCTGGTCTTTGTGGTTAGAAAGTTATGTTACAGTGTATCGGCCACCCTTAGCACGTGCCACAGCACAGAGTAGGCACTTCATAAACATAAGCCACTGGTGCTGAGAATCCTTCATTCTGGTGTCCCGGTTTTGCAATTCTACTCGCTCCGATTTTCTCCCTTCTTTGGCCTCTGCAGCGAAGTTTCCCTGCTTGCTGCTCCGCTGCTGCTGAAGTCGCCGGCTCATTGGAATGGAAGCCAAACAACTCATGCTCTCTGAGGTGTAATAGTAGATAATGAATAATTTAATGTGCTCCCCTGGAATGGTTGTGCTCATTTTAGTAGGTGGCAGGTAACCGGAGACAGAGCAAATAAGGCGGAACTTCCCGTCCATCGCAGGACCCTGTTTTCAGTCAGGAGGGGACGTTTCTGTGATTTCCTCAGACCACATCCTCTAGTTACCTTCCACGTCCTCTTTGGCATAGTTTTGTTCCTGGATAGAATCATAGACGATCTGAAAAAGGCTGTGAATCCGTGACATGCTGAGGGAGTATCTTTGCATCACAGCACGGGACAAGAGTTGAGATCTTCCAAATCCCAGCCTGAGACCAGAGGGAGAAGGCTCTGGCATTGGGGAACATAGAAAGGTTCCCTACATATTTTTCAGAATTTCTTCTGATCAAACAAAATGGGCCTAATGAGTCTTGAAAATAATTTACAGCTCTGACAGCTTCTTTTTATGGAAGGGTGTTGTTGAACAGGGAGTCATAACTGTCAGTTCTTCATTGGGGGGCAGTGAAGAGGCTGAGCTGCTGGCTAAGGTGACTTGCCCAGGGTCACTCAGTAAGTAGCCAAACTGCGTCCCCACTCCCGGCCCAGCTTACCATTGTCCTGCAGCCCGTTATCCCAGTGCAAAAGCAGAGCTGCCTTTGAGTCCGTCTCCTTGTTAGGGCTGTGGGGAATGCGGGTGTCAGCAGTCTGGGTTTGCAGAGGCTCGGAAACAATACCAGGTATTTTGTAGCAGGTATGTGCTGAGTGTTCTTCTCTCACTGTCTGCATTTGGGGCATTCAGCATATAATCCTACAATTAGTTCATTAAAAAAAATAAAAACTACTTGCAGGTCACCTTTAAAACAAAGGGAGAAGCAATTTTGAATTTAGCAATTTTTCATTTTTGACATCTAGTACCACCTCAAGCTCTGCAGTTACAAATAATGCTGGTGGGGAATGGGTCCTTTTATGCACATTTGAAGACAGAAGGGTTATACATTATGAATAGAAGAAGGATAAAGGAATTGGCTGTGTAGTGCAAGATATTTTGAGTACATTAATCAGCCCATCTCTTTTAGAGTGAGAATCATTTTTTAAAATAGGTATTAAACAGAATGCAAACAGTTTGTGCAAGGCAAGTCTGCTTGATATTCGATGGACGTGCGTGGGCAAAGGGAAGATGAGAAAACACAGGGAGCGAAGCATTCAAGAGCAAGTTCCTGAGGGTAAAATAAGGCAAAGGAAAGAAACAGCGCTTGGAAGAAGCAGCAGGATGGTATTGAGTCCTACTTATATGTCCGCAGTGCTTGGTGTACTGATTCATTTACTCACTCCACAAGCAGCAATTAGGGCCTGCCCTGTGTCAGCTCTGACCTCACAGAACTCACATTCTAGAGGAGAAGACAGACATCTACTCAGTTGCAACCGGACTTGCTGTATGGAAGCAAACACAAGGAGGCCACCTCAGGAATGCTTTCCTTTGCAGGTAATAGAAACACTTAATGTGGCATAAATCAATAGAGGTTTATATTTTTCACACAACAAACAGTCTGGCAGCAGGCGGCTGCCCGTGTGGGCTGAATGCCTCGACAGCATGAGGCTGGTGTCTCCGTATTTTCTTGGACCTTCCCCCAGTGTTTCAAGATGGCAGCCCTGGCTCCAGGAAGCACGTCCCTTCTTGGGCTGGAGTAGAGGGTGCGCCAGGGGGGAGCAACTTGGCTTGTTCATCAAAAGAATCAAAGCTTTTCCACTGACATCTCATAAACCCCAACTGGGTCAAATGCTGCCCCCTTTTCCCCAGCCTCCTCAGCCGCAAGGGGAACAGAGAAAAGAGAGTGTAGTGTTTCTTAAACTCCCTCTCCTTCCTTCTAAGACTTGCTCTCTGAACCAGAAGGCTGACAGATAAACGCCATCAACAGGACCCCTTGCTCTTGGGTTTGGTCGATGGGCACCAGTGGACAGAGGAGGGCGGGAGGAGAACAAGGGTGGATTTGGGCTGGGTGTCTGTTCCCCTGGCTCTCTCCCTCTGTGGTGGCAGCAGGCTGCGCTGGAAGCTTATCAGGTGTCCTCTCCTCACCCCTTTGAGCCTGGAGATACCCTGCTGTCTCTAGTCCCCACGCTGCAGCATCCGTGAGGCTTTCTCCACGACATTCCTTTATAAATAGTCTCTTTACAAAGCTCCTAAATAGCCCTATCTGAATGTACCATCTACTTCCTGTGGGGATCCTGACTGATAAAACAGTGGGGTTGGGAGTAGGAATTCTTTCAGCCAACCAACATTGCTAGAGGTGCATGATTCCCCGGGTGGGCAAGGGGAGGGTGGAGGGTGTCAGAAAAGGAGCTGATGTTTGAGGTAGATGTCAAAGAGAAAGTAGGATTTCACCAGGCAGAAAAGAGGTGGAGGATGGAAGGGATGCAGAACCTTTTGGCAAGAGGAATTGACGTGTGCAAGACCATGGAGACACGAGGGAGCCTGGGACAGTTTAGCAATAGTTCTGGAGAGTGGAGAGAGGCCGT